>RRZL01000042.1:1577932-1666464 GCA_006782975.1 Chlorella sp. Dachan
CTCGGCGGCAGCCACAGCCGGGCGCACCGCCGCGCGCTGGGCGCGGGCGGGGCGCGGGGCCCGCACGCTGCAGATGACAATGGGGGGTGGGGGAGCGGGAGTGAGGTGGGGGCGGTGCTGCGACTGGTTTGTGGGGCAAATGCGCCACGCGCCGGCCCTTTGCAGCGCTGCCAGCCATGCATTGGTGCATTTCCGGGCCGTTGGGGACGCCATGCGCGATGCAGGGCCCAGGCCCAGCGGGCTGCATCGATGCAGCGCACCTGCGCGCCACGGCGGGCACACGAGCGGACAGAGCGGCCTGCATCATGTTGATGTGTTGCGAAAAGGATGCACCCCGGCTTCACCCGGCCAATGCGCTATCCAGCAAGCCCATGTGTTGCATGGGAAATGTGAACTTCCAGGACCGGCTGTCTGCGCCTGCAACGCACTGCATCGCCTGCTTGCGACATCAAACGTTGTGCTGCAGCAGCCAGCTGCAGCGCCCGCCTGCAGCTTGAACGGCCCTCTTTGCAAGCCCAGCTCGAGCAATTCGCCTGCCCAGTGCCCTCGGACTGTGCATCAGGTGCGCACAGCCACTCTGCTGCATCCAGCCCTGCAGCCGACAGCCTGCCTGCCAGCCCCTCAACCTCGCCGCCCCTTGCAGCGCTTCTCTGCCCCCTCTGGCAGCCCAGACACCAACCCATGATGCTGTGCAGGCCCCTCCGAGCCCCGATGGCTGCGCAGCGGCCCTGAGGCCAGCGCCCCCGCTCGCGCCGCTCACCGGTCAGCACCGCCCTCCTGCCGCTGGCATCTGCCCTTGCCAGCGCGGCCTGCAGCCTGTGCCTAGGCTGAGTGGGTCTGCTGACCCAACAGACACAGCCCTCATCCATGCAAGCCGCTGCCATGCCCCCTGCCTCCGCAGTGCGAGGAGCCCATGGGGTGGGAGTGCCCGGCCTGCACCGTCCGGAACACAAACGACGACTTTCTGCAGTGCGAGTGCTGCGGCAGCGAGCGGCCCTCCCCAGCCAAGGGCCGCCGGCTCCCAGCGCCGGGGCCGCGGCGGCACACGCGGCAGCAGGCGCCAGCCGACCCTCGGCAGGACGTGGTCGACCTCCTGTCTGAAGACGAGGAGGAGGAGCAGCAGCAACACCCGCAGCGGGAACGGCAGCAGCGGGAACCACAGCCGGAGCAACAGCAGCACCGCCAGGAGGAGGAGGAGGAGGAGGAACACGAGCAGCAGCAGCAGCAGGTCGAGGCCGGCATGGGCTCGGGCGGCAGCAAGCCCAGCGGCGGAGTGGCGGTGGCACACAGCCCCCCAGGCTCCTCGCCGCGCGGCTGGGGAGAGGAGGCTTGGGACGATGACTTTCAGATCCAGCTGAGCGAGTCACTGGCCACAACCATCCGCCAGCTGCAGCAGCCCGGCACCGGCAGCGTGCACAAGCAGGCAGAGCGTGCGGCACCAGAGGCTGCGGCGGCGGCGGCCGCAGCAGCGGCAAGGGGAGGGGAGGAGCCGCGACAGCAGAGGCGGCAGCAGCCCCGCCAGCAGCCCCGCCAGCAGCAGCAGCGGGAGGAGCAGCAACGGCAGGGGAAGCAGCAGCAGCAGAGGCAAGGGCAGAAGCAGCAGCAGGCGTCCAAGGGCGGCGGCGATGGTGGAGTGGACATAGACCTCACTGGCGAGGATTGGGGGGAGCCGCCGGTTGTGCAGCCGCAGCGGAAGAAGACCAAGCGGGGCACGGCAGCGGCTGCAGCAGCTGCAGCGGGCGACCAGGCGCAGCAGCCGCGGACCAAGCAGCAGCAGCAGCCTGGCGACCGACAGCCAGCTGAGCAGGGCAGCGGCTCCTCGGCCCACACAGCGGTTGTGGATGCTGAAGCCGCCGCTGCTGCCGCCGCCGCCGCCGCAGCAGCAGCAGCAGGGGAGCCAGCAGTGCCGCCTGGCAAAAAGGCTCGCCTGGCACGCGCTGCGCCGCCGAGTGCAGCGGGAGCGGCGGGTGGCAGTATGGCAGACGATCAGGCGCTGGTGCGCACGCTGCAGGCAGCTGCAAAGCACGCAGTGCAGCAGGCGGCGGCCGCCAAGCAGCGTGCGGCCGCGGCGGGCAGCCCAGGGCAGCTGCAGCGGCAGGCGCAGCCAGCGGATGCGCCCACGGCCCTGCAGCTGCCGCTCCAGCCCAGCCGGGTGCTGGGCAAGCGGCTGTTTGGTGCGGCCCGCCCGCCGCTGCAGCCCACAGGCTCCATGCCCCTGGCACACCTGCCATCCATGCTGCTGGGAAGCCCCGAGGCACAGGAGGCGCATCCAGGGGGCCTCCCAGTGAACCCCTCGCTGCGGCTGCCGCCCAGGCGGCACTCCCCAGGCGGCTCCTCGCCAGCTGGCGGCAGCCCGGGGCTCAGCCCTCCACTGGGGTCCAGCCCTGATTCCCTCACAGCGTCGCCCGGCGCAGCAGCTGCACCAGGCGCGGCAGCTGCGCAGCGCGAGCAGCAGCAAGGGGGCCAGCAAGCGAGCGGTGCTGGGCCGGAGACGTGGGAGCAGTGCGTGGCGGCGCTTTATGAGGCGGTGAGCCGAGGGTGGGTGGTGTCATTGGTGGGTCCGATGCGGCTGCAGGCTGCAGTCAGTCGTCTGCAATTTTAGGGCCTTTTGCTGGCGTATGTGGGAGCTGCATAGCGAGCTTCGCCCCCCCCTTTGTGTCCGCCCTCCCTCCCTCCTGACGCAGGATCCGCTGCCGCCCCAGCAGCAGGCGCAGGCTCTGCAGCAGCTGCCCCTGCCTCCCGCCGCCCCAGTGCCCGCCTGGGTGCAGCGCGCGCGGCAGGGCCCAGACGTCACGCCAGCCCTGGTTGCAGCTGCCGCAGACTGTCCCTCGGTGCCGCTGCCCGACAGCTGGCGGCAGCAGCAGCAGCAGGAACGTGAGGCCGCCCCCGTGCCAGGCTGGATAGCATTCCGAATGAGCGGGATGCTGCCGCAGGCTGCAGGCTGCCACAGCGCAGCCGACTTCCTGCAAGTGGGTGCAGCGGCAGGGGCAGCAGCCGCAGCTACCGCCGCAGCTGCTGCCGACGCAGCGGAGGAGGGCGGCGGCACGCGGAGGCGGCAGGAGGGGGAGGACCAGCTTGACCTCAGCCAGGTGGCAGCGCGCCTGCTGGCTGGGCTGACAATGCAGGACACACCGTACGCTGACCTGGAGGGCCGCAGCCTGCACTTCTTCAACCACCGCAGCTCCGCCCTGCATCGCAAGCTGAAGCGGCACCTGGCGCCGCTGCTGGGTGGCAGCGCGGCAGGCGGCAGCCGCCGGCCGCCCGGAAGTGCCGCCTTGTCGCAGCGTGCATGCGCCGCCGGCTGGCGCATGGCAGCGGCCCATCCTGCCACCCTGGCTTGCCAACCTGCGGTGGCAGCTTGGTCGNAGCGGCAGGCGGCCCAGCCGCCTGAGGCTGGCCGGCGCTGCGGACGGGGACGGCGGCGAGGCAGCAGCTGGGGAAGACGCGGCAGCGGCGGCCCGGCAGTTCACGGGCGTGCGGCTGACTGCCGAGGGGCGCTTCACAGCTGTCAGCACGCTGCGCAGTGGGCAGCTGTGGCTGGGCACCTACACAGCGGCCGAGGCGGTGAGCTGGCGGCAGGGTTGCCCCTTTCCAAGTGCCTCGCTTGTGCCTCGCTTGTGTTGGGAGCCAGGCGCGTAGATGTGCACGTGGCAGCCCAGCTGGCTGAGGTGTCACCATGTGCCGGCTGGACCTCTTGCAGCCACCAGGATGGCATCATGTGCATGTGACGAGAGCATCCACACAGTTGTAGTTGTGTGCCTGCTGTGTGCAGGCCGCCAGGGCAGTCGACTTGGCCCTGGTGTACCGCTGGCTGTCCAACGGCCGGCCCTCGGAGCAGCCCGCCTTCAACCTGCCGGGCAACCGCTACCTGGAGGTGCGCTGCGCATGCTGTGGTTGGGGCGTTGAAGGCACGCTGCGCCTGCTGTGGTTGGCCCAAGCGTGCTGGAGTGAGACCGGGCGGACGCGCCTGCACTGCGTTCTTGTCTGGAAGCATGCCTTGCAGCACACGTGCAGTGTTCAGAGCGCTGGCTGGCTTGGGGTGTTGCCTGAACACCTAACCTGACGGCTGGCATTTTTTCCCCACCCTGTTCTGTCGGCCTGTGCGCAGGACGCCGCGCTGCTCCAGCAGCTGTCGCAGGTGCAGGGCGCTGAGCATCTGAAGGCTCACATCAAGAAGGTGTGCGGCGCCAACAAAGTCTGGTGACAGCGCTGAGGCTGAGGCTAAGGTTGAGGCTGAGGCTTGCACTCGCCCCGGGCGGCTGGCAGGCGCCCCACCATGCCTCGCCAGTGCCCCGGCAGGCCTCTCCACTGCGCCACCTCCCTGGCGGCCTGCCCACCGTTGTTGCTGCCGGCCCTCGGCATCTCACACAACCTCCTGCTCCCCAGGCGCTGGTTAGCAACCAGCGTGCACCGGGGCTGCGTGCTGTGCTTTCAGTTGCCTCTCGTTATCACGACTGACTGCACCCTACCCGTCCCCACCTGTCCATTCCCATTCCTGATTCAAAACCCTTCCGCACCTCACTCCACTGTTGCCGCCACACTGCTGTACACTGCCTCAGCCTCACCTTCCCTCTACAGCCCGCTCGCGTGTGGGTGCTCGACTTCCGCCGCTGCTCAGGCTGGCACGTCTGCCCCCAGTTGACTGCCTTCTGCACCCTTACCTGACCAGACCGCACCCACCAACTTGCTCCTTCCCAGCCTGGAGCGGTTTTCTTGACATGGCTTCCAAATATACAATGTCAAGCAGTTGCAAAGCACGTAAGGAGAGTGACTTTGAGGCACAGCCGCTAGGCCCAAAGCAAGATGGGAAGGCACCTTCGACCCTGCCTTATTGAAGACTTGAGGGCGCAGGAGCAGCTCGAGAGTTGAGAGCTGGAGAGGATGTGCAGATTGGCAGAACAAAGGAGACTGCGGCGCTGCCGTGGGGACGCTGGTTGCGCTTCGGCAGCGACGGTTGGCCGATCTTCTTTCGCTTGCTTGCTAATGTACAGGGCAGAAGAGCGGTGCTGCTTCGCGCCGGCTCGCGCGGCATCCAGACGCCAGCTCCCGTCGGTGTGCAAGCCTGCACAACACGGCAGCGCAGCGGACACAGGTCAGGTGGGCGCTGCAGAGGTGGCGACAGGCGCTGGCACGATGCTGTGGGCAAGCACGGCGGCGGGGCAGGCAGGTGGGGCGGGCCTGGGCGACACGGCAGCCAGAGCATGCAGAGGTGGCGGCAGGCGCCGGCACGATGCTGTGGGCAAGCACGGCAGCGGGGCAGGCAGGTGGGTGGGCCTGGGCAACACGGCAGCCAGAGCATGCCCGGCGACTCCCGAAGCTCGCATGTACCCGGCTCAGACGGTTGGCGCAATGATGAAGTAGACAGCGGCCAGCACGACGGGCCAGTTGATGAAGCCGCCGATGTAGTAGGTGCCGACTGCGCAGCCCAGCAGCAGCAGCCCGCCGAATCGCATTAGCAGGCCCTGGCGGGCATACGCACGCTCCATCCGCTGGAAGTGCCCCTGGCCGTCCGCCTGCTGGTTCGGCGGCAGCGGCGGTGCGGCCCCGCCCGGGCACTCTGACCCCGTGCTGCCCGGCTGCGCCGCGGGCACGCGCCAGATGGCTGCCTTGTGCAGTGCCGCCCCGCCAGGGCAGCGAAGGGCAGGCGGGCGAGGAGCAGGCCCCGGCCTAGCTGCTGCTGGGCCCCACCAACTGAGGCGGGAGCTCTGCCTGGTGCCGCCAGCCAAAAGCAGCGTGTGCTGCTCCGCCAGCAGCGTGGGGCAGAACCCCAGTGCGGACGCCATGTTGGGCGCGGCTCGCAGAGCTCCCCAGAGCCAATGCGTCGCGCCGGAAGAAGGAGAGATGCGCGAGAGGGTGGGGCAGCGCCCCATTAGCCGGTGGAGCCACCTGCCATGCGGCGGCAGGCGCGCTGGGATCGTCAGCGCTGCCGCAACAACCCCTCAGACCTGCCAAAGCGCCTCGGTCCTACTTCTGCTGCCGCACCAACTCGATCCAGCCTCGTTGAGCACCGGTGGGCGCCCGTGCCAGGCCCAGCGCCCCAGAGGCTCTGCAGCAGCGCCCCAGAGGCCCAGAGAGCCTGCCCTGCAGCAGCAGTCATGCTCCTTCGCGCCTCCCTGCTGCCCCGAGGCGGTAAGTCGGGCAGCTGACGCCCTGGTGCCGCTGGCCGGGCGCCGCGGGGGCGCGCTTGCCCTGCAGCTGCCGACGCTGCCGGCAGCGCTGCTGTAGCTGCCGCAGGCCCTGCCCTGTGCTCCTTCCGCGCCAATGCCCTGGGCGCTGCTTCCAACATGGTGTATGCCCCATCCTGCCACAGGGCTTTGCGCCGCCGCACCCGCCTGCGGGCTGCTGCTGCCGCCGGCGGGCACCCCAGCNTGCGGCGACGGTGGGCCAAGATGCGGCAGCTGCGGTCGGCGCACAGCTGCCCGGCTGGGTGCCGGCGCCGCCCGCTGTGCCCGGCGGCCGCGCTGCCCTGGCTCTGCTGGTCGGATTCGCTGCCCTGGCTGGCTGGTGGCTGTGGCTTGTCAACCGGCAGCGCAGCAGCAGCTTGCCTCTGTACGAGGTGGGTGGTGCCAGGCGTGTGTGCATTGCTGTCGGAGACGGCGCGTGCAGGTTGGAAAGCTGTTGCCTGGCCCGGCACTGACCCCTGCTTCACCCACTGCATCCCAGCTGTGCCCTCGACCCCCGCTGGCCCCTGCAGGCTGAGTGGCACTACGCCTGCCTGACGCCCGACCAGCAGCAGCAGCCGCAGGAGGTGTTTGCGCTGCAGCGCGCGCACTTCAGCCACATGCGGCTGCGCGTCCTGGTCTTCTGCATTCTGGTTGCCCTGCTGGACTTTGGGGCGACCAAGTGGTTCCCCGCAGCAGCCGCAGGAACAGGCCCCTGGATATCCAGCCTGCACAACATTCTGGCGCTGCTGTACTCAGCAGCTTTGAGCGTGCTGACCTCCGCTTGGCTGCCGGCGTACCAGGCCAAGCATGCCGCGCGCGGTCGCCACCGCGTGCCCTGAGCACCCCCTGAGCCGGATGCTGAGCTGCGCGGGGGCGGCCTGGCAGCAGTCAGGTGCAGCGGCCGCTGTTTTTGGGCCGCCCTAATGTAACATGCATTAGTGGCACACAGGTCGCCCATCCATCTCCAGACCTCCGTGCCACCACACCCCGCCATGCCTCCCCACTCCCTGTCTCTGGCCCTGCACCACCACCCGCACACGCCTCGAGTCGTCCGTGCCGCCCATCGTTGGGCGGCCCGCCCAGGCCTCCATGCCACCACCCCCGCCATGCCTCCCCACTCCCTGTCTCTGGCCCTGCACCCCACCCGCACACGCCTCCTCGTCAGTCCCCCAATCTTGCGTCGTCCGTGCCACCCACCCCATTCCAGGCCTTGTCCAAACTGCCACGACACCCCGCCATGCCTCCTTTTGACCTGCTGATAAGTGATTGACACCCCTTGAATGCTGTTTGATGTTCATGTTGGGTGCACCGCTTTTGCACAGTCACGCCGCTTTTACACGACACAGAGAGAACTCAAATGGGCAGCAGGGAGAAGCAGCGACAACGGGGAGCGAGGGAGCGCACAGGGTCACAAGCTAGCGGGTTTCAGCGGCGGCAAACACGCACAGCAGGAGTGCCGTGGATGGTGGGAGCACGTGCAGGTGCAAACTGGTGCCGAGGGGGCAGTGCTGGCTAAAGCTAACAGGGTTCTATCAGAGGGGGTGAACGGGCTACCGGTGTCACAGGGAGTCCTAACAAAGCCTAGGTCTGGGCCAACTCAGCTCGTGGCACGTCCGGCTGGCGAGCGTGCTGAGCACGGCTGCCGCAAGCAGCGGCGAGTCCACCGTGCAGCAAGCTGGCTGGAGGCTGCTCAGCAGGGGCTTAGGCATAGGCTATGCCTCGCCCTCACCGCCCTCCCCCAGCTTCTGCCGCTTCCACTTGTGCGCCATCTCCAGCAGCTTGAGGTTGGGGGCAGCCGCCGCCTCGTCCTGCGGGGAGCGGAGGGACGCGGGGGGGTGAAGCAGACGCCGCTGAGGCACGAGGTTGACCTCAAGGGCGGGAGGCGATGCGCCGCCTCCCGTGGCAGCTTGTTGAGTTGTAAAGCTGCTGTCGCCTGCCGCCCATTTCTGTTCCGTTAGCTGGCCAGCCAATCACCGCCCGAAATGCCCAGCCTACCGGGAAGATGTAATCGTAGTACTCCTCCATGCCGCCCGGCTGGCTGCCGTCATCCAGCACAATGGGCCGCTTGCGCTTGACGCGCCGCGGCATCTTGCCCTCCACCGCCGCCACCGCGCGCGCCCGCTCCTCTTCCGGCCTGCAAGCAGGGGGCGCAGGCACGTGCGGCCCGTCAGCCGCTGGAAGGCACCTGGCCCCGACCACGGCCGCCACAAGCGCTCGCTCGCTCCCGCGGTTTGCAGCTGAAGTCAATTGGGTGCCCCCAGCCCCCCAGCCCCCGCCCGCCGCGCCACCCCCTGCAGCATCCACGCACCGCGAGGTGCAGCCCGCCTCAAACGTGCGCCACGCCTCCAGCAGCATGACTGCCTCCTCCTTGGCGTCTGGCTGGCCGTCACGCAGGCCGCGGAAGGCGCGCTCGTACACCCGCCGCGCCCGCGTCTCCCGCTCCGCTGCGCAAGCAGGGCGGGTGTGGCATCATGGCAGTGTAAAATCTGAGACCGGAGCATGCCCACAGGCTGTTGCACACAGCTGCTGCGCCCGGACTTGCTCACAGCGCCAGCCGTCAACCCAGCAGCCCCCCGCCCCACCTGTGCCCGCCTCGCCGCCCTCTGCCGCCACCGCCTCCTCTAGCTGCTGCGCCCGCTCCTCCTCAGTCTGCGCCTCGTCCTCGTCCGCGGGGGTGGCCAGCACCGCCAGCGGCGTCGCCTCAAACTTGGCGTAAGACAACCAAACCTGGGGGAGGGTGTCGGGGGAGCAAGCGCGCTGTGACGGCCGTCTTGGGATGTATCGCTGTGAGTTACGATGCAGCCCTTTGCAGGAGCAGGAGCCCCACCATCACATGCCTTGCAGCAAGTTGCGCACGGCACACAGGACTGCAGCAGGCGCTTGTCTGGGCGGCAAGCTAGAACCGGCAGGTTGGAGGGGCGCAGCAACCAGCTAGCACAAGGGTTGGGTTTAGGTTTGCCCTAAACTGCGCCCACCTTGACGTGCCGCGTGCGCTGCAGCAGGCGCTCGTACAGCTCTCGCGCGCCCTCGCGGTTGCCCTCCCCAATCTCAAAGTCGATGTAGGCCTGCAAGTTGGGACGAGCAAGAATGTGCGAGGCCTTCAGCTGCCGTGGAGCAGGCGCTGTGCAACAGATGGCGTGTATTCTGACCAAACCAGCACCGGCAACAGCCGAGCGGAACCCAGCAACTGCGCAAGCCCACCAGGCTCCACAGCACTTCCGGCATGTCGAGCAGCGGCTGTGCAATTGCCAGCTCACAAATGGCAGCTTGCACAGCTGCACAACGCCCCTCAGCAGAAGCACGCCAGGGCGGCCCACCTTCCACAGCACTTCTGGCATGTCGAGCACGGGCTGTGCAATTGCCAGCTCGTAGACGGCACGTGCTCGCTCCGACTCGCCCAGCGAGCGCTCCAGGTCCGCAAACCTGGGGTGGGGATCACACACAAGGGGGTTGGCGCAGGGCAGTCAGCTTGGACGCCAGCCGCGCAACGACCGTGAACGGCGTTTGGGCAGTGCACACGCGTGGGCGGCAGTGGGCAGGAGGCCAAAGCGCGCAGGAATGAGCTGCAGTGGGCTCATACGTCGCCCCTACACTCCCGGCCCGCCCTGCCCACCTGCCCCAGGCGGCCGCGTTGGCGGGGCTCCACTCGATGTACTTCTGGTAAAGCGTGCGGCAGCGGTCAATGTTGCCCAGCTGCAGCTCCATCTCAATGTAGCTCTTGAACAGCTTGTCCTGCGGGGGCACGAGTGAATACCGACAAAGGGTGCATCACACACACACAAAGCGAGACTCCATGCTGGTTGTCGGCTGCTTCACCTCCATGCAGCATGGCCGCGTCAGAAAGCAGCGGCACCGCCGCCGCACCCCTGGCCCAGGTAGGTGCACATGCTTCACCTGCCCACCCAATGCCATGCCTGCCCATGGCCGGCCCTGCAGTTCGCAAGCCCACGGGGACCCACCTTGGGGCACATGCCGAGAGCCATGCCCAGGATCTTGCGCGCCGCATCCAGCCGCAGCTGCCGCACCTCAAACTGGGCCGCCATAATCCAGATCTGCGGCCAGGCGGGGGCTCAAACCATGCGTCGAAACAAGGGCTGGGAGTGGGCAAGACAGGCGGGACAGCTGGCAAATGCTTGGCCTGCGGCACCAGAGATGCCGACCCCCTACCATCCCCGCTGCGATCCTCGGTGCCTACTGCTTTACCAACTCTGCCCTGCAATGTGCGCACCTTGCCGAAGGTGAAGAGCTTGTGGGGGATGAGCTTGAGGCAGGCGCGGTACACCTCGCGCGCCCGCTCCCCGTCCTCTGCACCCACGAACAAGCAGGGAGCAGTTGTTGGCGGAACAGGCTGGGGCAGGCCGTGGGCAGTGGCAGGAGAAGCCAGCATGCGGCTGTGCTGGGAGCACGCTCCGATGCTCCCCACGCCCGAGCGCTGCCCACCCTCCGCTACGCCCTTCACTCGCAAACACCCCGACACCCTTCACTCGCTCAGCACCAGGCGCAGCGACTTACCCGCCTCCAGCTCCTCAAACAGAGCATACTTGATCCACAGGTAGATGTAGCGCTGCCAGTAGCGCTTCTCGGGCGCGGGCGGCACGTTCGAGATGGCGCGCTCGTAAACCTGCAGAGGGGAGGAGGGGCTGGGCTGGGTTGGGTTGGGCGCCAGTTGGTGTTGAGAAGCGAGAAGGCTGTGGGCGCTAGTGAGATGCCACACGTGTCATTGCTCACCCCAACATGCGTCGCGCTGAGGCATACGCCTCACAAAAGCCACTCAGACGCCTGCTGGCGCTGCCGCAACACAGCCCACGCACCTCCCGCGTGCGCTCAATGTCCCCCGCGCTCTCCTCCAGCCGGATGTAGTCAAACCAGCCGTCGTAATTGAGGGGGTTGGCACGCACCTGGAGGAGGGCAGGCGGAAGGAGGGCAGCTCGGAAACAAGGTCAGGAGAGCAGAAGGCGTGCGGCCGGTGCTCCAAAGGCTGGGGTTGCACTGCTAAGCGGCATGGGGGCTGGCCCCGCTCTCGACCCATCGACAACATGCAGCCATCACGCATGGCAAGGCAGCAGAGTGCAATGGCGCACCTCCTCCTCGTACTTGAACCGCCGCTCGCTGACAATCACCTCCTGCGGTGGGGGAGCGCAGGGGCGGTTGTGGAGGGCTGGGCTGTGCGGGCATTGCCCTGGCGGGTGGTGAAGGCCGGCACGGCGCCTCCTCATGCCTGCACGCTGGGCTGCCTGGATGCCTGCACGCTGCGCCCAGTCCGAACGCCTGCAAAACCAGACCCACAACGCCTGGTCTAGTCCTCGGCAGCACGCTGCCATCAGCACGCGTGCTCACCTCGATGCCCTCCCGGTCGCCCTGCTGCTTCTCAAACTGCACAAAGCGGCGGTAGAGCTCCCCCGCCTGGCTCTTGGGCAGGTGGTCAAGCGCGTACTTGTAGATCGCCCTGCGGGTCAGGACGCAGGGTGAGGAGCAGAGCAGTGGGCGGTTTGACGGTCAGCCAACCATAGCCGGCTCCTGGGCAGGTGGTCCAGCGCTACATGAAGGCCCTGGAAGTAGATTTGAATGGAGGAAACATGCCAACTGTGGACATGAGAAGCGAATGCCATCAGCCGGCTCCTGGGCAGGTGATCCAGGGCGCACTCTAGATCGCCTTGCAGGGTAGGCTATGGCTGAGGCAGCAGGCAGTGCCCGGCAACGCAGCAAGAGGACAGCCTAGCTGGCCAAGGTCTCAAGAAACTGGCCAAAGTCCCAAGAACAAGGCAAGCTTGGCAACAACAGAAGCAGCAGAGGATTCAGCAGCGGCACTCACCGCGCGCGCTCCACCTCCTTCACCTTCTCCTCAAACTCGGCAAACCGCAGGAACAGCTCCTCCTGCAGCCGTGTGGCGGAACCGGCACAGTTTGGCAGGATGTGAGAAGGCCAGCGGCTGCTAGCAGGCACAGGTGCGCAAAGCATTCGCCACCAGCTACATCGCAAGCCGCGGCTGTACGTCCTCCCGCAGCTCCGCCGAAACCCGCTCAGCGCGGGCAAGTGAGCACACTGCGCAGCACCAGCAGCAGCGGTTGCTGGCACCCAGCCCAACACCCCGCACCCCAGCATGCCATCGCATGCACTCGGACAGTGCGTGAAGTGAGTTCTCAAGAACTCACATTATTGGCGTCCTCCCCCAGCTCCTCAATCGCGCGCTCGTAGCAGGCGCGCGCCGCCGCCACGTCGCCGCCGCTCTGCATCTCAAACTTGGCGTACCGCACCCAGGCCTTGACTGCAGGGCAGGAGGGCAGGAGGAGAGCGCAGGCAAGGGGTACACTTAGTCCACACGTCGGGCAGTGCAGGTCCGTGTGTGGGCGCAGCACTCCGCACTGCTGTGTCACAGCCGTGGCAGCAGCAAGCACGCCGCTGCAGGCGGCAGCGGGCACGCCCTGCGCTGGGGCTGCATGCGCGGCCCAGGCCTGCCAGGGGCCTCACCTGAGGGCAGGCACTTGACGTATCGCTCAAAGATCTGGCGCGCCCGGTCCACCTCGCCATACCGCAGCTCCATCTGGGGACGGGACGGAAGCGGCAGATGTAAGAACACCCACTGCTGTCACAGCTTGATTATGTGTTGGCATCCATCAGCAGCCGGCCAGCAGCGCAGGTGCACAGCGACATTGCGCATTCATCGCCAGCCGGCCAGCAGCGCAGGTGCACAGCCACGTGGCCTCCAGCATGGCCTCCAGCGCTGGCCTCTGCCGCCATCAAACTCACCACACAACACCACGCCACACCCCTGCTCCGTTGCCCCCAGGTGGCCTCACCTTGACGTACGCCATCCAGCCGTGGTGGTCGGGCTCCCACTGCATCCAGCGCTCAAAGATCTGGCGCGCCCCCGCCACGTTGCCCAGCATCTCCTCCATGTGAATGTACTTGTACCACAGCTGGTCGATGCGCGGCAGCAGCGACACTGCGAGGGCGGGGGGTGGCCGGGACAGGGTGAGGTGCAGGGTCGAGCCGGCCTGTGTGGAACGCAGGAGGGACCTGCAGCAGTCCGCCAGTGCAGCAGCCACGCCGCCCCACCGTCCCACCCGCACTATCTCAAATTTAGCTGCAGCAACTACTCAGCTCAAACTATGCAACTGTGCAACTATAAAAACGTGCAGCTGCACTGTGCTAACGCACCCGCGCGGTCCCAGATGTTGCGCGCGTGGTTGATGAAGCGGTGCCGCATCTCCATTTCCACATACTTGAGCCACAGGCTCACGTTGCTGCACAGGGCCAGGCGCATGGGCGGAGGCGGCAGCCGTCAACAGCACGTAGGCATCAGCGGATAGGCAACCCCGCATGCTTGGGCGCAAGCTCACATTACGGCATGAACACAGGGCGGTGGCAGCAGCAAATGACGGCGGCGCAGCAAGCAAGCGGGGCAGCGGGGGGCAGCAACAGAGCCGTGCGGCACCAGTGGCATGCACAGCCAGCAGCAGCAGCCAGAGCATCAGCCAGCAGCGCGCACGCACCCACAGCAAGCAGCGCAGCAGCAGCTATTTCAGCATCCAACAACAACCCAACAACTGTGCATGGCCAAACTCCATGCTGCCGGTGCTGCTCACTGGTAGTCGGTTTCCAGGGCGCTCCCATCCATAGCACCAGGAAAAGTAGAGGCGAAGAAAGGCATGCTGCTCACCGGTAGTCGGTTTCCAGGGCGCGCTCCCACACGGAGCGCGCGCGCCGAAAGTCCTTCTGCTGCTCCTCCCACGTCGCGTACTTGACCCAGATGGTGGGGTTCCACCGCCCCACGCGCCGCACATTGTCCTCAAACTCCTTCCGTTTCTGCGGGCGGGGAGCACAGGCGATGATGGTGGTGATGGGGGCACTCTGGAGCACAGGCGGTGATAGTGGGGGGCGCACTGGGCGATGGTGACGCGCTGCTGCCCCAGGGGAGGCGCAGCACTGTGTGGCAGGGAGCAGCGGCAAGACGGCCGGGGGCAGCATGGTGCGGTGCACCAGCAGCGGCGGCGCCAGGCACGAGCGAACCGCACCCCCTACCACAAGATAGCACCGGCAACAGTGCACAGCCGAGCCAAGCAGCAGTGGGCCCACACCAAGCACGCGTTGAATCCCACGGTTTCAACACAGCGGCGGAACAGAGCGCAGCGAGCGCACGCACCGCCAGGCGGTACTCTGCCAGCTCCTCCGGGTCTGTGATCTTCACCGTGGGCGCCTTGTGCTCCGCATCGATCAGCGCCTTGGACTCGCGCAGGATCTGCTCCGCTGTGATCTGCAGGCAGGGTTGCACATGCAGGCGGCGGCGAGTGAGCGGCGGCAGGCGCGGAGGCGGCGGCAGCGGCCAGGCAGGGCATCGCCGGCCTTCCCGCGCTGCTGGCGTGCTGCCGGTGGCTGCCCCGTCTCGCCTGCGTGGGCGCCGCCTGCTTATTCTTCACGCCCGTCACGCGGGGCAGCTTGTGCTCCCTGGCGGCGTCGGTGACGCCCCCCGTGTAGCCGCTCATGGTGCCGGACCCCCGATGCAGCCTACAGCGTCGCTACCGGCCCGCAAGCGCCGCAAGCAAAGAAGGGCGGGACGGCGCCTGTTGCATGGGAAATGGGCTCCACGGCAATTGGGTCTGGGGCCCTGAAACGTGCTCGCCGCGCGCCGCCCGGCGGGTTTACAACTCTGAATGTGATGCAGTTTGAGTTAGCTGGACTCCGGCCTGGGTTGCGGCTGTGCAGCAGGGTCGCGCATGTCTCCACCAAGCCTCCCACCACGCTTTGGGCCTCACCCGCTGCCCTTACACCTCGTTACATGCGTTGAACTGTGTGCGAACGCCGCAAAGGAGCGGCAAGCCTGAGAGAGCGCGGGCGGGGCGCCGCCACCTGGCAGCACGGCACAGCGCCGCCGGCGCCTGCTAACCAGCTCATCAATCAATCGCAGTTGCCGCAGTTGCCGCCCTTGCCGCACTTGCAGCCGCAAGCGCGGGTGCAGACGGTGCCGCGCTTCCTGCAGGCACACTTGGGGCCGCACTTGGCGCCGCGGCAGCGGCACTTCAGCGCTGCCTTGCCCCTAGCGGCGTGCACGCTGATCGTGGGCACGCCCGTGGTCTCCACGCCGCTGAACCGCAGCATTTCTGCTGAGCGTGGCGGCGCCGGCTGCAGCTGGCGGGGTTCCACCGCCTTGCTGAGCACGCCGGCATTGGTGCGGACCTTGTAGGCACGCTTGCCGAAGGCCCTGCTCACTCCAATCACAACAGCCACTGGCTTTTTCGGCACCTGCACCGGGTCGCCGCCCACTGTGCCACACTTCGGCAGCGTCAGCAGCACCACGTCGCCCACGTTGTACTCCTGCATTCATGTCAGGTCATGCATTGGTTGGTGGTCAGCACATGGTCAACAGTTTTCACAAGGGGTGGCTCGCTGCTGGAGACAGGTGAGGTGTGATAGCCCTACTTTCAATGCGGTCATTTCATTCCTGACGCAGGCATTGGCATTGTCACTCAGTCGGGAAAGCAAACTGCTCAGCTGCACTAGCTTGTGCCAGTAAGACCCACGCGACTCAATTGGCCATACCCCGACCAAGACACCTGCCCCAGCCTAGACGCACCCGCGCCTTGGCCTTGCCGCGGTGCTGTGCTTTGATGCGGGCGCGGTTCTTCTCATGGTCTTTCAGCACCTGTTGCCGCATCTCCGCCAGGTGCACTGGCAGCTCTGCAGGGCATGTACCAGTGCTGCGTTAGATGGCAACAGCAGCCGTTCTTGTACAGCACGCACTGTTCAGGCGTCGCGTTTGCAGCACATGCCCTGCTTCCCGCCACAGCTTCACACTGCATTGCTCACCTAAGTCTGGTGCTGCGTTGCTGGGGCCTGCCTCCTCCGCCGCTGCACTGCCGGGGCCTGCCACCTCTGCGGCTGCACTGCTGGGGCCTGCCTCCACCACACCACCCTGCCCCTCGACAGAAGGGTGGCAGGGCCCTGCTGCTGCTGCTGCTGCTGCTGCTACTGCCCGGCTTGTTGCGAGCAGCTCCAGCACCGCTGGCTCGGTCTCTGCACTGCCAGGCGCCTCCATGCCTTGCATGCCCGCTGCGGCTGCCTGTCGCCGGCTGCTGCGCCGTGTCAACACAGGCTCCCGGCGCAGCTGCTCTAGCATGCTGACAGCCACCTCCTCATTTGACGCGACAGCTGTGTCTGCTGCACCTGGTTCGCTGCTTGGGCATGCTGCGCTGCTGGGGCCTGCCCCTGCTGCTGCACTGCTGGGGCCCGGCTCAGCTGCCCCTGCTGCTGCACTGCTGGGGCCCGGCTCAGCCGCCCCTGCTGCGCTGCTGGGGCCTGCACCAGCATCCTGTGCAGCCGCTGCTTGCAGGATGCCGATCACGCGGCGGCGCTTGCCTGCGGAGCTGCCCACTGCTGCTGCACGCTGCGGCATTGCCCGCGAGGGTGGCTCCCCCTGGCCGCCATCAAGCGGCGCTGCCTCCTCTGCCAGGATTGCTGCCAGCCGGCTGCCTGCTGCCTGGCGGCGGCTGTGGCGTGTGCCCACAGCTGCCAGCCACTCTGCTGCCTCCGGCTCATCGTCTGATGCGTCCTCCCAGTCCTCCTCATCTGACAGCTCTGGCAGCTCAGCCGCTGCAGCTGCAGGCCGCTTCTTGCCGCCGGTGCTGCGACCAGCAGGGGGGGCTGCTGCTGCCGCTGAGCGGTGAGCGGCTGCATTTGGCAGCGCCGCCTCTGCAGTGCTGCAGGGGCAATCGCACAGCAGTTGAAATAAGTTAGGTCGGGCAGGGCAGTCCAGTCTCAACGACGCCATGCCAGGCAGCACACACCGGCAGCACACAACAGTGTTCAAAAGGCGAAATGAACACATGGGCGCGCAACTGGATGCCCATGTCAGCAGTGACCTGCTGCAGCGCACCTCTCAAACTGCAGCACCGTGTTGACCTCCTCGACCGACGGACGCTTGCTGGTGTGCGGCAGTGTGCCGTACAGCACAAAGTTGCGGGTCTTGTTGTTGCTGAACACAGAGCAGGGCCGGTTGTTGATCATGTCCTGCACGCGCATGACCTGCTCAGGCCAGCTGTAAAGAAAGGTGGGACCAGGCCAGGGAAGTCGCATGTCAAAGCAAGTCATTAATAACGCTGCGCACTTCAGGTCATGCTGTAAAGCTTGCTGATGCCGTGGCACATCCGTCTGAGCAAGCACTTCCGAAAGGCTGGCATTCCAAGACCTCACCATGTGGTGGGCGCCTTCATGAGGTTTGTACGCACCGTGTCCCGCAGCATCCGGTTGGCCCGCTCGCTGCAGCCCTGCAGTTGCGAAAGGGAAGAACGACCTGTGTCAAAAGCGTTCAACAGGCATCCGTCATTTCAAACGCAGGCACGCTGAGGCAGCATGGCAGCATGGCAGTGTGCGTGATGCATGGCTGGCAACTGTGGGCACAGAACACTGCCGCGGCGCTGTGCGTGCCTGGCTCTGGGGGTGGCCGACAGAGCCGTGGATGAACTCCACGCCAAACAGGTCGCACAGCTCGTTCAGAATGGCGTTGGCAAACTCGCTGCCGTTGTCGGTCTGCAGCTTGCCGGGCACCATAGTGTCCATCCAGAGGAAGTAGATCTGCAGTGGGCGATGGGGCGGTGCACCGTGCATGAGTAATTCGAGACATGGCAAGCCGGGACTGATGGGCAGCAGCTCCCCTGTGGTGCTACTGCCATTGCTGTCACTGCCGCAGCAGCGTGGCTCGGTACCGAGCATCAAAAGAGCAAAGCTAGGGCCAGACTTGCAGTTCAGCACACTCAGTAAGCCGCCATGCCCGGCACTGCATCCCACGCGGGCAATCACACCCAGGGTGCTCACCTCCCGGGCCACACCAATGGCGCTTTTGCTCCGCAGCGCCCGCAGCCACACGCGGCGGGTGAACAGGCACACATACATCAGGACGTACAGGAACTTCTCCGCCCGTGGCTGCGTGTCGTTCTCGTCCTCGCACAGCCGCACAACATCGGCCTGCAGGGGGGCGCAACCGGTGCACCACATGCGCTGTGGCGGGCTAGCAGGGCAACAACAGCCACGGCACGCACGCAACAGCTGGTGCAGGCAGGCAGGGAGGCAGGTAGGCAGGCAGGTAGGCAGCACCATCCGGCCCACCTGGCAGTGGTGGAAAGGAGCCAAGAAGCCGTCCAGAGGGTGGGGGGGCGGCAGCTGGCTGGCCAGGGTGGGCTTGGTGTCCACGTAGAAGGGGTCTCCCTGCGGACATGGCCGGCACGCATGATCTTGGACATGAAACAATCCTCCAATAGACAGCGTGAGGCAGGCGCTACAAGGCGCATGGCATGTGCAACCGAGGTCAGCGGCAGCACTGCAAGGCAGCCAGCCACCCCAGCGCAAACGGCAGCCGCCCAGCCCAAGCGCACCGCCATGTAGAGCTCAATCGACTCCTCTGTAAAGCCGCATGCACCGTAGATGACGCGAGACTTGCCATCAGGGCCAGGCGCCATCTTGGATGGCAGGTGGTGCCGCATCTGCAACCAGGCACGGGGGTGGGGGGAGGGAGGGGTGGGGGAACAGGGCGGGTGGGGGAACAGGGGGCGAAGGGAAGGGCAGAAGCACGTGGCCATGTGCAGGCAAACGAGCTTCGATTTGCAACCCTGCTTGAAGAGCTTTACACGCACGTGATAGAACAGCTGGGCGGGGCCCACTGTGCCCAGCAGCTCCAGCTGTTGCTCGATCACCGACGGCACGTCCTCGATGGCGAGGATCGGCACCTTGCGTGGACCAATGCTGTCGTGCAGCGGCTGCCACCGCACCAGCACCGTCTTGCCGGAAAGGGACGTGTCCACGCTTATGGTCTTGAGCACCTGCATTGTTCAGGACAGCCCAATGCCTCACTACAATGCGACCAACAGTCGAAAGTGGATAGCAACGTAGCGGCGCCTCAGGAGTCCACCAGCCTGATGCACACATTGCACTGCTGTAGAACTGGCTCACCTTCTCGCTGAACTGCTTGGGAACTTTCAGCTCCTGCATCACAGAGGAAGCTGCAGAGGCCTTCTTCTTGGCCCCTCCCGCGCCCCGCCGCCCGGCGGCACGCTGCGCCGACGCCGCCAGGGAGGTGCTGCCGCCTTTCAACTGATCGGCGCAGCTGTCGACGTCCGCCTGGCTAAAAAAGGACTGGTGGCGGCTGTTGGCACGCCTTTCGGCGGCATATTGGATGAAGATGGCCGCCTGGGCCTCGGCCATTTTGAAAAGAGCGAGGCTGCAGGGCGCGGGAGGGGCCTTGAAGATGTGTTAATAACCGATAAGGTAAAGGGTATGACCGAGATCGCGCGGCGAGCACGTTTCAGGGCCCCAGACCCAATTGCCGTGGAGCCCATTTCCCATGCAACACGCCCGAGCGACAGGGGCCTTGCTGCGGCCCGATTGCGTTGCGGTAAATTGCGCACACTATGCTGGATCGATTGCGCCGTGGCCCGGTGCTGCCAGCCCACATGGCCACCGCCGCCAGCGGGCGCCGCCAGTGCTGCATTAAGTGCAATTGCAGGGCTTGCGGGCTGCGCGATCAGCCACTGCACCGCGATCACCAACATTGCAGCACCGTTGCAAGCCGGCAGGGCGCTGGAGGCCAGCAGCCGGCGATGGTCGCGCCTTCTGAGCCGACTGGCGAGGCGCAGGACGGCGCCCCAACCTTGATGGAGCAGTTGAAGATGCAGGTGGGGCGACGCAAGGCGCAGGGAGGGCCAGACAGGTACTGGCGCCGGGTCCGGCGCCCGCGCGTTGACCGCCCCTCTTCCGCCTCCCCCGCGCATCCAACCGCCAAACCTATCCCTCACCCACCAATGCGCAGGCCACTGCCTTCCAGCACCTCCTGGCGCTCGAGAGCCTGCCACAGACGGGGCGTGAAGCGCGCGACGCCGCCCGCCGCCTCGGAGAGCTTGTGCTGGCGTCTGCTGCGCCGCCGCCCCTGCTGTCCCAGCTCGTGGCGGAATACCTGGACAGCCTGCCCCCCGCCCGCCCGCGCTTTGTGGACGTCAGCACGGGTGGGTGGCTGGACGGGAGGGCCTATGGTGGAACCTGCTGGGCTGCAGCAGGTGCCGGAGGCGGGGCATGGGCAGTTGCGAGCAAAGTGTGCTCCCAGACCCGCCCTCTGGTGCACCACAACCTGCCGAGCATGCCACTCTGACCCGTCCACCCGTCTCCCTGCCCCCCCTGTATATACCACAGGCCTGCGCCTGCGCTACCTGGAGTGGGGCAGCGGCGGCAGAGATGTGGTGCTGCTGCTGCACGACTGCGGCGAGGCGGCGGATGTGTGGCGCCCCATTGGGCCCCGCCTCGCAGACCGCGGGTACCGAGTCATCGCGCCCGACTTGAGGGGTCAGTGCATGTTTGCATGCCAGTCTGGCGATCGCTGTTGAGAGGTGTTGCTTTGTGTGGCTGGTGTTGAGCCATGCCGCTCATGTGCTGAAGATTGCCTCTGGAATCGCTGCACATGCCCACGGGTACACTTTGGCGCCCATGCGAGGTCCCCGCTGCTTCAATCTCTGCCGCTACTCGCTGTGCAGGCCACGGCGAGTCGGGGCGCTCTCTGGATTGCCGGTACGGAGCGGCCAGCCTGGCAGAGGATGTGAAAGCCCTCATCGTAGCACTGGTGAGCAGTCGGTTCGACGAGAGAGCCACCTCAGAGAAGCTGGCTGGCTTCTCACCCAACAATGCTGGCCTGGTAGCTGGGCGTGGGATCATTTCGCGTCCTTCTGTCAATGGCTCCTGCCAGCTTAAAAGTCAGCTTGCCCCTTTGCCCTCCTACAGGACCTGTATGTCGCGCCCGTGGCGCTGGTGGGTTGCGGCATGGGGGCTGCCACCGCCCTGCTGCTGGCCCAGCAGAACCCGTTCCTGGCGGGGGCAGTGCTGGCTGCTGAGTTTTCGCTGCCGCTGGCGGCACTGCAGCAGGGCAGTGGCGGCGGTGGCGTGACCAGCAGCGGTGCTGAGCATGGCAGGGATCATGCTCATGCGGCACCTGGCCAGGCTTCGGTGCCAGCCGTTGTGCCGCCGCTGCAGCAGGCAGCGCAGCCCGCCCTCAGCAGCAAGCAGCTGCTGCCTTGGTGGGGCTTGCGTGCCGGGCAGGCCACTGTGTTTACCAGCGTGGAGCAGTGTGCAGCCTGCCTGGCCCATCAGCTGGCCAACTTGTCACCATCGGTGGTGGCACCTCTGGCCCATGCCGCCGCCACTGCCGCGCTTGCGGCAGCCGAGGCAGGCAGCGACCAGCAGGCGGTAGCAGAGGCGGCCGCCCCTGTGCGCCGGCTACTTGCACAGCTACAGCGGCCGCTGCGGGGCGCGGTGGCCTCTGCCTGTAGCCTGCTGCGCCTGCCACCACGGATGGCGGGAGGCAGCGGTGGGTGGGGCGTGCCTGTTCCATACGATGGTGACGAGGCGGAACTGGCGCCTCGTACCGACCCTTGCATGCTGTTCCATTTCGAGCCAGCCGCCCTGCTGGCGGGGCTGCCCACCCTGCGCTGCCACCTGCTGCTGCTGCACGGCGGCCGCGGCAGCTGGGTGGAACCTGCTGACGCAGCCGCCATGGCACAGATGGCGATGCAAGGCAGCGCCGCCTCTGCGGCAGTGGCAGAGCTGCCCAGCGCGGGCCATTACCTGGCAGCTGACCAGCCGGACGCCCTGCTGCAGCAGATTGTGAAATTCCTAGAAGGCCCCGCCATCCGGTGCTTCAGCCGGGCCGCTCTGATGGGCGCAGCTAACGGGGCCGCAAGCGAAAATGGCGGCGGCAAGAGCAGCAAAGTCAGTGCAGACGTGCGCCGACCCGAAGTGCTGGATCTCAAGCCGCTGCCGCAGTTTGCCAGCCTGGAGGAAGCACAAAAGGTGGGCGGTTGGGTGGCTGTGCAAGCGGGTTTGGCTGCTGGTAGGGTTTGGTAGTTTGCCCGTGAGCAGTGTTGCGAGGGTAGCCTTGATGTCCGGGAGCGCACATCTCTTGCACAGCAGAGCTGCTCCCCTCTCTGCTCTGCAAGTGCTGCGCACTGAGGCCGCCGCAATGCTCTCGCCGCCGCACAGGCGCTGGGCCCGCGTTCCATCCCCACTGCTGCCACCATCGAAAGCGAGTTGCGCAAGCTGCGTGTGGAGGAGGGGCGGGCCGAGGACGATGCCAGCGACGATGAGGAGGGTGCCAGGCACAGGACGGCGCTGGCCAACAACCCCTCAGACTACTTTGGCATGGTTGGCTAGGCAGCACTACTGCTGGCGTGTAGGCATGCCAGGCATGTTGCCATTTAATCGTATTTTGTTCACTATCTGTTTTTAATTCCGCACCTGCACATAGCCTCACTAATGCCCTTGTCTAGCTAACCAGATTGCCACATCACATTGACATGATGGCTGCCTCTCGGTGGTCACCCATATGCAATGCACATGATTTGCACGTTCCGAATGAAAACGGCAATGCCTTGACAACTAATTGGCAGGAGCACGTCAGCCAGTGAGCACATCAGCCAGTGAGCGCTCCCAGTAAGCGCGGCCTTACACGCTGGGTGGCGCAGTGGCCATGATGGTTCACCCCACACAGTGATATACTGGTACAACCGCTGGGCACCGCTGCTTCAGTCCGACAGCAGCAGCCCGGCACCACCATACTGCAAAATGCGGCGGGGGGCGGACGGGAGCAGCTGGGCGGGCAGCAAGGCACGGGCAACACATGGCATGAGCAGCACTCATGGTCCGTGGAGGCACCCTCTCTGTAGCAGCGCACCAGCATGCCGCAGGCAGCACGTCGCACGCCTGCGCTCTCCAGCTGCAGCACCAGCAGGGTAATCTAGCGCCCCAGCCTCGCCAACAACTCCAACCAACCAACCGCCCCGCTGCAACCCACCAGACCGAACAGCGTGACGCCCTCGCACGCTAAGATGCACTGGTTGGCGCCGCCAACAATGGCGGGCTCCGCCTGGCAGGCCGAGCAGCCCTCCTTCCAGGCCTCCACTGGGTCAGGGCTGCTGCCACCCAAGGTTGCTGGTGCCTCCCCAGTGATGTTGGCACCCGTGCCAGTGAACGGAGTCGGGCCAGCTGGCTGGCCCTCAAACCGAATTTGCGCGCCGCCCAGAGTGGTGACAGGGCTACCCGCCACCAGAGACTTCAGCTGCGGGCAGAGGAGGTGGGGCATGCGGTGGGACCAAACTGTACGAACCACGCCAGCCAGTGCATGATATGTGGGAGCTCCCTTGAGGGAGGCAATGAGGAGCAGCCCTCAACGGCACTGTGCATGCAGCGACAGCAAGCAGCCCACTCACGCTGGGGTACGAGCCGTTGATGATGTGGTTGAGCAGCAGGGCGTCCACCTGAGCAGCCGGCCGCTCGTCTGCGTCCATGACCAGCAGGTCCAACACACTGTTAGCCGCCGCGGTTACGTTGCTGGCTCCCAGCAGCGACTCGAACGTCGCGTCGGTGGGCAGCAGGAAGGCAGTGTTGGGGGGAGGCTCCCTGAACAACTTGGCTGGGCGTACAGGAGGGGTGGGGTGGCATGATGGGTGATTGAGGGGCCAGTATGAACGTTTTGGGACAACCATGCAGGTGCAGCGGCTAGCATGTCAACAACTGCTCCTACGACGGCGGCGAGCGGCCACAATGGCGTGCAGCAGCTCTCCATAGCGTCATGCTCACTTGCGGTTGTGTTTGAGCTCAGCAGGGAGATCAGAAACTGGTAGTTGTCAGGCATCAGTTGGATCCATTCGTAGGGTGGGGGAGCCACGATGTCGGAGGCACAAGCCTGCACTCATGCAAGCAGCGGCAGGTGGGGAGGCGAGCGGCGGTGAGCGGCGGTGAGCGGCGGTGAGCGGAATATGGTACCAAAGTTGTTCGCTCCGGCAATGTAACACCCACTTTCCCACAAAGGCCTAGGCCCCCGCACTCACGCTGCTGCAGAGCGCCAGTAGCGCAGCGGCCACGAGCACCCGAGGGCCTCGGCGTCCCATTACTCCTGCACCGGAGCGCCTGACACACGACCGAGGAATTGTAAAGATCAGGATCGTAACATGGCAGCGTCTGGAGGACCGGTCTGCATCCCAGGCCGCCGGGCCGGCGCGCTGTGCCGCGAAGCGGCATGAAGCGGGAGTGATGCACGGTCAGCTTGCTGTGCCTTGATGAGGCTACCAGGGTTACATACAGCACCGATCAGGCGCTGTGGTTGTAATGCATTCTCAGGGCCTGCAGGGGCAAGCCGGATGTGCCGCCGCTCTGTTGCTGCTCCTCCTCCACCCACGGAGGTTGGTCTTCAGCAGACGGTGGCGTCCTTGCAAGAGCAGCACTGACCTGCTTAGGCAGCTGTCATCATGGCGCAAGCCTGCCAGTGTGAGTGCCTGATCCCCACCAGCATGAATGGCTGTGTCCCAACCATGCCGCGGCGCTTCGCCACCGTGGCGGTGCGGCCGCCATACATGAGCGCGAGTCGTCAGTCGCGGCAGTTCGCCCCTGGCTTGCGTCACACTAGCATCGCTGATTTGATCGCAACGCATGACAGGGCCGCAGAGCCAGCAGGGTGGGCGAGCGGCACGCTAGGTCCGTCTGCGGCCCACCTGACTGTCCGTCTGAGGTATCACATCGGACGGCGAGCGGATCGCACGCAGGGCCACGTGAACAGCCGCCAGGGGCTGAGAGCCCGCCGCCGCCGCTCGCGCCGCCGCTGCTGTATGAAGCCGATGCATGATGGTTTGGCCGTCACCGTTTGCGCCGCCCTCTGTCCCCCCCACCATGCAGCGCGGCAATGAGCGCCTCAGGACCCGTGCTGCCGGGCGTGCCCCTCGCCGCTGGCGGCCTAGCTGCGGCGGCACTCATGGCACAGCCTCCGCTTCTGGTGGATGGGCCTGTGCCTTCGGGCGCAGCGGCGTCCATTGTTGAGGCATTCCAGAGCAGCCATGCACCGGTGCGGTCGCAAGGCGTATTTGGAAGCCCCACTGGTCTGGCCGGCGTGCAGGTGGGCATGGCATGGGAGCTGTTCATTTTGGCGAGCTTGCATCCAATGAAGGGAGGAATGCAACACTCTGCTCCCACTTGTTGGCCTGCCCTACACTACAACCTGCCTGCTTGATCAGCCCAGCAGGTGTCCACACAACATGCCGACTGCCGCAGCACTGCCACTGCCGCCCCTTTCCACACCCACCACCCCCACAGTTTGGCGGCCGCATGATCTGCCCACCCACGCTGTCGCTGCGTGCGGCGCACGTAGCTGCAGACCTCACTCGCATCTGGCTGCGCCTGCGCGAGACACCTCAGCAGGCGCAGCAGGCACCAGATGCAGCAGGCACAGCAGGCGCAGCAGGTGCAGCAGTCGCCTCCCTGATCACGCCCTCTTGGTGTGCTCTGAGCCTCAACTTTCCCCAGGCGGCGTACACGACTGACCGAGGGCTGCACCAGCAGCTAGCAGAGCTGGAGCCACCGCAGCTGACAGCTGCGCTGCTGACCACGCTGCCCCGTCCCATGCCGCTTGCCATGCCGCAGCCGGGAGCAGCTCCTGCAGCAGCGGCTGCTGCTGCCGCACCGCAGCAGGCGGCGGCGGTGCAGGCGCGCCCTGCTGTGCAGCAGAAGCAGCAGAAAGGGCGGAAGCAGCAGGCGCAGCAGGCGCAGCGTGAGCAGCCGCAGCAGCCGCAGCAGCAGCCTGCCAAGTCGGCTGCAGACACCAATGGCAGGTGAGGGATGCGACTGCCTGAGACCTGGGAGTATGACTGAACACAAGGCCTTGCTCAGATTGCCATGTTCGCTGCTTCATTGAGATCGACCGAACGAGCCCGCCCACCCCTCTGCGTGCAGCGCCGCGGCTGGTGGGGAGCGGGCAAAGCGCACGGGCGCCGGCAGCCGGCTGGCAGCCATTTCGCAAGAGGTGCATGGGCCTTCACGCCCAGGCAGCGACGGCGGCAAGCGGCGCGCTCGCTCAGCCGACCCCCCGCTGTCGCGGCAGCCGCCTGGCAAGGTCTCTGCCGCCGCAGCAGGGCTGGGCGGCGCAGCCACGGCGGCGGCAGCAGGAGGTGCAGCTGCAGAGGATGGCGAGGACCTGCGGATGGGTGACTGGCCCGTCAAGCGCCTACGCACCGACCTGGCTGGCCCAGCTGCGGCTGGCGGTGCAGGCGCTGGTGCGGCAGCTGCGCAACAGGCAGCTGTGCAGAAGGCAGCTGCGCAGCAGGCAGCGGTGCAGCAAGCGGAGTTTAAAGAGCTGGCTGCATCCCTGGAGCGGGCGCTGGCTGCCACCCGGCGCATCATTGGGCTGGCAGACGAGGCAGCAGCCGGGCCGCCGCTGCCCCCACTCCCTGCCTCAGTGGCAGCGGCGGTGGCAGCGACAGCTGAAGCGGCACAGGTGCTGCCGCCCACCCAGCCAGCCTCCCTGGCTGCCTGCCTGGTCCACCAGCCTCCCGTGGCAGCCGCAGTGGCAGCCGCGCCAGCAGGCCTGCAGCTGTCGCTGCCGCAGCGGCCCACTCCAGCAGCGCAGCAGCAGCGGCAGCAGCAGCAGCAGCCACCGGCAGGCACAGCCGCGGAGCATGCAGGAGAGGGACAGCTGCTCATGTCGCTGTACCGCGGCTTTCAGCAGCAGCTGGCGGATGCGTGCTCACCCCTGGGCAGCCCTCGGGCGGGGCGGCTGGGCAGCCTCCCGGCAGGGCAGCAGTTGGGCAGCCCGCGGGCGCGGCAGGCTGCGCCCGACTTGAGCAATGTTGTGTTCCATCTGCGGGAGCAGCCAGCCTCGGCGCCAGAGCACATGCAGCCGCCAGCGCCGCAGCACGCTGACCACGCTATGCTGCCCACCGCAAATGGCCGCCCGTCAGAGGAGCCAGGTGTGGCAGAGCAGCAGCCAGCAGAGGAGCCGCTGGCTGAGCAGCAGCAGGCTGAGGGGCAGCCAGCAGCGGAGCAGCCGGCTGTAGTCCGGCCGAGTGAGCGGCAGCAGCCAGCGCAGCAGGAGGCACCTGAGGGGGAGCAGCAGGCGCCAGCCAAGGAGCCGCCGCCGCCAGCTGGGCAAGCCGCGCCTGAGCAGGGCGCGCAGCAGGAGCCGGCCGCGCAAGCAGAGCAGCATGTTGAGCCAGCCGCCGAAGCTGAGGAGCTTGCAGCATTTGAGGAGCCGGCCGCATTTGAGGAGCCAGCGGCAGCGGCGCCAGCAGGGGCGGAGGAGGAGGAAGGCGAGCCTGCGGGGCAGGAAGGACGGGGCGCAGTGGCAGAGGCAGCAGCGGCAGCGGCAGCGGCAGAGGCGGAAGAAGGGCAGGAGGGGGCAGATGAGGAGGACGAGGTGCAGCAGCAGGAGGAAGCGGCAGCAGAGGACGAGGAGGAGCAGCCGGAGGCCACAGCAACGCAAGAGTGGCAGCACTGGTCGCCCCCCGCTCCCCACCGCCCTAGCAGCAGCCCAGTCCCGCCGGCAGTGGCAGGACCAGCAGCAGCAGCGCCGGCCCCACAGCGCGCACCAGCTTCAGCTGCATCTGTGGCTGGGGCAGCCTCAGCCTCTGTGGCAGCCAGGGCCTCTGCTGCCAGGACTGGCCCGACGTTTGCGCAGCGGGCCCCGACAGCAGCGGCAAGGCCCAGCCTGCTCGACGGACTGCTGGCAGAGCTGACCGGCCCTGCCAACGCCGCCCTCCACACCGCCCGCCGCGCAATTGCGCACGAGAAGCTGGATTTCCTTGCAGCCCGCCTGTTCCACGACCGCGGAGTGCCAGCTCTCTCTGTGGCCCAGGCCGAGCAGCAGCTAGCTCAGAAGCGGCAGCGGCTGGACAGCATTGCAGTCACCCTGCCCGATGGCGGGGCAGCGCACTGGAAGATGGTGGCACGCTTTGAGCGCTACATTGCGCTGCGGAGGCAGAAGGAGGCGGAGCAGCAGCAGCAGCGCGGCGGGCACGGCTCTGGCGGCTCCCGCGGCGGCGGTGCTCAGCTGCAGGACTTGCACGAGCCGCCAATCCTGGCCACCTCGTGCAAGCTGTGCTTCAAGAGGCCCCCCTCCGGCAAGCAGCTGAAGCTCGCCAAGGTGGGTGGTCCGCTGCTCCAGATGGGTGAGAGCCGGATTCGCCTGGGCGCCAACCTGCTTTAGGGCAGGCTGCAAGCCTTGCTTTCGGCTCTAGCAGTCCGCTTCTGCTTTTCCCATGCTGTGTCTCCTCTGCTGTGCCACCACCTGACCAGTTCAAGGACAATGGTCAGGAGATGGCGGTGTGCTTCGACTGCCTGGACAAGAACAAGGGCACCCTCGAGCCCGTTGTGGTTTACCGCAAGTAGGCTCGGTGAGTTGAGGCACGCAGTTGTGTGGAGGCATTCGCTCGTTGTGGCTGGAACACCGCCGAAGTGTTGGCGGCATGCCTGCTGCTGGAGATGCGCCACGGAGCGATACGCACTTGCTCACTCGCCCCTCCATCACATTGCCATCAATGCAGGCAGGAGGACGGAGGCATCTGCCAGCAAGCCAGCCGTCTGAGCGCAGCCGTCTAGATCACAGCAGCGGCACAAGCTGGACCACTTCACCAGCCCACACCGTCTGTCCGCCATTGTTACCTGGCTCCAATCATTCATTTGTACTCGTGCATCTCTGCTTGCACCGCTGTACAGAACCTCTCTTTAAAACTTGAGCGCAACCTTTTGGTCGACCTGCCCTCACGAGTAGCTGCTCCCCTGAGCCCGTTGGGGGCCATGTACAGACATGCATCCTGCGCTGTAGAGTTCATGCGCCATGTAATTGTGGTTCCACGTTCCAGCATGTTTAGAAAGGCTCAGGCGCAGTGAGGTTTGATGCCGGTCCAGCGCTGCCGCCCGAGTAGGTGACATGGCACGCTTGCCGCTGCCCAGCGTGCCTTCAGCCGGCCTTGGTCGCCCCTCCACAGCATCACTGATGGTTTCCTCGCCTTCTCAGGCAGCAGTGACAGCGCCTGTGCACGCCTTCGCCAGCCTCGGCCCAGGCACGCCCTGCTTGGCCCTCCACCCTCCTCAGCAGCAGCAGGCCACGAGCTGGGTCACTGCTAAGGGCAGCAGCGCCCCCATGGAGGGCCGCAGGACGAGGGGCAGGGCGGCGGCAGAGAAGTCCGGTGCTGCCGCCGCGGCGGCTTCCATGGAGCACGTGCCGCAACTCTCGGAGCCTGAGGCAGATGATGCAGCACCCACCGAGCCCTGGCGCCGCCCAGTCACTGATTCGGTGCTGCGCCGCATCATGACCATCCGGCGTGAGTGGCAGTTTGGGGGCAACCAAGACGGTCGGCTTGCTCATTATTTCCCATGCGCAGGGGGTATGGACGCGTGTGTTGCCGCTAATGGCGCGCACCCCCTTCCCCCCCCCCCTCCCCCTTCCCCCTCCCCGCAGCCAAGGTGCTGCGCCAGCAGTTTGGCTGGCGGCCGCACCGGGGCCCGCCGCGCATGGCCCTGCACGTGGGCGGCCAGCGGCTGGAGCTGGGCGGGCAGGAGGTCATGGCGTTCAACAAGGAGGGGCGGGACGGCTTTCCTTGGAAGGTGGGTGGGCACTGCTGCCGGTGCAGTGAGCTGTTGCATCGATGGTGTGTGCGACAACACCACTGCGGCGTGTGCACATTTGCGGTTTGCCACTTGCGGCAGGCATCAGCGACTCACTTCTCGGGGACGAGATGTCATGGTTGCCTAGTTCTGCCTGTCCTGTCTTCACATCCCCGCTCCCCGCCGCTCTTTTGTGCACCCACAGACACACTGGGTGGGCCTGCTGGTGGACCGGCTGGGCGCTCGGGCGGGCGACACCCTGCTGCTGCAGAAGCAGCACACAGACGGGGAGGGAGTAATCCATGCGGAGGCCAGCTTAGAGCGGGGGCCACAGGGTGAAAGCTCAGGCAGCGACGGCGGCGCTCAGATCGCGGCTGCGGCGCGGGCGGCGGTGGCGGTGGCGGTGGCGCTCGCGCCGCACCCCTCGGCCTCCTCTTTTGGCTTGGCTTGGGACAGCGGCGAGGAGGTGGAGCAGCAGTCAGAGGAGGGAGGAGAGGAGGAGGAGGAGGAGGGGGAGGAAGCAGCAGGTGTGGAGCATCAGGAAGGGGAGGAAGTGGATGCGGCGGCTGGCCAGCAGACGCCGCCAGCAAAGCGGCGGCGCAGCGGGCGGCACGGGGCAGAGGACTCTGGGGCGGTAGAGGTGGCGACGGCAAGCGAGGGGCTGTCATGCCGGTACTGCGGCCGCAGGTGAGCTGCAACTGAGGGCTTCCACTGCATGGAAAGCTTGGATCGGGAGCTGTTGCACACCTATGCCTGGCAATACAATCTTTCGAACCCTACCAGCGCCTCAGCTGCTCCCCTGGCTGTTTGCTGTCCTGGATTGCAGCTACATCTACGCGGGGGCCTGCGCCAGGCGAGCTCGCAAACACAGCACCCTTGTGTGCATCGTGTATATTGCCACTTGCCTGCATTCGGCGGCTGCCTGCATTCGATGGCTGCCTGCCAACAATTGTATGTGCATGTTACGCGCCCCACCCGAAAGCAGGCACGAGGAGCGCTGCGGGCAGCAGCATATCGGCAAGGAGCAGCCTGAGCAGCCTGAGCCAGGCTGCAGGGACTGCAGCGGCCCAAACATGGGCGCCCTGCTGGCTGCAGTAGAGCAGGTCGATGCTGAGCCCGCTCTGCTGGCGGCAGCACCAGCCGCAGCGGCAACCGAGGACAGCATAGCAGCGGCGGCAGCGGGGGCAGCGCAGCCAGCAGCGGTGGGCAGCAGCCCAGCGCTAGCAGCGCATGCAGCCCAGGCTGCGCAGCGGCGGGTGGAGCAGGCTCTGCGAGCGTTTGAGGAAGCGGGGGACACAGCCAGCCCGGAGGGCATGCTGCGCCCGCTGCGCCTGCTGGCGCTGGTCGGGCACGGCGGTGCGCTGCTTCAGGTGAGCTGGCGCTCAGGCTGTGCGTTTCTGTTTGCACCTGGAGGATGCCTCCAAGGATGCGAGTCGGTTTGACCACGAGCAGCAGTCAGCAGCAGCAGCGCCAGCAGGAGCAGCAGCAGCAGCAGGCCTGCAACTGTGCTGTGACCCACGACCTACTGCGGTTCCTCACCACCTGCAGGATTTGCTGGGACGCTGGGGGTCCCTGGGGCTCGACCGGCAGCAGCAGGTGTTTGACGCGGCCCTGGTGGCTGCGGGGCAGGGCGCCTGGGCACAGCTGGAGGGGCGGCTGAGGGCAGCGCTGGGCCCCAGCGATGCAAACTTTAACTGAATGGTGTGCAGTTTACTGTAAACTACTTGTGTACGCTTAAAAGCATGGTGTCATCTGCCTGCCTACTGCTAGTAATCACAACTGCCCAAGCGCATGCACACCACAGGGGTCACCTTTCAACTGCTCACAACTCGTGCAATCAACTGACTGCTGCCGAACCATGATCGTCGGGGCTGTGCGGGACTGCAGGCCTCATTGCGGCTGAGCTGCTGCTGCCACATGGCCGCCGTCGCCGCCCTCGCCCTCACCGCCCTCGCCGCCCTCGCCGCCAGGCGCTCGGAACAGCTGAGCCGCCTCCTCCTCAAGCAGTTCTCCTGGCTGCACTCCCGGTGGCATCGCCGGCTTGACCACACGCAGGATGCGGGGCGCCGCCGACGCCAGGACCAGCAGGAGCAGCTCCTGGCATGGCAAAGGGGGCAGGGCATTAGCGGTCAAAGTGTCTGAGAAGCGGCCGGCGGTGGGGCAGCACGCCGGGGGCAGCATCAGCATGCCATTCAGGTTGCAGGTGGTGGTCTCAGGGCAAGCCCAATGCACAGAAACATGGTTCTGTGAAGCATGGGACTGTGCACTGCCCAACCTGAGGGAGCTCTCCCAGGTGTGGCATGCCGGGTGCCGCCGCTGGCGCCGCATCGCCCTCCGACCGACGGGCGCGAGGGGTGCCTGGTCGGCTCCTGCCGCTGCCGCTGCTGCTGCCGAGGCGCTGCAGGCCTGCCATCCAGGCAGGCAGGCACTTTGACACCTGCCGCTTCTCCCGCTCTAGGGCAGAGGCGGGGGCTGCCGCATCCCCGCCACGTGTTGCCCTGTGGTGGCCCGCGTGCTGTAGCCTGTGGTGGCAGCACAGCAGCGTGGCCGCCTCCCGCCGAAAGGCCTCTGGGAACGCTGCATGGGTGCGTGGGCTCCAGGGCAAGCTGCTGGCCAGCACGATGCGGGCCTGCGGCGGCTCTGCATCCAGCTGCGGCTTGGGCGGCGGGTAGAAGATGGCTTGGTCGCCAACCACGCACAGGACGCCCGGCGCGTCGGGTGCTTGGAAGCGCCAGGGGTGGCAGGTGAAGGTGGGCTGGCGGACGTGCGCCCCCGGGGCCAGCGTGAAGTAGACGCGCTCATCGCGGTTGTAGTTGATCCACACCTGGAAGGCAAGGTGCATGGGAGCAGGAGAGGGCGGAGCGTCTCAGGCTGCAGGTGGGCTGCTGGCTCGGCGCATGCACGGCTGCCCCGGTGGGTCCGCAGTGCAGCCCGCGCCACTGCATCCACGGCTGGCCCCCCGCACCGTCTGCACGGTCAGGCCGGTGTCGTTGACAAACTCCACTGTGGTCGGCACGCGGCAGTTGAGCGAGCGGTGCGCGGGCTCGGGCCTGCTGCTGGCGGCACCCATAGCGGCGCAGGCAGGTGGCGGGTGGGGCGCCGGCGCCTTTGGCGGGGAGGGCGCGTAGGGCCAATGTGGCAGGCGCTCCGCTGGGCTGGACGGCCGTGATGCGGCTGCCGGGCAGCGGGTGTCCAGGAGGCGCACAGCCCGGCTGTTGGCAGGCTGCGGAACACGCGGTGGCGTGCACAGACGAATGTGCCGGCCCTTTTGGTGGACTCTGTAAATTACAGTGTGTCTCGGAGCAATGAGGCAGGCAGCGAGGGGCACGGGGCGCAAAAAAGTGCCAGCCTGGAAAAATGCGCGGGCACTCGCATGATTGGAGCCCCCAGGCGTTGCAGTCGCAGCATCGGCAGCCAAACATTGCATCTGAAACCGGAACAGCGTCTATCGTCCCACCAGCGCTTGGCAGAGAGCCGCCCCGCCTTTCTGCCGCGCCCTCCCGCCCCCTGCCCTCGTGCACCGCACTCTGCATAGCCCCACGCTAAGGGTTGAGCAGCCAGCCCGGCATTAGCAGCGCCTCGCTCGGCACGACAACCAGGCAGCGGCAGAATGAAGCACCGGGTGGCGTTCAGGAAGCTTAGGCGCACGTCGTCGCACCGGCTGTCCATGCTGAGGCGAGCGCGGGGAGCCCAGGCTTGCCGCCGCGCCGCCGCTCCTGCCGCTGCCGCCGCTGCTCCTGCCGCCAGCCGCCGCTGCTCCGCTGACTGCCCTCTGCGCTGCTGCTCCCTGCAGGACAATGGTGACGCAGCTGATCAAGCACGAGCGGCTGGAGACGACGGTGCAGAAGGCCAAGGAGCTGCGGCGGCTAGCGGACAAGGTCGTCACGCTGGGCAAGCAGGTGTGGACTTGCCGTGCAGGACGAGCAAGCCGGTTGCAGACATGCCATGCTGCGGAAAGGCAGCAAGGGATGCTGCCGCCGCTGCTGCCAGTGCGCAGCAGTAGCACCCAGCACGCCCTACCATGCCTAGCGGCCACAACCCATGCCGGCCGCCACCCTCCCCCACTTGGTTGGCAGGGTGACCTGGCTGCGCGGCGGCAGGCGGCAAATTTGGTCAATGGCGAGGTGGAGAGGCACAAGCTGTTCACTGAGCTGGCGCAGCGATACGCGGACCGGGCGGGCGGCTACACACGCATCATCCGCACCGGTGCGATTGCTTGCCCTGCGGCCGTGATGCCGCTGCCGCTGCTTGCGTGTCGTGGCCGGGTGTGGCAAGCAGAGGGCGGCCACTGCTTGCCTGCCGTGGGCCATTGCGGGCGAGGTGGCTGCTGCTGCTGAGGCAGGGCGCGCACCACTGGGCATGCGTGGCACTCATGCCGCTGCCGTGCTGCACCCGCTGCATCCTTGCAGCACCCTACGTTGCCATTTCATGTTGTTGTTCCGTCGATACATTGACGCCCCTTGTGCCCGCGTGCCCCCCCATTAACCCCTGCATCAGGCATCCGTCAGGGCGACGCGGCGCAAATGGCCTTCATTGAGTATGTGGACCGAGATGGGGAGCTGCGCCCGGCGCGGCCGCCGCGCTCGCTGCTGCCCGCCGCGGCCCAAGCAGCGGTGGATGCGGCGGCGGCGCAGCAGCGATGAGGAGGCACCGCACTTGCAGCGGCAGCTGCAGTAAGCATCCTGCTCTGCCCCGCTTAGACCTCGTCAACGCCATTAGCTTTGTTTGCGCTTCCCACTGCTTGCCTGCTCGCATTTGATCGCTGCTGCCTGGAGCACACCCTCCTTCTACCCTTGTCTGCAATCCGTGTGGCAGCCTGAACCTGGCTGGGAACACTGTAACCCATCTCGCCACATGGCGCTTTGCAGCTGGTCGCACAGCTGTTGCGCATCTGCTGTGCGTGGCATTGCAGCTGGCGCATGTTTCAAGCATTCGTGCAGCTGTCCGGCTGTGCAGAACAAAGAGCGCTGCGGAACAGAGCGCTGTGCAGTTCAATTCAACTGCTTGTGCACAACGTGTCATGGGCGCATATGCCCCTGGGTGAATTTGTTAAAGCGCCACAAAACCTGCTGTAGTGGTCTCAGGCTGCCCGTGTCTCACTGCCACTCGTCGCCGCCGCCGCCCTCCGCCGCCCAGCCGCCTGCCTCAAAGCTGCTGCTGCCTGAGGCGTCCATCGTTTCTACCGTGCTCACCAGCTTGGTTGCAAACTGCAGCAGTGGCACGCACGGCAGAAATGAGTGAACATTGAGCTTGAGGACCGCGAGCGCAGGAGGTGGCGGCGACAGCAACTGCGCTGCAGCCAAAACCTCCTGTCCCCGCTCCGCCTGCTGCCCGCCAACGCCGCGCACAACCCTCATTCTTACCCGGCCGAAGCGGTTGACCGTGATCACCATGAAACCGAGGTAGGGGGCTGTGGCAAGCGCAACCATGCCCGCAAAGATGGCCAGGGCCTTGGGGCGGCGATATGCTATCGTGCCCAGCACCGCACAGGTCACTGCGCCCGTCAGGTAGGGGCTGGCCTCATCTTGCTTGGGCACCTGCATTCATGGGTGGGATGGTTTCTATCCAGTGTTTGGCGGCTCCCAGATGAGACGAGGCAGGCTTCGGGCAACCGTTATCCGCGGGACAAGCCCGTGCCCGCAAGTGCGCGTTCACCAGCTCCTCCTCTCCCTCTGATCAACAGCAGCAACAGCAGCTTCCTCATAGTTGCAACAACAGGTCGTCACAACTAGGTTGTTTCCTGCAGCGCACCTGCAGGTACTTGTTGACCAGCTCCTCTGTCTCAGGGTTGCCCGCCGCCTCCCAGTTGCGCGCAATGCCCTGCAAGGTGGCCGCGCAGCCGGCGAATAGAAGCAGTGGTTTGTAAGTTTGTGCCGCAATGTACAGAGCTCATGCCCAAGGCCGCCATGCATTGCTGCAGTTGTAAGACACCGGCATGCTCGCTGTCTACCTGGCCGCGCAAAACGTGTGACCAAGTCCAGCCGGCAAGCGCACCCGGATGTGTCCCGCGCCCACCACGCCCACCACCGGCTGTGTGCCCGCCTCCTGTCCCGCCTCCCACAGCCGCCTACGCGCGGCAGGAGAGAGGGGTGCAGAGGCAGCTGGCGTGGCAGGCAGTCTCGTTAGCAGGTCTGCATCGCATGCACGGCTGGAGCCGCCAGGCAGCGGCATGTCGCGCGCAGCTAGCAACGCATGAGAGGAAGTCAAACAAGCACTTGCACCCACCGCGCCAGGATGAGGTCTCGCTCGTCCACTATCACCTTTTGCATGGCCGTGTTGCTGCAGCAGGCAGGCCAGGAAGTGAAGCGCAGCCAGTCAGTGATGGCCAGCAAGGCAGGTCAAATGCCTCCTTCAGCTGTGCGGGTCGCCCACCATGTGCCTCCTCCACAGCTGTCACAGCCAAAACGCCAGAACGCCAGGCAGGCAGGCTTGCCTGCGCTCCATGCCCGCTGCGCCCTTGGCTCCCGCTACCTGTTCCCGCTCCAACCGCTGCATCCACGTGTCGTCGCCCTGCAACAGGGGGCAGTCATGAGCGGGGTGCGTGGGTGTACGTGCGGAGTGGGGTGCGTAGGAGCGTACATGCAGGTGGGGCGCCTGCTGCCCCACGAGAGTACTAGCCGCCGGTGTGTTTGCCGCCGCAGCAGGCACAGCATTCAGGCTCCTGGCGCAGCAGCGGGCGCGTGCTTACCTTGAGCGCGCGCTGTCGGAACGTGTCCACCAGGCTGTTGCCGCACTCGCGCACCGTCAGGATGTCAGCGGGGCGGATGGAGGCGCCGGTGTCCATGCCTGTGGAGGCAGGTGCGAAAACCATAAGCAGGATTAAGACAGGTCGCACGCACGTTGCAGGCAAGGAGGCCGGGCGGATGGGGGCCCTGGGGTCCATGCCTGCAGTGTGGATCACGCAACCGCTTCTGTGGGATCCCGCAGCAGCTTAGGCAGCGCCAAGTAGGTCCCAAGCGCGCAACGTTGTGTGACCTGATCGCTGCGCAGCCCTTCCAGCAGGTCGAGCATGCCAGCAGCCCACACCGTGGTGCAAAGCGTGCACAAGCGCACAAGTGCAAAGCGCAGCATGCACGCCCTCACCGTCCTGAAACAGGCGCTTGGCTGCGGCCAGCACCTCGTTGGGCCGCGGGCAGCCGCCCTCTCGCATCATCTCCAGCAGGCGCTGCATGCAGGGTGAGCGCAAGCGCGCGCGGTTGGTTGCTGCAAAACCGGCGTAGTGGTTGTTGAGGAGCAGCAGGGGTTGACGAGCTGGACAACCTACAAACTTGCAAGCCAATCATGTCCGCACTCGTAGCGCACTCTCACCCGCCGCATGCCCGCCTCTGTGTTGTCGTCTGGGCCCAGCCCCCACGGGTCCTCTGCAGCAAAGAGGCGGCAGTACAGGAGTCCATGCATGGGGTGCGCAGCGCAACAAACATAGCCGCTGTGCAGCAGTGCAGCTGCACCCAGAGCAGTGCGCAACACAAGGCCGACACACGTCAACCCCACGTGCCGGGGTTGGCTGCTTCAGCTGCCACCTCGGCCGCCACTTGGCGCTCCTTGGGCGTGGGCTCGTCCCGGCGGGTTGACGCAAGCGTGCGGTCTGCGGCCATGCGAAGCATTGCGGCAGCAGCGGGTCTCGTGGTTTCCACAGTGCGCTCGGGCAGTCTGCCCAGCATCACCCTGCCCCAAGCACCAGAAGGCAGCAGCAATGCATCCGTGCAGCGTGGCTGGCTCCAGGCAGAGGCCAGCATGCGGCATGCTGTGCCGTGGCGGGCTGTGCGCAAACGGCGCACAGTAGCTCACCCAGCGCAGTGTCTGTCGGTGTGTCAATGGGGCGGCCCTGGCCGGAGGTTGAGTCCATCATGCGCCGCAGCTTGCGATCCTCGGCCTGTAGGTACAGGAAGAAGCAGCCGCAGCCCAGTAGCAATACCACTCCTGCCCGCAGAGCAGCTGACAGCAGCCCGTGCGGCCCGGCGCAACACTGCATGCAAACATGCTGCGTCTTGCCTGGCGGCGGCTGTCGCGCTGCCTGCGACTGGCACCGCCAAGCGACAACCGCTAAACTGCTTGCCTGGCGGCGGCTGTCGCGCTGTGTGAGGTAGCGGGTGTAATACTGCAAACGCGCCAGCGTGGCGTGCTGGTCGCGGTCGCCCAGCACAATCTGGCGAGTGAGTGGAGGGTGGGTGAGCAGTTTGGTGAGGGCCAGGAGGGCAGCCATTGGGGGCAGCAGAGATGTGAGGTGGTAACAGAACAAACGGTGCCTCAGCAGCGCTGCTCAAAAAGCTTGGGACAGCAAACAATGCGGTGTGGGACCGCGCCACACCACCCCTTGATGCCGCCCCCTCACCTCCGCACCCTGTGCCCGTGCGGTTTGGATTGCCGCCAGGAACTCGCCGCCTGGTGTGGTGCCCATCACCGCCCCCTGGGCAGGACACAGAGGCGTTGGCAGCAGGGCACGCCTGAGGTTCGTGCCACCGTACTTTGGCGCGCGTCCAACATCAGTCCAACATCAGTACCGCGGCCGCAGGCAGCTGTGGAGACGGGCACACACATCGTCGCCCCAGAGCTGCCTCGCTGCAACCTGTGCTGCAAGCTGTGCTGCAGCCTCGCTCACCGTGATTGTGTAGATGGTGGACATGCAGTAGGAGAGGGCCTCCCCTGTGAAGCTCATCTTCAGGATCTGTTAGAAGGGGGAGGGATGGCACAGGGGGAAGGGATGAGATTCAGGATCTGTGGCAGGCGGGGGAGGAATGGCACAGGGGGAAGGGATGGCACAGAGGCAGGAGGCGCGGGGCAAGGGATGGCATAAAGGCAGCAGGTGCGGGGGAAGGGATGGCACAGAAGCAGCAGGCGTGTGCCGCTGAGGAAGAGCCAAACAGCGGGTGTGGCCCCCTCGCCTGCACGGCGCAGACCGCCCAGCTGCATGGCTGCCAAACCACAGCACAGGCTAGTAGCGTAGAGGGCGCATGCAGCACCCACCTGCCAGCTGGACTTGTCTCGGATCTTCTTCACGCCGTAGGTGTCGCCCTCCTCCGCCTGCAGGCGATCAAAAAGCACGCAGCATGGGGCCGCGTGATTCGCCGGGCGTCCAGCAGCAAATGGGCGAGCCATGTGCCATGTCGCGGCCGCTGCAACAGCCGGCATGCGTGTGCCGCAGGCTTCTCCGCAGGAGTCATAGCCTCTGGCCTGCAACCCAGCCAGCCCACCTGCTCCAGCAGCTTGCGCTCGCGCTCCGGGTCCAGCTCCACCACAACCACAGCTGGCGACACGCGCTGGATGAGCGCCACCACATCTTGCACCGCCTGCGCATCGACAGTAAGGTCGCAGCTTCAGAGTGGGCCATGGGGCAGCGCTGCTGTGCTCGAGTCCTCGCCTGGCTGATCAAGAGACCTCAAGAGCACAGGGGCACCACAACATCCACCAACAACAGCCAGACGGCCGACAAGCGTGCAGTCCCACCTTGGAGCTGACATGCGCTGTGCCAACCACGTACACCTGCACAGTACGCAGGCAGGGCCGAGGAGGGTGGAATGTGGCTCGGCAGGTAAAAGGTGGGCGGCAGCTGGCGGCGGCGGCGGCTGCAGGCGGCATCCGCGGAGCGTCGGCTGCGAGTTGCAAGCTTACCGGAGCTCCGCTCGGATGCCTCAGAAGGGTGTAGTTGCCTCCATCGCTGCCCCCAACGCTGGGCGCGGAGTCAGCCAAGTCCATAGGCTCTCGTCAGCCGCCCGGCGTGCCTCCAGGCCGTGATCAAGAAGTCGTGCAGTCGGATGGCAGCGCAATGAGCCCGGCAGGCTGTGGGGTTGAGCGGCAGGGTTTTGGTGTGGCGAGTTTTGCAGCGCCTCCAGACTCACTGCAGTGACACTGATAAGGGAGCGCGAGGGTTGATCCGCGGCGTGACGAAGGAATGGCCGTGCGCCGCTCATCTGACAGCGGCAGCAGGGGCCAGGTATCAAGCAGTGCTTCGTCGGCACTTCACCTTGGCAACAGGCCAAATCCATGGCGCGCCCAGTAGCTGCGCCCGGTTACAGGGATGATTCAGTGAGGCAGGGGCAAGGTCTGGCGGTTCGAGTTCAGACTGTCGGCGGCAGCCAAGCAGGGGGCTGGCTGGGGGCGCTGCCGCCTTGTGCAGGCGGCGCGTTTTGAGGGCAGGGGCAAGGGAACGGCGGGACACGTCGGGCCAGGGGGCTGAATCTAGCAACACTCAAATCGTAGCAGGCAGGGTGTGGGGCACGCGGCGGCGGCGGCAGCGGCTCCAAGCGACTAGCGTGAAGAAAAGGCAGGGGGACGAGAACTAGCTGGCACAGGGGTTGGGGGGTGTTGACAAACTACTGTGTGCTGCAGCGGGGCGTGGCGGCCACTAATACGCACAGCACGACCTAAGGAGAGACTGTTTGCATCGGGATGCACTAGGGCTGCCGGAGCAGCATGGCTACAAGTGCGGCGCTGGCGCCCCCACCACCGGGAGTGCTTGCTGCTGCTGCTGCTGTGGCGCGGGCAGCGCCGCCGGCGCCTCTGGCGCCGCTATCATGCCTGCGGGCGGGCACACGGCAGGTGACAAGAGAGTGAGGCACATGCCGCAACTTGCACGGCACACAGAGATTGCACATGGCTCGTGCAGGCTGCCTCATGCCGGCAGAAGCTGCGCCTTAGCCATCTACCCGCCCCGCCCTGGCCCACTCCACACCCGCCGCACTCACCGCCCTTGCGGAACGTCTGCAGCACGGGGTAGATGTTCTCAAACGCGCGGTAAATGTCCTCGCGCTTCTTGGCGCCCGTCAGGACCACCTGGAGGGAGGTAGGGAGGGGACATGAGATGGATGGAGGGCAGGCGGGTTGAGCGCAGCAAGGCGGGGCAACAAGTGGTGCTCGGCCTCCGCCCCGCCAGAAGCCTTGCAGTTGTGCTCTCAGATGGTACACCCTCCTGCTCACCTTGCCGGACACAAAGATGAGCAGCACAATCTTGGGGTCGGCCATGCGGTAGATGAGGCCCGGGAACAGCTCCGGCTCGTACTGCGGGCGCGCAGGTGGATGCACGGCAAACGGTGGTGTCAGACACTTGCAGACACCACTTTGCTGCTGCGCGTCTGGGCAGATGTGACGGCCCAGCCTGTAGGCCCCAGCCACGTGGCCATGGCTCCCCAGAATGCAGGGCCCCAGCTCCAGCGCCCTCACCGAGCAGAACATGGCGTGGGTGGAGGCCAGGCCCTCGAGGCGGATGGGAAACTTGACGTCGCAGCTGCCCACCATGTTCTGGATCTTAAACTCCTGCAACCGGTTGATTCAAAGCCGTGACGTGGTGCTCGTCAGCAACGGCGGAGGACAGCAAGCACAACAGCTGGGTCGCCTGGCAACCTCTCTTCCTGGGCGAGCCAGGAGCAGCAAGCATTCACGTAACACTGATGGCAGACGGACGACGCGGTTCTCCAGCCACCCCCACCTTGGAACAGGACACTATGTCCCCCAGCCACCCCAACCTCTTCCCACCTTGAAGGACACGGCGTAGCCCAGCTTCTGCAGGATCTTGGCGTACTTGCGGCTGGCTGTGCGCGCCTCCTGCTCGCTCTTGGTGCCCGTGCACACCATCTTGCCTGCATGCGGGGATGAGCGGAACGCCCTCGGATGGCGAGCTGAAGCAACGCGCGAGCTAACAAACCTACCTGCTGCCATGGGCAGCTGCAACCGCTGGGTGTGCCGCCCGGCCACTCTGCTCCCGCTGGTGCGGCCGCTGGCCACACATGGCATGATGTGGTGCATGAGTCGCCCCAGCGGCAGCCCCACCCAGCAGCCCCGAAGCAGCCCGCTGCAAGCACACGCACCCGAGTGGAAGATGAGCGCCGTGGACTTGGGCTCACGAATGCGCATGATCACCGCCGCAAAACGCTGCAGGTGGCGGTTGAGGGGCAGGGGTGCCGTGCTGCTCAGCCTCCTGTGCACGCTTGCTGCAAAACTACACGGGCTGTGAGCATTCACAGCAGCTATATCGTTCAGGTATTCCATGCCAGGGTGCTGCTGCTCTGGCTGAACGGCGGCGGTGGGCAGGAACAACAGGCACACCAGCAACAGGCACAGCAGCAGGCAGCAGCAGCAGCAGCAGCAATGCAGCGCAGCACCCACTTTGGGGTTGTACTCTGCGTTTCGGGCGTGCAGCGCAATGTTCTTCAGGTCCAGCTTGCACTCCAGGTTGACGGTGGCCACCACGTTCTGCAGCGGACCGGTGCGCAGGCAGCCAGACGGCTCATGCAGGTGTGCTTGCATTGCAGGATGAGGCTTGCATGGGCGGGCGAGCACGGCAGCTGCAGGTGCCAGGCATTTGCAACATGCCTCACATGCAGCGCACGCAGCGCGTGGAGGACTAACAGGCAGCCGCACGCTTGCAGTGGGCTGGCCATCACATTGCAACCCGCGCCCAATGCAACAGTGCGCTCATGTGTCAGCACGCACCTGCAGCTGCGGCACGATGCCCGAGGGGTGGATGGTGAGGTCCACCTCCGGCTCTGCCGCCGGCACCACAGCGTTGCTGGGGCCCGCCTCGGCCGCCATGCTGGCCTGCAGGCGAGCAGCGCGGGGAGTGCGCTGAGCGGCAGGCGGCGGCGGACGGCGGCGGCAGGCCAGGAGCAGCGGCCAGCGCCATGGCCCGCGGGCTGGTGCGGCAATCGACGGCTCACCGAGCCTGCTGGGGTGCGGGGGGTCCCGCCAGCGGCCTGCAGCGACTTTCAAGGGCCCGCTTGCAGCCTGCGCCGCCTCAGGCGCCGGGCCACGCGGCCTGATGAGCGTTCTGCCTGACCCCGACCCGACACACGCACGGAAGGGCCGCAGGCGAGTGGGGGGAGGCGCCGGCAAGCTGTGCGGCGCGACGGGCAGGGCGGCTGGCTGTGCTAGCTGGTTCGGCAAGCAGCCAACAGCTGGGGGCGTGGGCAGGAGGCCCTGTTGGTCACAACCTCTGCACAGCTGGCGCTCCATGCGCGCCTTGGAGCCTCAATAGGCGCATCGGAGCCGCTGGCAAGCACCCGATCACGCCAAACAATAGTTTGATGCAGCGAGTGGCCACCACAGCTCGGGCCTCCGTGCGGCCACTGGCGGCCCGGCGCGCTGTGTGCACGATGGCGACCGCAGCTCCCAAGTTTGACATTGCAGTGAAGCAGGCGCCGGATGGCAAGCTCGGCGATTGGTGAGAGGGGCGGAGTTGGGCGGCGGCGGCGGCGGCGGCGCCAGCGGCAGCCAGCGGCTCGAGCACGGTTGCGTTGCCCTGCCCACCCTCCCTCGCAGCCCCTTCTGCCACCGCGCGCTGCTTACGCTGGAGGAGAAGGGCGTGCCGTACAGGTGGGCAGCTGGTGAAGGGGCTCTGTGTGCTCTGCGTTGGCGCAAGCTGGAATCTCGTGCTGGACGCATTGCTGGACGGAGCCGGCTGCCGCCGGTGGCTCGCGCCATCCTGCCCAGCCGCTGCGCGCAAAAGCAGATGCAGCATGCTGTGCCTGCTCCTGCTGCTGCTGCTGCAGCACCACGCTGATCAACTTTGATGCCAAGCCCGACTGGCTGCTGCAAGTCAACCCCGCGGGCAGCGTGCCTGTGATGAAGGTGGGAGGGCAAGCATGTTGAGGCAGGCTGCTGCACGTGTTGCCACACCTCGTCAGCACAACCTGCTATGCCCTGCTGCAACACATGTGATCCTGCCGCCGCCGCCGCCGCCGCCGCCGCCGCTGCTGCTGCTGTCCTGTTGCGCAATTGTGTGGCATGGCACAACCCTCCCCGCTTTCCAGCACCTGACCACGGGGGAGTGGGAGTGTACCCACTGAGCACTTCTGGCCTCTCACCCTGTTGCTCCCTGCCCAATCGACTCCTCCCCAGGACCTGACCACGGGGGAGTGGGTGGTGGACAGCGGCGTGGTCTGCGACTATCTGGAGACCCACTTCCCTCTGCCGGCGCTGGGCCTGGTGGAGGAGTCGCCCAAGATGTGAGGCCTGCCTGCCTGCCTGCCTGCCTGCCTGCAGTCTTCACCTGTACCTGTGCAGCCCGTGTTGGTGGGGGTGGAACCTGCGTGGGGCTGCAACCGTTTCTGCGGCATGACCGGCCTGTGTTCGCGCTGCTCCCGCTCAATTGCCCGATTCCCCCTGCTGCAGCGGCCTTGAGCCGCTACCAAACCTGGGTATGGGGCCTTTAAGTTGGGGTCCCGTCAATCGGGCCACAGTTTGAGGCATGTCCTCTGCATCCCTGCTCTGTGTGCAGCGGCCTGGACGTGCTGCCCAAGTTTGCGGGGTTCATCAAGTCATCCCCTGAGGAGGCAGCTGAGAAGGAGGCGGAGCTGGTGGCGGCACTGGGCGAGCTGGACGCTTACCTCGGTAGGCTGCCGCGGACGGCTGACTGCCTCGGCTAGAACCTGTTGCCAAGGCGATGCCCACCTTGCACACTTGCATGGTGCCGCACGGCCCTGAACGAGCCTTGCATCGGTGCACGACACACTGTGCAACTCAGTCCAGTCCTGCCCCCGCCCCCTGCCCTGCAGCGGAGCACGGCCCCTTCATCGGCGGGCAGCAGCCGTGCTCCACAGACCTCGCCGTCTGGCCGCGCCTGTACCACATGCAGGTGTGCCTTGCTGGTTTTGCACGGCGGTTGTTAATGCTTGCAACCCCCAGAGCCTCGTTTGGTGGCATGCTGGCCTTGCCGGCGTCCTGCAGTCCTTGCTGCCGCCGGCGAACTGCTGAGCACATTGCCGCCCCCACGTCCCGCACGTCACCACCAAGTGCTCTGGCAGCTTGAGGGCCCTTCTCTGGTCCACCTGCTGCGTCAACGCATACCTTACCGCTTTCAACCTGCCGCTCCTTGCAGGTCACCACCAAGCACTTCCGCGGCTGGGAGCTGCCCGCGCAGCTGACTCACCTGAAGGCATACATTGATGCCTACAGCGCGCGGCCCAGCTGGCAGCACACGCTGTACAGCCCAGAGGCCATCATTGCGGGCTGGGAGCGGCACGGCGTCAAGCGCGTGGTGTGAGGCGGCCGCGCTGCGCTGTAGTGTACTAACTCGGCGTGCCTTTTGCTAGGCTGCACGTTACGTCGCATCTGCACCACGCCTCTTTGCATCTGCGCCTGCCCCACGCCTGCCCGGTGCTGGCAGACAACTTGCCTGCCTGTGTTTGCTTCAGCGCGTGCAGCCCCAGCATTGTGGGGCTGCCGCCGTTGCTGCTGTATGCGTGTATATGCTTCATTTCATTCTGCCGTGCTGCTGCCTTGTAGTAGGCTCGGTTTCGGGATTTCTGACCCCATGTGACCTGTGATGTACAGAGCGGTGCCCACGGCTTGACCATGCAGCCTGTGCAGTGGCTGCCATCAACTGCTTCAGGAGGTGCTGCCGCGTTACAGCAAGCTGGGAGAACCAGAGGCAGGCTATTCATTGTCCATGCCGCCAGCCATGGGTTCATATCGAGGGATGGGCACAGATCAGCGGGCAGATGGTGCCTGCGACCACTCTGCTGGCCTGCCCACCTGCCTTCCTAAGAACTGTGAAAGTATGCAGGGGCGTCTCTTCCACACCCCTTGTTGCCTAGCCTAACGTGGGGGCATCTCGGCCTCCCGCCCACCCTTCTAATCCTGAACTGACCCGCATGCAAAGTTGCTGCTCCTCCCCCGCCTTCGATCCTCACAGTAATGGTGGCACATGCATGGTGTTACATGTTGAAGTAGACTCTCTGGTGGCACATGCATGGTGTTACATGTTGAAGTAGACTCTCTGGTGGCACATGCATGGTGTTACATGTTGAAGTAGACTCTCTGGAGTAGACTCTCTGGTGGCACATGCATGGTGTTACATGTTGAAGTAGACTCTCTGGTGGCACATGCATGGTGTTACATGTTGAAGTAGACTCTCTGGTGGCACATGCATGGTGTTACATGTTGAAGTAGACTCTCTGGTGGCACATGCATGGTGTTACTTGTTGAAGTAGACTCTCTGGTGGCACATGTGCCTGCCTGGCCCTCCATTTCTGAGCCAAACTACTTCTGAGCCTGCATCGATGCGAGCAGCGCCTCCTGCATCTCAACATCCTCCTCCTCTCCTCCCTGCTGCGCCTGCTGCCCACGCTGCGCTGCGCTGCCCTGCTGCCCACGCTGCGCTGCGCCGCCCCGCTGGCCGCCGCCCTGCAGCGACTCCAGCAGCACGCGCTGCATGGCCGCCTCGTCCTCCTCTCCTCCCTGCTGCGCCTGCTGACCACTCTGTGCTCCGCTGCTGCCCTGCTGCCCGCCCCCCTGCAGCGAAGCCAGCAGCGTGCGCTGCAACGTCGCCTCCTCGGCTTCCCTGCAGCTGTCCAGCGACTGGAGCAGCGCCTGCTGCATGAAGCTGTCCCGTTCCTCCGCCTCCTCCTCCTCACCAGGCTCCCGCTGGCGCTTCCTGTTCTGCCGCCCCGCCTCCTCCTCCAGCGCCAACGCCGCCGCAACCAGCATGTCGGCTGTGCCGCTGCCGCCCACAGACTGCTTGATGGCCTGCAGAGTGGCAGGTGGCGGCAGCCAGCAGGCGCACGGCGCACTGAGCGGGAGGCTGCCTGGCAAGCTCAAAAGAACACATCGCAGTAGGGAGCCGCCCATTCGCAGATCAGGGCGTGGCAGGCCACAACAGAGCAAACCAGCACAGATGAGCGAATATCATGCAAAAACAGCAATGCCTCCGCCCACCTCTTCTAGCATGACCTGCTCCAGGCCCTGCCCCTTGGCCTGCTCCAGCACACCGTGAAGCGAGCTGCCCGGGAGGGGGGTAGGGCAGAAGAGGGGGGTCAGGGAGGCAGGCAGGTCAGCTGCACGCTACGTTCTTGCACCACAGCTGGGGGGCTGGCGCTTGTATGGAGGCACAGCGCACGAGGCAGCCCGGCATGCCGCCCTGCTGTATTGCATCATGCAGCGGATGCGCAGTATGCAGATTGCCCTAACATGGCATTTTGCAAGCAGCTCACCCCAGGCCCCGCAGCGCCAGCCCGCCGCCTGGCAGGCCTTCAAAGTCGTCCCCTGCAGCCAAGGGCATATGGAAAGCAACGGTAAGCCTCGCCGTATATCGCTGGGCAGCAGAAGCGCTCCTTGGACCAGCTCCGCCGGCTTGCAGCAGGTGGTCTGCCCAGCCAATCAACTGAGGGGGCTGGCATCACCCTGCAGCAGCTGCATACCGTCTCCTGCATACCGTCTCCCACAGCGCCGCACTCTCTGCCTTCCTCCCCACTCACACTTGCACGGGCTGGTGTTGTAGCTAAGGGGCACCGGCAGGCGCAGCACGCGGCTGCCGTCAGCCGCCGTCACCACGCAGGGTGCGCGCGCCTCGGGGCTGTCGGCGGAAAAAGGCACAAACTCGACCCGGGTGCAGCCAGCCATCACTGCATGGTAGAGGAGCGGCATGGCAGCGCGTGAGCAACACATGGGCGGCAGACGCAGCAGCAGGGCGGAGTTTCAGCATGGCGTCGCAGAGCAGGCACACCAGGCACAGCAGGCGCAGCGGGCCCCTCACGTGGGTCAGGCCCCGGCGGTGGCGCCCCCGCCTGCGGCGTGCACGTGAAGCCAAACTGCGGGCTGCGCCGCCCTGCAGGCGGGGCAACAAGCAGAGGTGGCAAGGCAGCGGTCAACACCGCACAGCTGGGTTGACAGACCAGCGCGCCTGCATGCTGGATCAACCAAGTTGGCAAGGCAACTCACATGCCTCCTCCAGCGACGGCAGGCACAGCACAGACAGTTCGTAAGAGCGGATGAACAGGCTGCTCTTGTCGCTGGCCAGCACGCCCCAGGCCGCCATGCTGGGTGGGCGGGCAGGAGATGGACGGACACGTGGGGGACAGGGCAACAGTCAGCTATCCATCCACCAGCATTCAGCCCAGCCGTGTTGAGGCATGCTGGTGCTCACCTGCAATTATGGCTGCCCAACATGACCGCCGCCAACTGGCCGTCGTGACTGCACATGAGAGTGAGGATAGCAGTGAAGAGGGACCTGTCTCCACACACGCTGTGCACGCTGCGCCCACTCCCAACTTCCGCACATGTCTTGGGAACCATTCAATCTTTCGACCCACCTGACCCAGGCAGTCTGCTTAATATGCGCGGGGCAGTTTTCCTGACAGTTTAGGAAGGATTGATAGTGGCAGCAAGATGGACTGGTTGGGGCATGTGTGGAGAGCTGGCAAGAAGCACTGGCAAAGTCATGTGCCCCTGTCTGAGCTGCTTCAGTTTCATGCCAGCCCACTCACCCGCCCTGTGATTTCTGCGCCATCGTGGTAGTACAGCCGCTCCCGAACCTGCAGCAGCAGAGTGCTAACCAAGCGTGTGAGGAGTGGGCGCCACACAGCACACGCGTCCAAGTGCAGCGACTCGTCTCATACTAATTTACCTCCTTGGTGCTGATGGCGGACTTCTCGCGGCCGAGGGAGTTGGCCCCCAGAAGGCCGCTGCACGGTTGGGGGATGGCAGGGTGGGTGGCATGGAGGCATGGCAGCAACCCGCGCTGCCGCTGCTGCCACAGGCGACAGCCGCGGCTCATGCACGCCCCATCAGAGGGTGCTCCCCTGCTTGCCTCTGCATCATGAAGCGGACCGTGTCCCTCGCCATCCACAGTATCCTCAGGTCCGAGCCAAAGCTGGCCCTGCAACCAGTGGTGGAGGCGGCAGCCAGTGGGGTCGGTTGTGCAGAAAGGTCACCTTGCTACGGCAGCAAGGCAGGAAGCTGCCCAGGCTTTTTGGCATATGTGCAACCTGCCCCGCCCTGGGAGCCTGTCAAGATCACTACTGGGGTAAGGTGTTCCAGGGCACACAAGACCGGAGCACAGCATGCACACCGCAGCTTGCACAGCTCACTGCCCAGCAGGCACCACTGGTCTCTTTGGTGGCGGCCTTGCCTGCAGTCCTCCACCATTGCAGCAGTCATCCAGTTCAGCGAGGCAGTGCTGCAGGGGAAACAACGAGATGCTTAGGTAGGCACAGCGCCCGAGCTTTGGCAGCCTGGATGCAGGGCAACAGTGGCAGCAGCAGCGCCTGGCCCCTCAGGGCCACAGGCTGCGCCTACCAGCTGAGCACTGTGCCGTCAAACGGCAGCAGGCCCTGGCCCTGCAGCAGGTCGCGCAGCCTCATGTGGCCCCAGCGGTGAATGGCTGGCCCTGGACAGTTGAAGGCAAACGGTTGGGGAGCGAGATCAAATGCAGTGAGTCTGGAGATAGCCGGCCCACACAGCTACCAAGCCATCGGCACGCCTCCCGCCCTGCTCACCTGTGTGTTTGGCATCTTGGGGGCCGGGGACGCTGCCCACCAGCTGGGCGCGGGGCAGGGAGTAGTCGTGCAGCGCGATGGCGCGCAGCACGGTCAGCATGGCCGGCCGCTGGAAGCCTCGCAGCGTCTCCTGCGGCGAGGGGCGGCAGGGTGCAGCCGGCCTGGGTTCCGAGCGCTGGCAACACTGAGCCGTGAGGTGGGCATCAGCCAGTGCCGCGGGGAACTTGCCTCTACAAAGTCAAACAGGGTCTGCCCAAAATCGTCGGTGGGCCGCATATGGGCCACTGAGCAGCCATCAGGGAGCTCGGGAGGAGGGTTGAGCAGCGGAAAGTCCTGGGCAGGAGGAGGGGGTTGGGTTGCTGATGGTGTTGGAGATGGGAGGGCATCCCTGATCCCAGCATGCAGGATGACGTCAACATCATCCTCACTTGCCACCACACGCCTTGCAGCAGGCTCGTCCTGTCCTCCCGGTCTGCATGGCAGGTGGATGTTGAAAGCAAGTGTGTGCCATGGCCCCAGTGCACCTTTGGGTTGCCCATCACCACCCTGCCCACCTGCAGCCAAGGGCCGCCCACTCCTCCCGGCTGCCACTCTTGCCACCCCGGCCCCATGCAACCCTTGCCTGGTGTCCCGGTGAACACCACTACACGCATGCCAGTTGCAAACTTGAGCAGGAAGGCTTTGGTGTGATGGCACCCTGCAGGCAAGGCAGGGCAAGAGGGGCATTGCACAGCACCAGGTCATGGTCCGCGCGGCTGGGAAGGCAGCTACAGCTGCTGTCTCCTCAAGGGAGGCCACTAGGCTTCCACCAGCATGCAACTATCATGAAGTACAGCCAACTGCCTGCAAGCACACGTGTAAACCCACCACGGCTGCCGGGGTCACGCAGGGCGGGTTGGTGCAGGTCCACCCGCGCAGGCAGGTGCGCGCCGTTGAGCCGCAGCGCCTTCAGCTCTTGAGCCGCGGCTCTGCAGCAGGGTGATGTCCAGCATCGAGGCGCTGGGCAGGACAGTGGGGCCAACCAAGGCAGCAGGGTTGTGACTGACCGTGGCTCGTGCACCCTCCCTCGTCCACCTCCCCAATGACTTGCCCCAGCCCTGCTCACCTGCCGTGGTGTTCCACGAACACAATGTGGGGTACGCTGACCAGGTTGGGGCAGGCGTGGAAGAGCCCAGCAAAGCTGCATGGGTGAGGCCGGGCAGCCGGGGACGTTGATGGCACATGTGGGCACCCTGATCCAGCACAACCGCTCATCATACCACCTCCAACCTGTGCGCCTGTAGGCCCCGCTGGCACTGACAGGTTTGGGAGCAGGCTCCCACCTTGCACAGAAGTTGAGGGACACAGCAAGCTCGACGCCCGGACCAGTGAGCTCGCAGAGGTGCACCGCAAGCATGTCTATCATGCCATGCCTGCATCAGGGGCAGGGAAGGTTAGGCCACATGTTTGGGGAAGGGTGGAGCAGAATTGTGCACTGCGTGTGCATGCTGCACAGCCATGGGCGCTCCAGAGGCACAAGGTGGCAAGTCACGAGAGCGGGCCTTGCATCTACATGGCCTTCCACCCCAGCCACCACCCAAAGACAGCAGCAGCCATGCCCCACTTACGGTGGCGCTAGCACCTCCCTTCGCCCCAGGCTGTCAAGCAGGCCGTGAACCATGGACATTGGCGCGGCTGATAAGCCCTCCCTGCTTGGCCGGCCAGACCCGGCCGCCGCTGCACTGCTGCTGGGAGGGCCTGCTGCTGCTGCTGCACCGCCGCTGAATGGTCCCCCTGCTGCCGCAGCTGCGCAGCTCCTAGGCGGGGCCCCAGCTGCTGCGCTGCTGGGCGGGCCTCCCCGTGCCGCTACTGCTGCCGCCGCCCTGCTGCCGCTGGGCACGCTGCACTTCAAAAAGTCGGGCACCAGCGCCGCCTGCCGGGCGTCCCGCTGGCATATGGAGCTCCAGCTCTCCGCCTCGTCATCATCGGCTGTGAGGTCCACTTCATCCTCTGCTGAGACGCTGGCACTGGTAGGCAGAGCTGCCGGCACACCAGGCCCGCCAGCAGCCAGGGCCGCCAGCTGGCCGGCAGCCCCCAGGGCTGCCGACAGCGAGACCGGCGGCCCGGCGCCCGCACTAAAGGCAGCTTTCAGCTGCCCGATGCCCACCCTGGCCGCCAGGGCTTCAGCTAGCGTGGCTGCCGCAGCAGCGGCAGGCTCCACTGAAGAGCCGGCTGCTTGTGCGGCGGTGGCGGACTGCAGGGCTGCTGCTGCCGCCGCTGGCCCGGCGGCCGGCTGGTCGGCATCGTCAGTCAAATCCATGAAATCATCCTGCCCTGCTGCTGCCGCTCCCGCTGTGCCTGCTCCCACTGCGCCTGCTGCTGGTGCCGCTGCCGCAGGTGGGGCGGCTGTCCCACGCCGGGCCGACACATGGGCTGCGGTCACCTGCTGCAGGTTGCGCACAAAGACGTCAAGCGGCTGCGCACGGATGGGGCCATGAGCATCTAGATACCTCAAGGCTGCTGCGGCCTCCTCTGTGGATCAGCTGAGGGGCAGAATTGGATGTGTCTTAATGTAAAAATAGACTGTTGCACCATGGCGTGTGCAACGGAGACTCCAGCCATGCGTGGGGCCTCATGGGTGCCGGCAGCAGAGCAGAACAACGGCTGTGTGCGTTGTGGCACGGCAGCAAGAGCACACACCTCCTGCCAAGCACAGCGCGCCACTCACCCGGGGTGTTGAACCCGCTCATGGCGATCCTCCTGCAGTGAGGGGACTAGGCCTAAGGATGAGCATGGCTGCGCAACGCAACGCAACACTGTCGCCCACACCGAGAATGCACACGCAGGCAGATGCGTGCAGTTGCAAAGACCCCCAACGCTACCAGTTGAGGTTGCATTGGCATCAAGGCTATGCAGTGCCAGCTATTGATGCTTTAAATGCTCGCGGAGCACCTTGAATGATTGCAGGCGGGAGGGGCGGCAGCGGCGGCGGCGTGCGACCGGCAGCTGCTGCCGGCAGCTGCCCAGGCGCCTCGGCAGGCACCGAGGCGCTCTGCGGCTTTTCCCGGTGCCAGCTGTCCTCGAGGCGAGGCTCGCAGCCGCCTGCAGCGCACGCTCGGCGAGCTGGCTGTGCCAACGCGCAAGTTACCGGCCCGCTGGATCGTAACAGAGGTCGATGGCGGTGTTCAAGTGGGGCTGAGCAGACTGGACGCCTGAGATGATGGGAGCAGCCACTGCTTCCACCGAATCATGCGGCGGGGGACGGCAGGCTGCGCCGAGCAAATGCACGAACTGCCTGATGCTATGTCACTAACTTGCTAAGATGAGTGTTCAACTACATGAGAGGCCAGACAATCACATAAAAATAGCAGTGCCACGGTGTGCCCCATGCATGCAGCTCGCTCAGTCGGCTGCGGCCCGCTGCTCGTGCCGCCGCCGCTTGCCGCCGCTCTCTGCTGCCTCCTCCTCCGCTGCTTCCTCCTCCTCCGCTGCTGCATCGCCCAAGCCCTCTTCCTCTGAGTCACTCGAACTGCCCTCCTCGTCCACCTCATGGTTAGCCACCTTACGCGCCTGCAATAGGCAGCCATGCAAACAGAGCGGGTGTGGGATGAGCCCAGGTGCTGCACGGGGAGTGAACGCAGCGCCCATGTGAGCACGAGCCCAGGCAGTTTACCCATGGCCCATGCACAACACCTCCCACCTTCTCCATCATTCGCCGCTCCATCGGCATCATGTCCTCCAGATGCATGGGGAATGCAAGCGCCTCTCGCACCGAGCTGCAGCAAGGCAACGGGGCACAGCGGATGGGAAGCCGCGGTGGAGGCGCAAAGTGCGGCATGCCGGCCCGGTTCAAGGCTAGAGAACCATGCCACAGCCTGTACCGGCAGCGCACCGGCCGGTGCTGTCCCACAGCTCGTAGTCGTAGCCTGCAGAAGGGAGTTGATGTCGTGTTCGTGCAGTGGAGAGCTGGGTGTTGGTCCGCATCACCATGTTGCACCGCGAGGCATGCCTGGGCTGCAGGCCACCCACTCGCTTCATCCACCCTCCCAGCACGCACCCCACCACCAAGGCGGGTCAATGTCCTCGGTCTGCTTCTTAGGTTTTCGCTCCGCCTCAGTGTACTTGGGTGGGTCCAAGCAGAAGGTGAGCGGCACCGGCAGGCGCAGCACGCGGCTGCCGTCAGCCGCCGTGACCACGCAGGGTGCCCGCGCCTCGGGGCTGTCGGCAGCAAAGGGCACAAACTCCACGCGGGCGCAGCCAGCCATGACTGCATGGTAGCGAGGGGCGACCGAGCAACGCGTGAGCGACACATGGGCAGCAAACGCAGCAGCAGGAGGGAGGTTCCAGCACGGCGTTGCAGAGCAGGCTCAGCAGGCACAGCGGGCACAGCGGGCGCAGCAGGTGCCTTGCGTGCAACACATGCGCAGCAAACGCAGCAGGAGGGAGATCCCAGCACTGCATTGCAGAGCAGGCTCAACGCGCTCAGCAGGCACATCATGCACACCAGGCACACCACGCACAGCGAGCCCCTCACGTGGGTCAGGCCCCGGCGGCGGCGCCCCGGGCCGCGGCGTGCAGGTGAAGCCAAACTGCGAGCTGCGCCGCCCTGCATGGGGCAGCAAGCAGGGGTGGCAAAGCGCCGTCACATCATGCATGTCCATGCGCTGGCGGCAGACCTTCTGCACATGCACATTTGGACACCACCCATGACTGCAACTGCTCGTTCCACATTCGATTGCATCAACCAACCGCAACTCACAGGCCTCCTCCAGCCGGGGCAGGCACATCACCGAACACTCATAGGAGCGGACGACCAGCCACCGCCTGTCACTGCTGATCAGCCCCCATGCTGCCTGGCTGAAGTTGTGACTCCCGACCAAGGTCGCCGCCACCTGGCCGTCCTCCCTGCAGCGTGGCGTGCGTGTGCGGGTACACAGATGCTGAGGAAGGCAGCAGTGCGAATGAGACACTGGGCTGGCCCTGAATGGAGGGAGCAAACCACGCAGCCAAGCAGTGCACATATGCACTCGAGGTGCAGTGGCTGCCAAAATCAAAGGCCACCAGGGGGAGCGACCCCGCTGCCGTGCACTTACTGCAGCCAGGCACACCTGCGTGGAAAGGCCGAGGAGGAGGAGAGCTTGCGCACGCTGATTGTGTACGCCAAGAGGGAGGGCACATTCAACAGCGCTAGTGAAGCCTGCTTGCTTGCTGTCTCGACAACATTCCAAACCCGCCCCTGCGCACTGTTTTATGTGCGGCATGTTCAGCTCCCTGCCCACCAGCTCCAGGCCCTGGTGCCTCCACAACCTCCCAAACACCTGCAGGAAGGAGGATGGGGGGGTTGAAGCTCAGCGGGGGGGCATGAGGCAGGGTCGAATCTCAGCGCCAGCAGCCAAGGAGGCGTGCACACATTTGCTGCTTCCCAGCACGCACCTCCGTGCTCTGCAGGGCTCCTGCCTTCCCTGCCAGGGCGGATCCCCGCTGGTAGCCGCTGGTATGGGGGGAGGGGAGGTGGGCTGGTGGCATGGTAGGTGTGCAGTCCCACTCCCTGGCTTTTGGCCGGCAGCCCTTCCCACTGCAACCCTCCACTCCCCACCACAGTTCACGTTGGTGTGCCGCGCACGAAGTCTCTGGAGGCCCACAGGATTCGTAGGTCCTTCCCAAAGCTATCGCTGGGGGAGGGGATTGGGTGGGCCAGTGCTGGTGCAGGTTGGGTTGGCCGTGTTGAGGACTGTTGCTCCAGCAGGCAGGCTGGGCATGCCTTGCGGCATTTGGCATTGCTGGCCAGGAACCTGGCAACGGCATGCTCACCGGCAGTCCTGTATATGCTCTGCCGTCATGCGATTGAGCGAGGCGGTGCTGCACAGTCATGGTGCACTGGTGAGTGGATTTATCACAACCTGAGTTCAAAGGCAGGTTGCCAATCGGCAGGGAAGCAGACCAGCCTGCCACAGCCCACCGCAACCAATTATCTGACAAGGCGGGGAGCAGAAGCAGCAGCAACAGCAGCCAGTAGCAGCGGGGCCGCAGCCAACGGCAGCAGCATCAGCGGGGAGGCGGCGGCGGCGGCGGCAGCATCAGCATCAGCGGGGAGGCGGCGGCGGCAGCAGCAGCGGCAATAGCAGCCAGCAGCGGCAGCGGTAGCAGCAGCGGGCGGCGGCACAGCAGCAGCACCACCCATCACCCACCCACCCACCCGCCCGCCCACTCACGCGTAGAGGACGCGCCCCGCAAATGGCAGCAGCCCCTCGCGCTTGAGCAGCCGGCGCAGCCGCGGGTGTCCCCAGCGGTGCTCGTTCACATCTTGCACTGCAGCTCAGATGGGTTGGCAAGCAAAGCAGCACTGGTGACACAACCTCGTGCAGCGTGCCAACTACCAAACCGTACGCCAAGCGCAGCCATTCTTGCTTTGTCGTGCACCCACATGCCAGGCCCGCGTTCAGTTCACTGCCGTCGTGGCTTTTTGATGAGCAGAGGCGCACCTGCGTGACACCCTGGCACGCTCGCCACCAGCGCTGCCCGTGCAAAGCGGTAGTCGTGTTGCGCCACGATGCGAAGGATGTTGGCCATGCGCTTGGGGTTGTAGCCAGTCAGCGAGGCCTGCGGGGGGCGGTTGGGCAGGTGCGTGCAGCTGGTGGGCATGGCCAGGGTGCAGCGCTGCACCATGGACCATCAGATCCAGCACAGCAGGGAGGCAGGCGTACCTAGACAAAACACAGCCATAGATCACACATACCAAAAGGAAGTCAAACAGGGTAGCCCCAAAGTCGTCGGTGGGCCGCATCTGGGCCACTGGGCAGCCATCAGGCAGCTCAGGTGCGGGGTCCAGCGGTGGGAAGTCCTGGGCAGGAGGAAGGCAGGGGGAAGGAAGAGGTGGCCATTAGCCCAGAGCGCACCAGGAGAGCCCCACAACAGAGTCTCCACTGCACCTGGCAAGACAACAAACCGCAATCGCCAGCGTGTGCTTGCCTGCCACCAAACACCCTGCAGCAAGGGCGTCCGGTCCTCAGGGTCTGCAGGCAGATGGCCTCAACTTGAGTTGAACTGTGAGCACACTCCGGGCAGCATGCTCAATGGCGGCTTCACCCCTGAAGGCTCCTCAGGACAGCCCATGCCTGTAAAGCATGCAGCACATGCCTTGCCACTCGGCCTCACCAGGAGCACCCGTAAACACCACCAGCCGCAAGCCTGAGGTGAAGTGCAGCAACAGCACCTTGCTGTGGTGCTTGCCTGCAGAACAGTGCGCGGGCTGGGCAGGGATCGGTTGGCACGGCAATTGAGCAGCAGCCAGGTGGCACAGCTGGTGGGCAGCGGGCAAGTGCTGAGCTGCAACCTCATGCCTGGTTCCTGTGCCAGCAAGCAGAATCAGGCATCATGCATCCAGCACTCAGCAGCCATGCTGCTCCCGAAGGTCATGACGGTTTATGCTCACCCCACTTGCAAGTCAGCGGTGGGCAGTGCACATCCACCGTGGGCAGGGGCAGGCCCACGGAGCGCAGCTCTGCGAGCTCCGCCTCTGCGTCACTGCAACGTGGAGGGCAAAGAGGAGCAGGAGTAGTTGAGAGCCAGTTAAGTGAGCAGCAGTGCTCGGAGCATTCCATGCTGCCCAGAGGTTGATGGCATGCCAGCGGTCTGCTTGGCAAGCTGCCAGATGTGCAAACACACGCCACAGCGCTGCATTGCTCACGCTTTGTTGTGCTCGACGAAGAGCAGCTGCTGGCAAGTCAGCACGTTGGGGCACGCGATCAACAGGTTGCACAGCCTGGGTGGGGAGAAATCACGTGCATGGCAGAAGCCTTTCAAAGCCAAAGTTTGCAAGCCAGGCCCACCTAAAGCGGTTTTCACAATCATCCCATTCGCTGGCCGCCACCCAGCCCCGCCCCTGCCCCTTACGAGCTGCAAAAATTGAGGGTCAGGCAAATTTGTAGCTCCCCAGACGTGAGCTCGCTGAGCCGCACCGCCAGCATGTCCGGCTGCCCTGCCTGCATCAGATTTGGGTGGGCAGCAGGAAGTGAGGGGCAGCATGCTCACCACCATGTGGCCCTGACAGCTCGCACAGCAGCACCCTGACACCACTCACCAGTGGCTCCAGCACCGTCCGTCGGCCACATGAGTCCAGCAAGCCGTGAATCCACGGCATCGGCAGGCCGTCAACTCCTCTGCTGCCGCTGCCGCCCCCGCTGCTGCCGCTGCTGCTGCCGCTACCGCACTCGCCGCTGCCGCCGGCTAACCGGCGCTCGGCATGGCTGCCAGCAGCTGCCTCTCCAGCATCCTTGCCAGGCCAGTCCATCACATCGTCGCCAGAAGGCCACTGTAACCCTGCCGCTGCTGCCTCTGCTGGTGCCGGGGTCGCCGGCGCTGCTGTCGATCCCGCACACGCGCCGGCCTTTGCTTGGCAATTTGGCAACCACCCTGCAACTTTGCAAGTGTACGAGCGTAATGGTCCGTCCAGCGAACCCCGGTGCTTTGCGATCCTAAATGCAAGTGGTACAAGGGCACAGCGCTGCCACTCACCGCAAGTAAAGAGGCGCTGCTGCATAATACGGGTGGCGCCGCCCAGTGGACGCCACGCAGTGACGCCGCCACCGCCCGCCGCCACAGACAGCAGCAGCCCGGGCAGCTCGGCGGGCTGCCTCAGGCTTGCTTGGCTTGCTTAGGCTTCAGGCGTGCTAGACGCGTGAGGCTAGAAGGCCCGAGGTGCGCGCTCGCCGGGCTTGCGTCGGCTGCAGCCCGCTGATCAGCTGGATGGCGATTGCTTGTGATTTCTGGTGGCGCCGACGGTACGTGAAGCAGGAGGAGGCGAAGGTCAGAGGCAAGGGTTTTAGGGCGGCGGCGGCGGCGGCAGCAGCGGCACAGCGCGCTGGCCCCAACCTCTTCTGCTGCCGCGCTAAGCAATCCAGGGTGCTGCATCCACTGCCGTGTTCCACTCATTGTACATTGAGTGGGGTGTTACAAGATGTGAAACTGCACCAACTTCCTGCTGCGCCGCCGCCCGCCGTGAGCATCAGCCGCCCTCCTCTGCGTCAGCTGCTGCAGCCGCCTCGGGGTCTGCCGCCCCCGCTTCATCCAGGCGGCCGCAGTCCTTCTCCAGTGACTCCTTGCGGGCCTGCAATGATGAGATAGGCTTGCAGTGATAAGCAGAGGCAGGCTTGCACCCGAGCCCAATGAGCGGGAGCTGCACTCGACCCATGCGCAGCTGGTCAGCTGAGGTGCCACCACCCCGGCCATCGCACATCGGTGCCCTGCAAGCAAGCACAGTGCACCCACCTTGCTGAGCATGGTGCGCTCCAGCAGGGTGTGCCACTTGGGTTGCGCCAGCGCCTCCCGCACCGTCCTGCGGCAATGCGAAAGGCGGTCAGGCTCACCGTCGGCCAAACAGGTGGAAAAGGCTTGCTTGAAACGCAGGGATTGTGCTGCGCAGGGGAGCTTGCCAAGCAGGCACTGCGTACGCAAGCAACCCAACTCACTGCCCGTTGTAGTCCTTCTTTTCCTTGTAGTCATGCGCTGCAGGGGGTATGCATGGCGAGTCAAGCTTAGCTGTCAAATGGGCAAGCCAGAAGAGGCCCCGACTTTGCTAGCCTGTGCTGCGGCTGCCGCCTGCGAGCAGCCAAGCCACTGTACTCATCCCCGCCCACTCACCCCACCTAAACGGCTGATCCTCGTCCTCTTCTCGTACTTGCGTGGGTCCAAGCAGAAGGTGAGCGGCACAGGCAGGCGCAGCACGCGGCTGCCGTCAGCCGCCGTCACCACGCAGGGTGCGCACGCCTCGGGGCTGTCGGCTGAGAAAGGCACAAACTCCACCCGGGCGCAGCCCGCCATGACTGCATAGCAGCCAGGAGGGGCGGCATGGCAATGCATGGGCAACACATGGGCTGCAATCGCAGCAGGCGGGAGGTTCCAGCACGGCGTTGCAGAGCGGGCACAGCGGGCACAGCGGGCGCAGCAGGTGCCTTGCGTGCAACACATGCGCAGCAAACGCAGCAGGAGGGAGAATCCAGCTCGGTGTTGCAGAGCAGGCTCAACGCGCTCAGCAGGCACACCAGGCACACCACGCACAGCGAGCCCCTCACGTGGGTCTGGCCCTGGCGGCGGCGCCCCCGGCCGCGGCGTGCAGGTGAAGCCAAACTGTGGGCTGCGCCGCCCTGCGCGGGGGCAGCAAGCAGGGGTGGCAAGGCGCCGTCACATCATGCATATGCTGCGCTGGCGGCAGACCTGCTCTGCACAGGCACATCTGGACACACCCAGAACTGCTCGTTCCTCACTCGAGTGCACCAAACAAGTGCAGCTCACATGCCTCCTCCAGCGAGGGCAGGGACAGAACAGACAGTTCGTAGTTGCGGATCAGCATGGACTGCCTGTCACTGCTGATCAGCCCCCATGCTGCCTGGCTGCACAGGGAAGGGGGAGGGCTGGTGGATCATGTGAGGAGCTGGTTGCTGGGGGCTTTGACTGCTGTAGACTGGTGCTGGGAAGCTGGTGGATAAATGGCCACAGCAGGCAGCTCCTTGCCAGCCATCAGCAATGCAGGGATCCTGCCACTGAGGTAGGCTGTGTGCCCTCCACACACAATGTGCCACGCCAGCCGGCTCACCTAAAGTTGTGCGATCCTACCATGACTGCCACCACCTGGCCGTCCTCCCTGCAGAGTGCGTGTGCGGGCACACAGATACTGACTGAGGAAGGCAGCAGCGCGAATGATGACAAGTGGATAAGGCAGATCAGGCTGGCTCAAAATGGAAGCAGCTAACCATGCATCCAAGCAGTCCACAAAGTGCAGCGGCCGCCAGAATCAAAGGCCACCAGGGGGAGCAACCCCGCTGCCGTGCACTTACTGCAGCCAGGCACACCTGCGTGGAAAGGCCGAGGAGGAGGAGAGCTTGCGCACGCTGATTGTGTACGCCAAGAGGGAGGGCACATTCAACAGCGCTAGTGAAGCCTGCTTGCTTGCTGTCTCGACAACATTCCAAACCCGCCTCACTGCTTGATGTGCGCTGGGCACTGCTCCGCGCCAACACCATGCAGGCCTGTGTGGCGGTGCAGCCGCTCATAGATCTGCAAGAGCCAGAGGGTCAGGCACCGGTGATTGGCAGCAAGCACCCAGTCCCTGCCCCCTGTCATGTGGCTGCCACCGCATTCCCCGCCTCACGTGCGGGGTCTCCAGAGCTTCACGCTTGCCAGGCAGCGCGTTGCCGCCCTGCCACCCACTGCGTAGGGCACAGTCGGATGGAGGCAGGTAGATGGGCGTGGGTGGGGCAGACGGGGGCAGGGTGTCTCAGCATTCCCCACTCGTTCTCTCCTCCCTCCCCTCCCTCGCCCCCATCTTGCCTTTGCTGGTTGCGAATGCTGTCGCACGAGGGCCACAGCAGCTTGAGGTCGCCGAAGCTCTCCCTGCAGAGATGGGAGTGTGCATCCATAGCACACAGTGGCAGGGCAGCTCTGCACAGACAGCCCTCTTGAAATGCTAGCGCCCCCCGCTCAAGTGGCTGCTATGTGTCTCACCTGCAGTCCCTCATGTGCGCTGGCAGCATCTGGTTGAGTGAGGCGGTGCTGCAGGGGGGGTTGTGGTGCAACAAGTTGGGACATGGCCGCTGCCATGCTGGCTGCAGCCCATCAGCACACCACATGCACGCCCACAAGCAACCTTCAGGCTGACGCACGCGTACAACACGCTGCCACGGAACGGTTGCAGTGCATGGCTCCGCAGAATGAGCCGCAGCATGATCTGTCCCCACTTCTCCATCTCCTTGTCTGAAACATGCAACGGGGATGGTTGCAGTGACTTGCGCAGCTTGGCCCGACAGCCTCCTGCTGAACATGCATTGGTCCAACATCCTTCTGCTGAGCAGGCACAGGACATTAAGCAAACCAGTCAGTGTCAGAGTGGACTCTCTGCTCACTCCAATGGTAACCACGGTCCCGTCCAGGCACAGAGGGCACCAGGGCTGCCCGCGGGAAAGAGAAGTCGGTTGAGGCGATGGCTCGCAGCACCTTGAGTGTGACCCCCGGCTTGAACCCTTGCAGCGTCTCCTGCAGGCCAGACGAGGGCGGGGAGGAGGGCTGTGAGTGAAGTCAGAGCAGGCAAGCAACAGGTTTTGTAGAGGGCAGCTGCCATGTTGGTGTTGCATGTGGGGCAGTCTCCAACAGGCATGCTGGCCAAGGTGCAGGCATGCTGGTTGCAAGGCAAGCAAGGAGACACTTGCCTCTAAAAAGTCAAACAGGGTCCGCCCGAAATCGTCGGTGGGCCGCATCTGGGCCACTGGGCAGCCAGCCGGCAGCTCCGGTGCTGGGTCCAGCGGTGGGAAGTCCTGGGGCAGGTGATTTAAAAGAAGCAGCATTGTTCACACCAGGTGCCCTCTCCTCTCCCACTCACCCCCTCTTTGAAAGAAAGAAGGAGCACGCCTTGGGCGTGGATTGAGGGGGCCAGCTGGGTATTAAGCCCAGAGGGCACCAGCCAGCCACCGTAGCCCTGCGGTGCGCACACCACGGGGGGACGACCCCCTCTTTGCCTCCACCTCTTCTACCACCCCAGCTCACCTGCCACCACACCCCTTGCAGAAGGGGCGTGCGGTCCTCAGGGTCTGCAAGGGCAGCAGGGTACCACATCCGTGGCAAGGGAAGGGGAGCTCGAAGCCAACGGACCTTGTGCTGCCACCCCCCTTGGCAACCCCCTTGGCAGCAGGTGACCTTGCCAAGCAACCCATCTCTCCAGCACCTGGGGCGCCTGTAAACACAATCAACCGTATTCCTGAGACAAACTGCAGCAGCAGCACCTTGCTATGGTGCATGCCTGTGGGCCAATGGAGCGGCTGGCCAGCCTTTCTCAGAGGTTAGGATGTATGGCAGGCACTGTGGGTGCAGCTGGCTTGGGCCTGCACCTAAGCACGGCGCCGGCGCTTCAAGCAGCCCATGCCCCCCACTTACGCAGATGCGATGCAACTTACCACGGTCGCCCACATCGCGCAGATTGGGCGTGTGCACATCCACCCGCGCGGGCAGCGGCACTCCAGCCGCGCGCAGCGCCGCCAGTTCCCGCGGTGCCTTTCTGCAACAGGAGTGCAGAGCATGCAATCATACGACTTTGTTGATAACAAGGTGCTGCGCAGAGCTGCCAGGATGCTGTACATGCCCCAGTTGTGCCTGCTGCGCCTACATGTGCTCCTGATACCGTCCACACACAGTAAGCTTACCGGCAGTGCTCCACGAAAATCAGGTGCTCAGCCGTGCGGACGTTGGGGCAGGAAGCCAGCAAGCCCTTCAAACTGCATGGGGCACTGGTGCAAGGCAGCCGTGCACACAGGCTGGCAGGCACCCTCAAATGGCCAGTGGCTTGGATTGCCAGGTGTGAGAGGCCCGCCACCAAGCACAGGCCACACAGCCTGGCTCCCTCAAAATGCTTGTAAGCAGCCCCTGGGTGATTTTCAGGCAGCACCTGCTCAAGAAGTTCAACGACAGGCAGCATTTGAGCGCCGGGTGGGTGGGCCCGCTCCTGCCGCCGCGCTGCTGCTGGGCTTGCCCTGCACCGCAGGCGACCCCGGCGGCGCTGCGGCTGCCGGCGGAGAGGTGCACGGCGTGGCTGGCAGCGGCAGGCATGTTCCTCCAGCCGCCTCAGCCGCTTCTCCGCTACACTGGCTCGCCATGTGCTGCGAAGCGTATGCAGGCTGCACGTCCATAGGCGTCGCTGCCGCTGCCGGCTGCTGCTAGCGCCACACACGTGCTGTCCTCTGCTTGGCGATCAGAGCGGGGGCATACTGGCAGCCACCCTGCAAGGTGCACATGCACGAGTATGTTCATCCGCCCGTCCTCCACAGCAAACCCGTGTGCTAGGCCCAAACCAAGCGATGCACAGGGCGCGGCGCTGTCACTCACCACAGGTGAAGAACGAATCCGTGCTACCTCCCGCAGGCACGAGGTGCTTTCTCTGGTGAAGGGGAGATGTGAAGCAGCTGCGTGTGTGCGGGTTTGCCCAACTGGCAAGCAACCACCTGCAGGGCGCCCGCTGCCGCCACCACCGCCGCCGCCGCCGCCAGGCAGCAGCAACCCGGGCAGCTCGGCGGGCTGCCGCAGGCTTGCCTGGCTTCCTCAGACTTCAGGCGTGCTAGGCGCGTGAGGCAAGAAGGCCGCCGAGGTGCGGTCGCCGGGCTCGCTTCGCTATGCTGTACAGCTCGCAGCGGATCAGCTGGACGACAAGCGCTTGTGATTGCTGGTGGCGTTGGCGGTGCGTGGAGCAGCTCAGGAAAGCTAAGGCAAGAGGCAAGGGTTTCTGTGGCGGCGGCGGCGGACTGCCCGGGCTGGAGCGTCTCACCCGTGATGTCAGCAGGGTTTCGTTTTTGTTGTTGTCGCATCACGGTCATGGTAGCCGTTGGGAACTACTGTTGAGGGTGCATGAAGCAGAGCGGAGCACGAGGTGCCGCCGCCGCTGCGTCGAGGCGAGTGGCGCCGCCGCCCATCCCCGCCGCCACACCACCACCACCAAAGCACCTGTGCCGCTATCCATTGCGCTCACCATCGGTGCCACCTCAAGGTCTTGTTACTGCCCACAATGCTTCAAGTCAGCCAATCCCCTCAACTTCCGCTCTGCTAGCTCCCAGACGCCTTGGAGCATCTTGAGACACGCTTGCATGCCACCCGAAACGTGCGGCGATGGCCAGGGCGCGACACCGGCGGCCCCGCTGGCCCGCCGGGCCTCCCGTGCTCCCCGCCCCGTGCTGACGGGTGAGACGCGACGGTCTCAGTTACGGAATCGCGCGGGCGCAAGCAAGTTGCATCCTTGGCACCTCCGCCGCCGTCGCCGCCGCCTGCCGCCTGATGCACTCTCCTCTTCGGATACTCTGCTGCCCACTGACCCCGCCCTCCTGCTGTGACCGCACAGCAAGTCAGAGCATTGCTTGCATTGATGCAACCTCCCTCCCACGTGTTGCAGCGGACGACCTGCTGGCAGCTGTGGGCTGCTCCAGCTATGGCTCGCTCGTGCACGCAGCGCTGCCCTCGCGCGGCGTGGCCACCCTGGCTCCCAGCCTGACTGCACTCCACAACCTGGCAGACCTGGATCTCAGCGGCAATACGCTGCAGGACCTGTCGCCTCTGGCCGCCCTGCCCTCGCTGCGCAGCCTCAACGCTGCCGGCAACTGCCTCGCGTTGCCCTGGGCGGCGCCGGACGCCCCGGCGGGCGGCGGCGGATGCAGCAACACCAGCACCCATACCACAGCCGCCTGGTTTGCCAGCCTGGAGAGCCTGGAGTTGTCCTACAACCAGCTGCGGCCAGAGGCGCTGGCGCTGCTGCAGCACCTGCCTCGCCTGCGGGAGCTGGACATCAGTGGTGCGTGCTGGGGGGATTGGAAGGCCCTTCATGCCGCGGTTTGGCAGGATGCAATTTCTATCCCTTCCACCCATTCATGCATGCAGGCAACAACCTGCAGTCCCTACCGGCCCTGGACAGCGGCGCATTCCCTGCGCTGCACCGGCTGGCGGTGGGCCACAACGACCTGGCGGGCAGTGCCCTAGCAACCCTCTCCGGCCTGCCGCTGCTGCAGCAGCTGGTCCTGCAGCACAACCGTGTGGGCGAGCTGCCGGCGCTGCCGCCCGCAGCCTTTGCCAGGCTGGAGCTGTTGGACCTCAGTTTCAACCGGCTGGCTGATGTGGCGGCAGTGCAGCGCCTGCAGCGTCTGCCGAGCATCCAGCGGCTCGTGCTGGCTGGCTGTCCCGCGGCGCGGGCAGGCTTTGGGGCAGCGGGCACCATCGCCGGGACCCTGCACCAAGCCCAGGCGGGCATGGGCCGGAGCGCTGGCGGCAGACTGGTAGGTGGAACCAGCAGGGCTGGCAAGCCCACCCTGGCACAGACGTTCCAGTTTTCAGCTGTCGTGGAGGAGGCGTCTGCAGTCAGCCTGCGTGCCAAGGCGTTGGCCCGCCGGGGCAGCACTGCCAGCTCAGCAGGGGGAACAGCCAGCATGCACAGCAGTGCCACCACGTCAGCATGCCCCACCCGCCCGGGCACGAGCGGCCCGGCGGAGGAAGGAGCGGTGCCGGCAGCAGGGGCCCAGCAGGTGCAAGGAGCCGGCAGCGTTGCGAGTGCCGCTGGTGTTGAGGGTGGTGGGGTGGCTACGCCAGCTCCGCTGCTTGACTGGGAGGAGGGCAGCAACAGCAGCGAGGAGGAGGGGGAGGGCGAACAGGATGCCTGGAAGGCGCAGTGCGGCTGGAGCGCCGGAAGCACCGTCGGCAGCAGCAGCACAGCAGGTGAGGGATGCTTGCGGCTCGCCTGGCTGTGCAGCACCCTGCCCACCACGTCCACACGTGGAGCATTAGTGGTGTAGCTTTGCAGGCAGGCAAGGTACCAATCCAGCACCAGCTGCGCGCCTTGTTGCAGACTCGGGCCTGCCATTGCAAGACGAGGATCCAGCTGTTGCCCTGGCCCTCGCACTGGGCCTAGATCCTACGCAGTTGGGTGGCCAGGGCACGGGGAACCCCACAGCAGGTGAGCTTGCATTGAGTGTTTGGGTTTAACTCTGAGCTGCAGGCCCAGACATCAATGGTGCGCACAGGCATCCACGAGGTTTCGCTCACTCAGAGCACCCGAACCCCCTCCGCACCCTGCTCAGCCATCAAGGCGCTGCGCTTTGCGCTGGCGCACCCATGCTCCACACCCAGCCTGTCGGCGGGAACCGCCTCCGGCGGGGACCACCACCTCGCCATGACAGCTAGCATGCTGGCCAAGCAGCGGCGCAAGGCAGGCGAGGGCGGCCAGCCAAGCGGCGGCTCAGCGGCCAGCCAGCGAGTGCAGCAGATCGACGGGCTGCTGGCCGCCATCCGGCGGCGACTGCGGGCGGTGCAGGCGGCTATGGCTGCCGACCTTGCCCAGGTGCAGGCGGCAGAGGGGCAGCAGGCTAGTGGGGAGCAGCAGCAGCTGGGAGTGATTGAGGAGGAGGCAGAGCCACCGCGGCTGGTTGGGGAGGTACAGCCGGCACAGAAGGGAGAGGACGAGGCAGCAGTCGGTTCACAGCCTGTGCCCGGCAGCCAGCCCGTCCTGGTGCTGTCTAACAGCGGCAAGCACACGCAGGCGCACAACCTGCTGGTATATGTGCTGGCTGGCCTGCCGGCTGAGGCCAGCCGCCCGCCATCCAGCGGGGCAGGGCACTCGGTCAGCCCAGCAGCCACCAGCCGCAGCGGGGCGGGGCAGGGCAGCCCCCGGCTGAAGCGGCCCAGCGTGGTGGCGGCGGAGCTGCATGCGTTTGCGGATGCGCTGCGTGAGCAGCAGTAGGAGGCAGTGGCAGCGAGCGGCGGAATGTGCAGCAGCAGCTTTTCATTATGCAGCCCTGCCATTGCCGATTCCTGTGTGGTCATGCCGCAGTGCTTTACACCGCTGGCTGTGAGAGGAAGGGAGCGGGTCAGGGCACGAGGACAGGTTAGGCACAACGTCAGGAGCAAAGCAAGGGCTTTATGAGTACAGCGTCAGAGAAGGGTCAGTGCAGACGAAGAGGAGCAGGCATGCAGGAGGGGAATTGCAAAAAGAGCAGGGGTGGCGGCGGGGCTGCCAGCCGGCGCGGGGTGGGGCGGTTCACCCTGCAACCCGTTCCGGCCGGGAGTGGGGTGGGGCGGCGGTTCCAACGGGGGCGGCGCGCCTGTTGTGAGGCTGCCGCAGCACCTGCCTACCTGCTGCGGCGTGCCGATCTAACGAATGTGCTTGAAAATGTGAAGGCAGGGCACGCCCCCGCTGGGCTGGCGCCGCCGCCGGCAGGCTACTAGGGCTGTGGGAGGGGCAGGTGGCTGGCTATCTTTGCATGGGCGGCAGGCTGGTCGAGCCAGCCGGTGCCACGTAAGGCGCTGCCGCATCACTGCTGCATGCCAAAGTTGAAGCCGCCGGCGGGGGCCGCCGCGCCAAATCCCTGCGGCGCGCCAAACGCGTATGTGCCTGAAGAAGAGGAGGGTGTGCAGTAGATGCGCTTTTGTGAGGTCGCTGGGTGGAGACAGGCAGCCACTTAAAAGCGGGCTGCCGAAAATCCGCTGACACTGGGGCGCGCCTTGCCGTCAGCACATGCGTGGTCCAGCCGCGACTGTGCACAACACATGCTGGTACGACCGCCTCTCGGCTCACCGCCCTCGGCCACCGCGGGCGCCAGGTTCTCCTCCTCGCCGTCCTCCACATCGAAATACGTCTCCAGGATGGCCACCGCCTTCTCGTAGATGTCCTCGTTGGAGTGGTTCTGGGGGTGGAGGGGTTGCAGTGGTGAGGGTGGGAGAGTGGGTGGGCCAGCCGAGGACACGAGGATGCACCGCGGTGGGCCGTGGCCGCCACGCCAACTGCTTGCCGCCGTTGCTCCGTGCCGCCCCGCTGCTGCGGCCCGGGGCAAATTCACCTGGCCAGACCGGCCCGAAGCAAACCACATGTTCACTCAACAGAGCCCTCAATGGGTGCATTCAACACAGCCCCTCAGTAGCGCACCTGCAGGTCCTCGATCTTGTCCAGCCCCTCCGCCTCGTCGACCAGCTGCGCAAAGGGGTTGGTAGCGTTGGCGCCGCCCAGCTCCTTCTCCGCCTCGCCAACCTGAAAGATGGGCAGAGGGAGGGACGCGGTTGGAGCCAGCCAGCACGCCCCAACTCGGACAGCCGTGTGCATGTGGCAGCTGTCCATGCCTCAACCATCAGCGCAGCTTCTGGCTGCCGCTCAGCCAACCTGCAACTCTCCACACCAACTACCGTGGCCAGCCCAGCCAACTTGCAACTTTGCACACAAACTAAGCTGCTAAGCCCAGCCCACCTTGAGGATGTTCTCCAGGCCCTCCAGCGCCACGGTGACGATGCGGGCGTCGGAGCAGGACAGCAGGTCGCACAGCGGCTTGATCGCGCCCTTCGGGCCACAGGCGCAGGAGCAGGGCGGGGCGGGGCGGTGAGGCAGCAGTAGCAGTGCGTGGTAGAGGTCGAGGGGTCGAGGGTCAACCGCGGCAGCAGCGGCAAACAGTCCGCCTTTGCCTCCAGGCTGGCTGCGGCTGCCACCTCGCAGCCGCACAAAATGGGGTTGCCTCGCATCCCCAGCCTGCTCACCTGGCTGACCAGGTACTTGATCTGCTCGTTGGTGCCGCCGCTGGTGGCGTTGCTGATGGCCTGCAGGGGTCCAGAGCAAGGCAAACTGTGAGCAGGACCGCCACCAAGCCAACAGCAGCAGCAGCAGCACACGTGTGCCAACCCAAGGAAGCACAGCCAGCTCCAGCCAGCCGGCAGCGGCCACCCACCCAGGCCGCCTCCTTCTTGATGTCGAACTCGGCGGTGGCCAGCAGGTGGATCAGCGGGGGCACGATGCCGGCATCCACCACCGTCTGTGGAGGGTTCAGGCAACGCATCAGAGTGTGAGAGTCAAGCATGCAGGGACCAAAGCAGTGCAGCGGTGCTGCCCTGTCTGTTGCTAACAGTGGCTTCGTGTTTCCTGCGTGACCGCACCCAAGCACGGTGCAACTGGCTGCTAGGCAGCTCCTGCCCCCACTGCAGCAGCGCCCACCTGGATCTGCTCCTTGGTGCCGGCAGTGATGTTGGAGATGGTCCAGCACGCCTCCTTCTTGATGCTCTTCTTGTGGCTGGTGGTCAGCAGGTTGAGCAGGCAGGGCAGCGCGCCGCAGTTGATGATGATCTGGTGCAGAGATGGGGCAGGGAGGGAGGACGGAATCATGCGGGTCGAGTGCGAGCGAGGTTGGTGGCGGCACCGCCACATCCTGAGACCCCAGCCAGCCGGCGACACCAGCCTGCCGCAGTGCGCTGTGCAACCCCGTCCGCACCTGCGTCTGCATGTCGTCGCCGGTGACGATGTTGCCCACAGTGCGCAGTGCGGGCACCAGCACGCTGGGCGACTGGTGCCTGCAGCAAGCGGCAGAAGAGTGGCGTGCGGCAAGGGGCAGAGTCAGGCAGCTGGTATTGCAGCACCAGCGGCGGCAGCAGCCCACATGCATTCGGCTGGCAAGCTGCGCCGCAACGCAACCATGCCACAAACAGCAAACCGTGAAGCCAGCAGGGAGCCCCACTCACAGCAGCAGCTCCACGAGGCGGCGGCACACCCCGCTGTTGATGACCTCCTGCGGTCCGAGGCAACGGGAGCACAGCAACAACGAGACGTCACAACACACATGACCGGGCAGCAACGGCGCCAGCAGCATGCGGAGCAGCGGCGGGGCCGGGGCATGCTCTGCTGAACTCAGGCCCATGATGCCGGTCGGTTGCAATCGCTTCGCCCAGCTGCCCCTGCGTGCCTGGATCTTGTCATTGGTGCCGTCCGACAGGTAGGAGAGCGCCCAGCAGGCGTCGGTCAGCACCTCCTCGTCCTGGCTGTGGATGAGGCGCGCAAGCGCGGGCAGCGCAGCCTTGACCTGCAGGAGCGGGAGCAGTAAGCGTGCATTGCTGTTGGGCGACTGGCACACAGCATGCAACTGCGGCGGCATGAGAGCAACCAGGTCTGCAACCTGCACCACTTCATTGGGCAGTAACGTCGCTCAAAATCATGCCAGCTCCCTGCACAACAGCGCTGCCCCGCCTCCGCACCTGCTGGAAGTCGGGCTGGGGCTTGCCGCGGCAGAAGTTGGACAGCGTCCAGGTGGCGTTGCGCAGCATGGACATCTTGGTGTTGTCCTGCGGACGCAGAATAAACGCAGCGGGGGCATGGGCATGCAGCCACAGCCCTGCCATCGCAACACCCACGTGTGCACACGTTCTGGGTCGCAAGCAGGCTAACGCAGTGCTGCATGACCAATGCCAACATGGCTCCACGCCATCTCGGCCAGCACACACATTGAGTGCACGGAACCCCCATGCCCTGAGCTGTGCGCCCGCACCCAGTGCAGCCGTGCAACCAGCACAGGTGCACATGCACCCAGCTCCCCCATGCACCCAGCTCGCCTTGAGCTGCTCCATGAGCGGCGCCAGCGCGCCGTGCTGCAGCACCAGGTCGCGGCAGCGCGGGCTGTCGCCCGCAATGTTGCCCAGCGCCCACACCGCCTGCTCCCGCACATCGTCGATGGGCGAGTGCAGCAGCTGGACAAAGATGGGCACTGCGCCCGCATCAATCACCACCTGCGGCACAGGTGGAGCAGCGGGTGGCGGCATGAGTTGAGCGGTGCACAAATGACCACACCACGGGCTGGAGCTGGGTGGGCGGGAGGGACGTGCGCGCGCCAGCATGCAAGGCGGCGCAACCGCCTGCACTGTGCCACCAGCAGGGCGGCCTCCTGTGCGATTCCGCGCCGGCAGTTTGTTTCAGGCTGCCAGCGGCGCCTGCTGCGCACCTTGGTGTGATCGCTGGTGCCGGAGGCCACGTTGGTGAGCGCCCAGGCGGCCTCAAACTGCAGCTGCGGCACGTCGCTGCGCTGCAGGAACTGCACAAAGCGCGGGATGACGTTCTGGGCAATCACCTCCTCGATGGGAGGGTTGCGCTCTGCAGAGCCGGACAAAGGGTGCAGCAGGAGGGTGGGAGTGAGCGAGCACCGACCTGCGCGAAAGAAAGCATCGCCTGGGAGGGCGCGCGCCCCAACCGACCACAACCGCCGGCGGCCCGAGCACCCGCGTCGGTTGTGGCCCGCCGGTGCGGGAATGCTACACGCAGCCAACCGATCTCCTGCCCTGCTGATACCAGTCCAGCAGCGGCCGCAGCTGATCACTCCAGCAGCCGTCCCCAGCTGCGCCCAGCACCCACCGATGGACAGCAGCTTGCGGAACTGGGTGGTCGCCTCGAGCTGCGCCTGCGGGTCCTCGCTCCACACGCCCTGCACCATCGCCGGCAGCGACTCCAGCTGCAGGATGGGGCGGGGCGGAGGGTTTCCTCAGGTGTGTGGTACACATTACAGCAACAGCAGCAGCCGCAGCAGGCGGGCCCAGAATGCATCGCCCGGGCGGCGCACCTTCTGCTGCACCTGGCCGCCGCGCGTGGACTCCAGCTCGCCGCCCTCCGCGGCCACGGCGCTGACCATGCGCTTCTTCTGCAGGTTCTCATCGCGCCGGTCCTTGCGCAGCTGCACAATGTTGTCCTCGCGCTTGCGGCGGGCGTCGTCCAGGTCGATGCCTGCGGCCGGCGCGGTGGGGGCGGCGATCACGGGTGGGGCAGCGCGCCGGCATGCCACAGGGCGCGACAGCAGCGCTGCCGGCGCCCATCAGCGCCGCTGCCACTCGGCCGCCTTGCTGCCCACGGCGCCTGGGCCGCCCGCTCACCCTTCTTGATGGGGCGGCGCCCCGCGGGGCCCTTGGCGTCGGGGCGCAGGCTCATTTGGCGGCCCTGGTTGAAGCGAGCACCACGACTTTGCTCGGAAGGGCCCTGCCCGTGTGCCTGAAGCTGCCAGATGACAGGGGGGGACGCGCAAGAGGGATCGAGACCGGGGCTGGGCCGCCTCTTCAGCAGCCGACTCAAAAATGACGCATGGTGCATGGGCGGCTGCTGCTCCCAGGCTGCCTGTCGCAGCAGTCTCAATTGGCCATTGGCAAGCAGGCGGCAGCCGCAGCAGACCCACCCCGCCGCCGCGGCCGCCGCCGCCGCCGCCGCCAGTCCGCTCGTGTCTGCCCGCCCAGAACACACTGCGCGCTGCACTTGATCCCCTAGCAAGTGAGTGGGTGTGCATCAGCGCACGACAGAAGCCTGCGCACGTGCTCACAGGTCCTGACCCGTTGCATTGTCACCGCGCCGCTGCACCGGGCGCTGCGGTCCAGCACCTTGCACGGTTGCGGCGTGGCATTCCCAGGCCCAGCCTCGAGTGCAGCACTCGGCTGGGTTTACAGTCTCAGATGTACATGTCTTGATACGGGCACCCACAAACCAATGAACTCACACCTCGGCCGCGCCGTGCTCCAGCTGCTCCAGCAGCGCATGCAGCCGGGGCGCGATGGCGGCAAAGCTGGGCCGCTGCGCCGGGTCCTGCGCCCAGCACTGCCTGCGGTTGGACCTCGGTTTGGGGGGAAGTGGGCAGCGGCAATGGGCAGACCACAAACAGGTACCCAGCCATGGAGATCACCCCATGCTTAGCCGGCTCCTGGGGGCAAGAGCCGCCGCAACAACCCCAGCCCACCTCATCAGAAGCAGGTAGTCCCCCATGCCTGGGAATCCGGTGGGGCTGGGGCCGGGCAGCTGGCTGAGGGGCGGGATGTCGGGGCGCCTGCCCTGCCGCACCAGCTTCATAACCTGTGTGGGGTAGGGCAGCAGACGAGAGTGGTCAGGTGAGTGCATGCTGATGCATGGGCAGCCGGCAAGGGCGGCGGCACCCGGTACCCTGCTGCCACCCAACGCCCTCGCACCACAGACTCACCAAAAACGGCTGGACGCCCGCCCAGGGCAGCTGCCATGTCAGCAGCTCAAAAAGCACGTAGGCAAACGAAAATGCATCAGAGGCCATGGTCGCCGGCTCCCCCGCCAGCACCTCGGGAGCCAGCCCTGCGGCAGGAGACCAAGTTGCAAGTTGGCTGTGCAGTGCCCATCGGTGCAGCCCAGGCCGCAGGGGGGGACCCTCGCCCACGAATCGGCCCTCCACACAGCACCCGTTAGCACTTGCATGTTGGGTTCATCGGGGCCCCGCCGCTGGATGCCACCGGCTGCTGGCCGCCTTGCAGGATTTTGCTCAGGTTGAAGTCTGAGGGAAGCACGTGTGGTGGACAAGGTTGCATTGTTCACTGCCCGGCACCACAGTGCATGCAGAGGCAAACAGCACAGAGCAGCAGACAGGACGGGTCAGGGGAAGCGCACGCACGCGTAACCAGCCTTGCATCACGTTACTGACCGGCCACCTTGCACCTCCAGTGGGAATCGACCAGCAGGTTGGGCGACTTGACTGCAGGGCAGGGAGAGAGTGCGCCAGGTTGAGCCCAGGTTGAGCAGCAAGGCCTCACATCCAGCAACTCAGTGCCAAATGCAGCCCATCAGAGCTCACCATCCCGGTGCAGGATGGGCGGCGAGCGGTTGTGAAGATAACAAAGGCCCGTCGCCGCATCGTAAGCCAGCGACAGCCGGCGCTGCCACGTCAGCTGGGCAGCGAGAGCAGGCTGCCGCCGTGCAGCTTGCAGGACGTCGTACAACGAGCCCCGGCTGCAGTACTCTGCAAGGTAGCACAAAGGGGCACGGTGGGATGGCGTGCAGGGGCAGTTGGCATGCATGCCGTGCTCATGAGCAGCTGCAACTTTGCAATATGTTGTATGCGTTGGCTTGCGCGCCTGTCAGAATGGCTGGTGGCACCTCGCAAATGCCGTAGAAGGTTACGCAGCACGGGTGCCGAAGGCGGGACAGAGTCATTGCCTCGCCTTGTAGCTCCTTCTGCGGCACATCAACAAGGGTCGCCACATGTGGTTGGAAGGCGCCACATCGGCCGGTGCATGCTGATGCATGCATGCCGCAGCAGTGCCGGAATGGCGGCTCACCTTCTCCAGCCAGCGGTGGCAACCGCAGACAAGCTGATTGCGTTTGCAAGGAGCAACCAACTTTATACCAGCCCCATGCTGCCCCACCTGCACCGATTCAGGCAGCTGAAGGCCTTCACCCTCCAGCCCGTCCTCAAAGCTCTCCCTGGTGATCAGAACTTTGACCGCCACCTGGATGCCGCTCCAGAGACCGGTGTACACCTGCGTGGCGTGCCAGGTCATCCAGAAGCGTGGTCAATGCCGAAAGAACATGCGGCCAAGCCGCTGTTGCAGAGCGCGAGCTGGAGTTTGCCTGTTTGGCTGCACCCAAGCAGGCGGGCGTGCTTGGCATGCCACCGGATGCACGCAAGGCAGCATCCCAGCTAGGCAGGAGCTCACCCGCCCGTATGCCCCTCGCCCAACCTGCCGCTCCAGCTTGATGTCGCTCCAGAAGACCTGCCACTCAGCCAGCCCCGGTAAGCTGCCGCTGCCAGCGCTGCCGCCACTGCCTGCGCCTGTCAAGGGCAGCTGGCTGCTGCCGCCTGACCCCCGGCTCAGGCTTGCTGGCTTGGCGGATGCCAGGCAGCTGGTGATGTACGACAGGACAGGGTCGCTGGACAGGTGTTCAGAGCACCTGTGGCATCGACAGTTGCACATGGACAGGCGGGCAGTCAGCAGATTGGCAGCAGCGGTGTGACAGCACACAACCGGACCACGTGTGGCCATGGGCAGTTGGCAACTACTTTATTACTCCGCAAAGCTGCTTGCCTGTCGGACAGGGAGCTCCCTGGGCCCCCGCTGCCATGCAGAACCAGGGAGGCTGAAGGCGCTGAAGACATCAGTTTTGAGTCTGCCAAGGCCGATTCGATAGGCACTGGCTTGCGCCGCACAGCCCTCTTCTTGTGCCGCCGCCAAAGGAACAATGACAGTGCAGCTAGAGCTATCACGACTGTGCGGCAACGACGGAGGGTGGAGCGCAGGCATGTCCGGTTATGGTCGTCAAAGCGCCATGGTCGCCATACAGCATAGCACACAGCAGTCCAGTGGGCAGTCTCACCGGCAGCAACGATGCCCACGACTGCGCCAGCTGCAAAAGAACCGCCGCTGATGGCGCCGGAGGAAGGAGGTGCTCCACTAACTCCTGTGTCCAGTTGCAGTGTGTCGTTGCCAATAATGCCATATGTTGTGTCCCAGCTGGCAATCACTTGCGCGAAATCGTCACCACGCACAACCTTGAGCGGAACAGTGGAGTTGGGGAGGGTTGACGGCTCCTGGCCGCTTCCCTGCACCGCAGACATGGCCAGTCAGCCGTGTTTCATGCCGCAACCTTGGTGCAATGCGGCTTGGGCCATGCATGTGGGCACACAGACAACAACCTGCGCACTGCTTCGCACCAGCTGCCCTGCTGAGTTGGAGCCCCAGCACCAGGTGCCGTTGAATGTCGTAATGCCACAAGTGTGCAGGCCTCCGGCGCTCAGCTGCCGCCACTGGTGGCCCCCAGCCACCTCCACTGGACGCTTGCTGTTAACACCGGTCCAGCCAAGCTGGCCTGCAGTTGCAGTGCATGGGTGGTGGTAGGACGAAGTTTGGAACAGCGGTGTCCCATGCACGGCCGGTAGCAAACCCCCCTCACCTTCCTTGTTGCTGCCCCAGCACCACGCCTTCAACGTGCCGTTCTCCACGCCACAGGTGTGGAAAGCACCCGCAGTCAGCTGCGTAAACTTCCTGTCCCCGTAGTCCACCTGCGTGGCAGTGATGCGCTTTTAAGCAAGCAGGTACGCGCACGAGCGGGGGCATACACAAACAGGTGCATGGCTGAATGCCTTGTACCACGTGGCAGCAACAGTGCACTAGCTCCCACAGCACCTACCCACCTTTACAGGTAGCATGGCTGCTCGGCTGGAAGTGAAGCTGTTTCCAGTCTGGTACTTCTCGTTTGATCCCCAGCAGAACGTTTCGCCCCCTGCACCGGGCGCCGTCCGCCCGCAGGTGTGGTAGCCCCCAGCCGCCAGCTGAACATACAGCTTGCCTCCAGCCACCAGCAAGCCAGTGGTTGACACGGCGCTGCCGTTTTGATCAGGGAAGAACCCCGGAGGGTTGATGCCCTCAGCCGTCAGCTGGCCTAGCTGGTTGGACCTGTCAGAAATCAGTACAGGTGCGGGGCATTGAGGGCCATGGAGGGCCGGTGTGGGCGTCGCATGCCGTGCACGCTGTGCCCCGACCGCCCTGAGAAAGCAGCACACATCAGGCATGTGAAGCTGTTTCACCCAGGTACTAAGCGACTCACCCCCAGCAGACGCCCGGGCCTTCGCTGCCGGCAGCGCTGCCGTTGATGCCGCAAGCATGCAGGCCACCAGCGGTCGTGCCGCTGAGCAGGTATGCTGCTGCCGAGCGCACTGGGCTGGGCTTGTCCTGTGTTGTGCCATCACACAGCTGGCCAAAATCGTTGCGCCCCCAGCACCACAGCTCAGAGCTGGGCGTCTGGGCACAGCTGAACTCCCAGCCCGTGGCTAGGGCGGCAAAAGCGCGGCTGCTGTTGATGGGGAGGGGCGTCATGGAGTGGGGCAGGGCTGCGCCCACCCCTAGGGCGCCCTTGGCGTTGTCACCAATGCAGTAGGTGCTGCCGTTCGCTAGCAAGCCGCATGCGTGTGTGCGCCCTGCCGCCAGCGCCACGAAGGGCAACTTGCCAGGCAGCTCAACCGGCTTGGCAGATGATAGGTTGCTTGTGGCGCCAAAGCTCAGGTCGCCTGCAAGCGGGTCTCCTGTATAATATGCTTATCAGGCATTTCAGGCCATGTAAGCTGCCCGGAGTCTCTGCATGCACCCACCAAAGTAGAACACGTGGTTGGCGCCGCGGGCGACGGGTACAGCGGCGAGCGCTGCAGCGACGAGCAGTGGCGGTATCAGCAGGAGTCGGCGGGAGCCGGCCCCGCTGAAAAGCTGGGCCGTCATGCAATAGGATGAGAAGATCAGGGGAGGCTGGGCAGCGCTGTGGCCGCGGTCGGCAACCTGTCGGCGGGAAAGCTATGCCAGCCTTGATGGTTGTTCTATTGGGCGCCTAACACGTTTCAGCATAGTTTCCAGTGCATGAAAGTGTTCCAGGAGTCGAGGACAGCCTGCTCTTGGCGCCTTGCAGACCATACTCGCGATTCATGCAAGCGCGCAGACGGTAACACCCGCTTTCCATTCAGCGCTGTATTTCAGGTGCGGAGGGAAAGCGTGCAGCAGCCCTTCTGCCCCACCTTGGCCAAGCTGCACCCAAACTCGCTCGCCGGTCCATCCCGCACTACCGCACCCCCTCCCCGGCATTGACAAGGGTGCTACATGGTGGGAGGATCTGCCTTTAGGGTCAAATAAGTGCGCCCTCCCCTCCCGCCGCAGGCCCCGCCCTCCCGGCGCCGGCGCCGCCTTGCGCACCATCCTCCTTGGATGCAGGCCGCACGCGAGCGACCAGCGTTGGCAGCTGCCAGCGTTGTCGCAGCCACTGCAATAGTGGCTGTCCTGCTGCAGCTTGCAGCAGTGGATGCGCTGTCGTCACTGTCCTGCAACCCAGCACTGGCTTGGCGCCCGCTGCCTCCTGGCGAGCCGGGTACGGAAGTGCTGGATGCCATAGCTGCCAAGGCTTTCAATGTGCTGCCGGAAGCAGCTGAGGCGCCATGCAATGCGTCCGAAGCGCAAACATCAGTGGAGGGCTGCTGGCAGGTGGGCTGGATGGGCTAGGCGTCCGTGTCTTGCCTCCCGCTGCCTGCCGCTGCCTCCTGCGCCCCGCTGCTCACCTCTGTGCGTGCCGATCTGCTGCAGGAGCTTGTCGGCACATTGTACAGCTTGAACGCAAACTTGACCTGCCCACAAGCCGGCGGGTGGAGTATGCATGTTGCAGCCGAGGTGCATGCTGGCCCACAGGAGCAGAATGGCACGGTCCACGTGTTGAGCTTGTCGCACTTGGCTCCAAACAGCATGGAGTTGACGCCGCCGCCAAAAAATCTCTCGGGTTCGGAGTACACAGGTGAGTTTGCTTTCTTGTCGGCAATGGCTGATTGGAAGCAAGGCGCCCATGCTCAATCCACCCAAGGCAGTGTGGGTAGTGCATGTACTTGGCCCTGCGGTTGCGTCTGAAAGCCTTTGCGCTCCGACTGCCGCAGAGGCGCGCGGCGGGTGCAGCATGGTGATTGAAGACATTGTGATGGGTTTCACGGACATCAGCGCCAACTCCGAGGGAGGCTTCAGCTCCATCTTCGTTGGGGACAAGGTGCGGGCTTCGAGCTGACCGGCAAGGCTTCCAGGGAGCAAGCCCGCCTTGTGTTGAGCACAGTGGAAGCTTGCAAGTGCACCTTGGGTCACTGCGATTGCGGGCAAGGCCACTGCCCCCACTCCGCTCCACCCTGTGACCCCATATGCAGGACTGCTGCTACAACGAAGCGTTCATGGCAGATGTGCAAGGCTTGATCACCAGCCTAGTCAACACAGTGCTGGTGCTGGCCAAAGGCTTCAACAAGGTGCGGCGGGGCGGTGGAATGGAGATGCTGTGACATGACCGGGCAGCAGCATTCATAGTCGCCCCTCCCTGTGCTGTCCAGCGCTTCAGCTGCGCCGCTGCCAAAATACCACTCCTGCAGTCGGCCGACTGCATCCTAACCGAGACATGGGCGATGGGGCTTGCCTTTGGGCACTGCCTTCTCACGCCTACAGACCAAGTGGCACTGCGGCAAGCGGTCATCACAAGCAATGCGTCTCTCTGCCCAGCCTATTACCGCGATGCGTATCTCCAGGCGAGCTCATCTACTGGATCTACTGGATGAGGCGGGCAGTCGGCTAGTGTCGCATGAGGGGCGTCTTGAGCGCCAGAGTCTGATGAGCAAGCTCAACTTTGCATTTGCAGGCGCCATTGAACTGCCGGGGAGCGATTGCAAGCATGGCGGACATCAGCTACCCCTACTTTCGTGTCGTCTTTGACGCCTGCAAGATACCCTACTAGTACTAGCTGCGGCTGCTGGTCCAGGCCACATGAGCTGACCCATGGCCCAGCCGCTCTTCACCCCTCCCCTCTAGCTCCCCCATCGTCCTGCTGAGAGAGAGCACTGCATGCATTTCGCTTGACCCAGCCAATAGTCGACTTACATTTGAGGCGGATTTGCAAACTTACATGCGGCGGGAACGAACACACAGGCGGAGCATGCGACAGCTGGATCAGGAAATGCGCAGGGATGACTTTTTGCGGGCGAGCCAGACCAGCGCTTGAACAAAGGAAGAGGGAAGGCCTGCCGTGCGTGTCTGGTCCCAGTGCAGCTCTCCAACCAACAAGGCAGCGCTGCCAGCCTAGGCAGCCGCTGGCACATCGCGCGCATGTCAGCCCCGGCCAGGTTCAACTTGCGGCTGTCGCGAACAGATAACATTGTGCCGTGCCATCACAGTGCGTGCCTCCGCACTCCACCATGCATGAACCCTGGCTCTCGTGCTGTACTGTGGTTTGGTTCAAATGCATGGCGGGGTTCATTTTAGAGCACGAAGAAGGGGGAAGCAAGGCAGGCAGCACGGGGACTCCCACCGCTCAATCAGCGGCAGGCAGCAGTCCCAGCCGGGGGCGCTGCTGCTAGGCATGGAAGGGGTTAGCGCGGGGTACAGGGATGAGACGGGGCGCTGGCAACTAGACTAGGACATCAGCGAGCGTGAGGGAGCGGCCCACAATCACACACATGGGGGGATGGACGTCAGGGAGAATAAATCAAAGGCTCAAATTGAGGGCATGAAATGAGGGGGGCACATACACACGCAGCAGTTGTGCACAGCGAGGATCATTCGTCACCTGCCCGCTCAGGGGCTGTCAATCGTCATAAGCATTTCTGGCTGCTCTCCCTGCTGCCTTGCCGCCGCTGCTGCTGCCACGCTGCCCGCCCCGGCGGCCGGCGCCGGCGCCGCTGCGGCCGCCTGCTGCAGGAGGCCGAGCACGCCTCGGCGCATGGGAAATAGCGTGTTCACATTATCCACCCCCAGCCGCTCCGCTGCCGTGCGCATCAGGCTGTCCACAATGCTGGCCGCCATTTCGCGCACCGCCGCGGGGTCTGCGCCGCCGCTGCCGCCCGCCAGCGCCGTCAGCGCGCCCTGCAGCTCTCGCACTTGCTCGTTGGGGGACAGCAGCAGGCGGGAGAGCAGGCGGGCATCTGGCGCCTCCAGCTCCGCGGGCTCAACACCCAGCAGGCTGGCCGCAAGCTCCACCAGGGTTTGCAGGTAGATGGCGTCCGGCTGGCTGAGCGGCGGCGCCAGCTCCTCCACTAGCTGGCTGGCCGGCATGAGCCCCCGCCCCGGCACCGGCACCGGCGGCGAGAAGCCGGCGAATGCGGCGGGCAGGGCCGATGCTCCGGGGACCAGCATGCCCAGCGGGCCCGGCAGGCGCGGCAGCAGGGTGGCAGCGGACGCGGCGGTGCGGCGCAAGCGGTCGCGCAGGAACAAGTCCAGGCCGTGGCTCAGCTCAGCCACCAGCACTGGGCGCAAGTCCTTGGCCTCTGGGGACAGCAGGAAGGCCAGCAGCTCCTGCAAGCAGTGGGTATGGCGTGGCAGGAAACGTGAGCTCACGCGTTGCACGCGCAGGTGTTTGGCGTCCGGGGGACGGAACGCAGGAACGTTGGCTGCTGCTTGCGGGGAGGCGGGAATGGGAGGCACCGGTGGGTTTTGTCAAAGGGAGCCCCAGGCCTTCCGCTTCTGGCTGCCGGCCCTTGCAGGCTGCCCTCCCTCCCACCATGCCCACGGCATTGCCCTTTGTGTCGCCTGCCTGCTCTCAGGCAGACTGCACCCTGCACCGACGCGCAGCGGCCTGCAAGCATGGGCTTCGGCACAGCTGCAGAGCCACTCACACGCTCCCTGCAAACTTGCCCCCCGCGTGCGATGCCCACCTGCACCGAGGCGCCCTGCTCCGGCACGGCGTCAAAGTCCACAAATCCAGAGGTCTCCGAGGCCACGTAGCCCAGGGCGGCGTTGAGCAGCGCGTTGAGCCGCGTGGCGCGCATGCCGCCTGTGGGGTGATTGCGAGGGGTGGGTGGCCGGGTGGCTGGCTGGGTGGCTGCAGCGAGCGGAGACGAAACGCGCCGAAAAAGCGCAGGGCCGGTGCCATGCTTGCGCTTGCGGGCAAGAGCCCCAGAAGAGCAACCAGTCAGGCAGGGAAACAAGCAGCCAGGAAAGCGGCCGGGTCAAGGGCGGCTGCGCACCAGTGGTGGGGTCCAGCAGCATTTCTTGGAGCAGCGCCGCGCTGCCGCGCTCGTTGCGCAGCACCTTGCGCGCGACAAACGGGTAGGCTTGCGACACCATTTGGTAGTTGGGGTCGCCAACGAGGGCGATGCCTGGAAGACAGAGGGGGTGGGTCGGGTGAAAGCAGGCTCAAGACGACCATTAGCGAGGGAACGGCGGGGATCAAGAGTGCCCCAGCAGCTGGACAGCATGGCGCCCTGCAAAAGCTGCAGCAACCACGCATTGCAAACATCCCAGAGCCTGCAACCATCCTGCTCTGCAACCATCCTGCTCGCCACTGCATGTACGTACGCCCGCATGCAATGCCGCCCACCACTCAGCCCACCTTCCAGTGTGGCCACAGAGCGGGCCAGCAGCGACATGTAGGGAGGCACGCTGAAGGGGATCTCCAGAGTGGCCGACTAAATCATGTTTAGGAAAGGTGAAGCGAATGGTTAGATGCAGGCTTAGACGTAGCACGCCCCAACGAGAGGGACTTGCAGGGCCCCGCAGCCGCCCTATTGAGTGCACAGTGCAACAATGCAACAGCGCAAAATGCCACGGATGCGCACCAGCAGGTCGGTGGACAGGGCCTGGAAGTTGAAGGCCTTGGCGCCACCGCCGCGCAGGTACGGGCCCAGCACGCGATCCATGACCGGGATGATCAGGCCTGCAGAGGCGTGACAGTGCCAGGTGAGTGACAGGCACCCGAGTGGTGGCCGGAGTGCGCCGCACACTGCGAGTGCAGCCTGTCGCAGCGTGGGAGCCCTTGCCGGCAACCCAGGCGAGAAGGAACGCTGCCTGCAGGTCTCAAAGCAGCGCACCTCGGTCGCAGCCGCGGGGCAGGAAGCCGAGGGCGATGAAGTCGTCAATGAGGGCGTCCCAGTCTGCAGGCAGGCAAGAACAAGCGGCGGAGTGCTGCAGTAGCATGCGCCTTGCCGGATGCTGTGAAACTTGGTCGGTTGACCCGCATGCATGTCCAACGACTCCTGGCAGCGCGCACACAGCAAGCAAGAAGCCATCCAGCACACGTAGGGCTGCCAAACAGCCGTGCTCCCCTCACGTACCTCGGTTGGCCAGGTGGATGGTGGCAGACACCATGCCTTCCCTGTCAGCGGTGGGGATCTCCGCCACCAGCCCAAAGTCCAGCAGGGCCAGCTTGCCAGCGTGGGGGCCCTCGGTCACCTTCAGCAGGTTGCCGGGGTGGGGGTCGCTGTGAAAAGGAGATGGGGGACAGAACGGACAGAGATTGGTAGATGGGCAGACAGACAGGGGCAGGCCATGTGCAGAGTAGGATGGCGCGTGCATACGTGTCCAGAAGCAGAGACACATGGCACCCTAGGCCATGCACCTCAGGTGCACAAAGAGGTGTGCTCACCCGTGGAAGAAGCCAATGTCCAGCAGCTGGGTGAGGAAGGCCTCCTGGCCCACCCGCACCAGCTCCCGCACCTCCTCCGGCTGCAGGGTCGAGGGAGGCATTGGAGCAGGATTGAGGGGGGAATTGGGCAGGATTGAGGGCGGGATTGGCGGAGTGGGGTTCAATGTCATGCAACAGGTACAGTTGGGTGCAGTCGTGCTGTCCCGCACCAGCTGCCGGGATCGCACACCCGGCATTCAGCTGCTAGGCAAGCACGCCACCTGGGCCACTGTCCCCTCACCTGCAGCATGGCTGAGCTTCACGCCCATGACCCACCCATGGTCAGGCGTGCACTGCACGTCCCAGCCGCCCCCTAGTCCACTGCTGCATCACAAAGCGCCCTCAACCCACCTCTAGTGTGGTGAGCTTCACGCCGGTGACCCACTCCATGGTCATCACCCGCCGAGTGGTCAGGTCCAGCAGGGGCTGAGGGATCACCACTTGGGATGACCCAAACTCGCTGCGTAGGAGAGGTGGGAGAGGAGCGGGCGGGCGGGCAGGCGTGAGCCGTCACGCACCCACATGCGGGCACAAGCCGCGCTCTGGGCAGGCGCCGCGGTGCGTGCAAGTTCCGAAGGCGGCAGGTCCCAGCCGCCCTCCCCGGTACCGCCCCCACCTGTCGGCCAGCAGCTGCGCCATGCGCTGCGAGTTGAGTGCCTCATTGCGGAAGTCCTGCAGCAATAGGGCAACATGCACAAGTGTTGCCGTGGATGCACGACCACAGCCAGCAGGGCAGGTGCCACAAAATGCGCCTGGTGGACCCCGCTTGTGTGTGCGCAATGCATGCTGCGCGTGCCCGGCACTCAGAGCACATAAAACGCGACTGTGTGCTCACCATCTCTGTGTACAGGCCCTCTGCAAACGTAGACAGCAGCCGCTGGTAGTCTGTGGTCTGCAGGCAGCCACATGGGTCCCACGTCAGGATTCCCGGCGCCAGCGCCACTCCTCCCCGACTCATCCAGTATCTCACGAAAAGTGGACTAAGTCCATTCACCATATACCATGTCAGGTCGGCTGTGCCGCGCTCAAGACCCCCAGAAGGAACCTGGGTCAACGCTGTGGCTCAAATGGCCCCAATGCAGTGGCCCGCACATGCGCCCCCTCTGACCTAACCGGAACACGGGCTCTTCCCACCGCCACCAGCCGCACCTGAGCGGTGAAGCGCTGCACAATCTTCTCGTAGACGCCCACGGCGCGCCTGAGGACATACAAATCCTACAGCAGCTTGGGAGGTGGGGGGTGGGTGGGTGAGTGGGTGGGGTGGGTAGGGGGCGGGGGGAGGGGGAGGTAAGGATGCTGGTGAGCGGGGGAGTTGCGGCGTGCCGAAGACTGCGGTTGGCCCCACTGGCGCTGCTGGGAAACACCCTAAAAACACACCCTCAAAGCACACCCTCAAAGCACACCCTCCCCTCACCTTGCTGATGGTGGCCAGGGCGGCGGGGCGCTGCACCTTGACGGCAACCTCCTGTCCCGTGGCCCGCACCCGAGCGCGGTACACCTGCGGGGCGGCGGAGGCGGGCGCGCTGGTCAGAGCGAACGATACGAGCTGGAGCTGGCCGGATGCAGAAGCCGAGCCGAGCAAGCCTGGAGCAGACAGCCGAGGTAATGCCCAACAGCATGTTGACACCGGCAAGGCCTGGGGCCAGGTGCACGCAGCCTGCACGCAGCCCATGCACACCCACCTGCGCCAGGCTGGCGGCCGCAATCGGCTCCGCGCTGAACTCGCTGAACAGCTCCTCAATGGGGGCGCCCAGCTCCTGCTCAACCACGATGCGGGCCTCCAGCGTGGAGAAGGGCTCGATCTGCAAATACCAGGAGAAGGGGAGGGGCAGATGCATGCTGGGCCCCTCCTGAATGCACCGAGCAAGGAGAGGCGGCTGCCGGCTTGCAGCCGGTTGTAAGTTCCCTCTGCTGGCACGCTGTTTGCGGCTGTATGCGCGGCACCGTCTTCATGCCCGCGCCCGGCCGCAGCACGAGGTCGGCATCCCCGCGACAGTATGTAAACATGCCGCTCAGGAGGCCCCACCTTGTCCTGAAGCTTGGCCAGCTCCCCCATCACAGCGGGCGGCAGCACATCGGGCCTGCGTAGGGTTTAGGAGCACAACGGAGGGCTGTCGGGCACAGCGCGGCCAGGCGTGCCCCCCACCATGCGCAGCATGCACCTGCAGCATGCACCGCTTGTCAATGGCCGGGCCCCGAAGCTGGGCTGAGTTGCACATCCTGCTGCCCTGCAGCCCACCTGATGCTCATGATTTGGCCCAGCTTGATAAACGTGGGCCCGAGCCGCTCCAGGTTGTCCACGGCGTCACGCGCCAGGGCAGCCTGCACAGCACATGAAGGAGCGCCCATCGGAAGCCCATCGGAAACCAAACGCCACTGCATGGTGGCAGGTCACACCACCGCACGTGTGCCGGCTGGCTGCCTCGCGGTCCTGTGAGGGTGCCTCACAGTGCCTGAGGCTGTGGGGCATTCAGGGCGGCTTCCGCCGGCCTGCAAATACCCAGCTTCCATCTCTGCACCTGGGTGCCCGGGTCCTGCAGCCGCCCCTGAATGAAGCCATTGGCCAGCTTGGTCAGCCAGGGCACTGCGAAACAGGCAGCAGGCAGCAGCTGGTAACCGGTTGCTGTTGCTTTGTGGGTTCAGTGCTAGAAATAATGGTACTGCTCAGACTGCCGCCAGCCCTCCAGCCACCCACTGCCTCATCTGCATAGCAGCCCTGCTGTGCCCAATGCCTCACTCACCGCTGATGCCCGCAAACTTGGTCCAGCGCGAGGCGAGCTCCCCGGGCTTGCCCTTCCAGTACTCAGCAATCGCCTCCTGCAGCAGGCATTAAAAAACACAACCCAGCAGGCATCGGTGTTCAGCCGTCGGGAGCGTCCAGCTTGCATGCACCGCTCAGCAGGCGCCTCCTGTGGCAGACAGGTGGCGGGGGCCGCTGCCAATATGTGTGCGTCAGCCTGGCTGCTACACACAGCGCAGGGACTCCGCCGCCTCAAAAACCCTTGCTTGAAAGTGCACACATCAGTGCCCCCAGGCGCACCTCGTTGTACACCAGCGGCAGGCCATCGGAATCGACCGCATCCGGATCAAAGGTAGCATCATCCATGCGCCGCCGGCTCACGTAGCTGACCTCCTGCAGGGCATCAGCGGGGTGGGATGTGCAATCCGCAATGGGCTGCAGCTGCTTGTTGCCAGGGCAGCAACGCAGCGTTCCCACGATGCAGCGGCAACAGCGACTGCTCCGCCTCCTCCCGCCGGCGGAACTGCCGCCCATTGTTCAGCCCAGCCTCACGTTGACGTTGCGCAGCTCAATGGCGCTCATGTCCTCCTCGCTGATGTCGATGCTGATGTCCCGCAGGCTCTTCAAGCCGCCAACCAGGTTGGGCAGCGGCCGCATCTGAGTGGCCGCCTGCGCTGCCACCGCCCGGCGGCCGGGCGGCGGCAGCGGCGGCTGGGCACCCGGGCCAGCCGAAGCGCTCGCAGGCGAGCTGGCTGTGCTGGAAAGCTTGTGCTGGTTGTGCAGCAGGGGCGCGGCTGCCACAGACCGGCCGAGCAGGCCGCGGTGTGCCGCTGCCGTGGAAGCCATTGCAGCGCGCTGCTGAGCTGCCCAATTGCGTTGCAGGTTATTCAGAGCACAATGGTGAGCGCGCAAGGTGGCCTGCAGCCTGTCGCGGGACCGGCGCAACTATTGGCGGAAGAGAGCGAGGGCCCTGATCGGCAGTCCAGCTAGTCCCACACAACTGGCGCACAGAGTAAAGAGGACGTCTGGTGGCGCAGAGTGGGAAAGCGCTGGTCACCTCGCTGCCGCCGCTGCCGCCGCTGCTGGCATCATCGCAAGCTCACCTCAGCTGCTGGTGTGACTCCGGCCTCAGCAACCACACCCGTGTAAGTACTCACTAGCGACCTCCATACGGATTAGTTGATTACACTTTTGTTGAGTTCCAATCTATGGTTCAGTCGAGGCAGGTGAGTCAAAATAGGGAAACGGATGGAAACCGATCGGTGGGGGCAGGGAATGGGGGCCGGGCAGTCAGGTGCACGGCCTGAGAGCCTTGGGAGAGGTTTACAGTCAAAGCGGGAGGGGTCGATTGCTGGCAGTCATTGGTCTTCCGCAGCAGCAGGTTGGGTTGTCTGCCACAGGCGCATGGCCAGGTGTTGCTCGCATGCCCGGGTGCTGCTGTCTATAGCGCCACTCACACCTCAATGCTGGCAAACACGGCAGCACTCTCCTTGTTGTTGTTCATGCAGTAGATGATCTGCGAAATTTGGGGCCAGTATGCACAGGCTCAGCAGTGGCAGCAAGCAGCAGCAGCAGGGCCGCAAGTGCAAGCGCCGCCTCCTCAGCACACCTCCTGCGCCCCCTCCGCACCTGCTCCGCCGCGTCGCCGCTGCTCACGCACGCATCCGCGTAGTTGAGGTGCGTGGGCATCCCGTGCTGCAGCCCCACTTGTGTGACCAGAGCGTCCAGGTCGCCGCCCACCTTCTGGTACGCTGCGAGAGAGAGGCAGGCACAAGGGGGGCAGGTGATGCAGCTTGTGCATGATGGAGCTTGTGCATGGGCAGCCGCACGGCGTGCATGCATCTGATGGCCGCCACCGCAGCTCAGTGGCTCAGTGCAGCGCTGCTGCTGCTGCCACTGCTATTGCTGCCACGGTTGCTGCCACTGCATACTCACCGTACTCAAACAGGCAGCACCAGGAGGGGTCGTTGTCGAGCGAGATCCGGGTGGCTGCGCTGTTATCATCCTTGCAAAGCAGGTCCCCTGCGGGAAGGGGGTGGGGCGGACGATCCAGAGAGGTGTGATTCAAGATGGGCAGGGTGGGTGGGGTGGACGGCCCAGATGCTTGGGGCAGGTGCAGTGACAAGCCGCAGGGCAGCGAGTGCCTCGCTCGACACCTCACCCTTCCAACCAACAAGGTTCCCCCTGAACCCTCATTCCAATCAGCTGGTTCTCTACTCACACATAAACAGGTTGTAGGAGATTTGCAGCTCGTCCTTGCCGGCCAGCTGATCAGCCGAGGTGTCGCAGAAGCGCTCCATGTGCGGCAGGATGGTGTCGCGGCACAGGCCGGGCTCGGTGGCGGTGGTGCGTGTGAGGCCGGGCAGGGAGCAGTAGTCGACTTGCTCGGCATTGGAGTCCGGCTTTATTGAGCGGGAGGGGGAAGGGAGAGGCAGGGTCCATCAAGCAGTGGAAGGCTGAGACAAGGGAGGCACCACTGGCTCGAACACAACCCAAAAAGCTGCAAGCTCGGCTGCAGGTGCCGCTGGCGAAGCGCGCCAGCTGGCTCACACTGCTCGTCGCACACCTGTGCCTGTGCAGGCCCCCCACCCAGCACCAGCAGTGCAAGCTCACCGGGCTGCAGGTGCCGTTCATGATGTGTACCAGCTGGCCCACGTGGTGGTAGCCCAGCAGGGAGGGCGGCAGCATCAGCGGCACCACGTCGCCCTGGGCGGAGAACCTGCGGCAAGGACAGCAGATGCGATAATGCATTCATTGGACAGAGCAGTTTCAGAGGATGGCAGCATCACCAGCACCACGTCGCCCAGGGAAGCCGCAACAAGTTGAGAAGTGCTGGGAAGCGCGGCAACGTTTGAATGAGACGCAAGCATGATCGTCAGGGGCAGCAACATCAACGGCCCGGCGTCGCCCTGGAACCGCCCAGGCCGCCCGTTGTACAGCGTGAGGGAACCCTGCCCGGCCCAAGCTGACAACTGCAGAGGCTGGAGGCAGGCAGCTCACCGCAGGGTCTTGTCGTGCAGCCCCAGCTGGCGGTAGGCCTCGGCAAAGCGCTGGTCACCGGGGCGGCTGGAGGCCCAGGTGTACACGGCTGCATGGGGACGGCAGTTTGGGAGAGCGGGGAAGTGAGTGTGATGAAGCGGCGAGCTGGGGCGGCTGGAGGCCCAGGTGTAGACGGCTGCATGGCAGGAGGGGTTGGCAGGGGCTGCACAGGTGCGCAGGTGACGGCAGGCAAGGCGGATGGGTTGGAGCAGAGCCGTCATCGTCATGGCAGCCCAGCGCACACAGCATGGCAGCCCAGCGCACACAGCATGGCAGCCTTGCATGTGGCAACCAGGAGAAATTATCCTCACCAGACACGTTGAAGCCGTCTGCCGTCAGGCGTGCAGCCGAGAGACCAGACAGCGCAGCGCCAAGGGAATGGCCTGTAATGTAGAAGCTGCGCTCGGTGCCCGCTCCAAAGGCTGCCAGCTGGGCCTCCAGGTCGGGGATCACTTCCTCCAGGTCTTCCCACATGCCTGCAATACGAAACAGCGTCCGGACCGCTTCTTTCATCGCATTGCACTGGTCCCAGCGAGAGTTTGGACAAGCAAAGGAGCAACGCCTCGCCATGTCCGCCGACATGCCTGCCGCCAGGGGACTGGCAAGGTACGTGGTGCATTCAGGACTGCTCCTGCTCAATTTTGTGCCAGCCATGGGTTGGTACTGCTGTGCAAGCCGCGGAGTGATGCATGCATGCACATATCCTGGTTCGCAGTAGTAGCAGCAGCAGCAGCAGCAGCAGCAGCAGCAGCAACAGCAGCAGCAGCAGCAGCAGCAGCAGCAGCAGCAGCAGCAGCAGCAGCAGCAGCTGGGTACGCCACTCAAAGCGCACCAGAGTGCACGCCCACGGGCATGCCGCTGAGAGTCACCTCCGTCAGGTTGACCTGCACACACCAGTGGGGCAGTGCAAGTGGGGCAGGGGTTGGGCAGCGCAAGGTTGCCTGATTCAGCTGCCCCCATTCCGCAGCGTGTCCCACGTGCAGCACCAAACTGGAAAGCTGATCTGGGCAAGAACCGACAACCACCCACCCACCCAC
>RRZL01000042.1:1672575-1684855 GCA_006782975.1 Chlorella sp. Dachan
TGAAGCGGCCGCTCACTGGGCCAGACGGCTTTGGTGCGGCTCCGGCGCAGGTGGACGTTTTGGCAGAGGCGCTTGCCCTGCCTGCCAAGCGTGCCCGCCAGGCTGCACCAGCGGCGGGAGGGGCAGCCGCCGGCGGGGCGTCGCCGCGCAGGCAGCCTGCTCCCCAGCAGCAGCAGCAGCAGCAGCGTGGCGCGGCAGCGGCTGGACCTACAGCGGTGGCAGCGGCCCCGCCTGCCGAGGCTTCGCTGGCCATTTCTGCGAATGAGCTGGCTGTGGAGCAGCAGCGGGAGCAGCTGACTGCGGCGGATGAAGCGGCTCAACTGCTGGGACGCATCGCAGCAGGCAGTGGCGGCGATGGCAGCGTCAGCGAAAAGGTGGTGCATTATGTGGCGGCGCAGCTGCAGCTGATGCACGCAGAGCGGCGCCTGCCGCTGCCGCTGCTGCTGGCATGCTTTGAGACGGCGGTGTTGGAGTGTGCGGAGCCCAAGCCGCAGCCCCACCGCCTGCAGCCGTGGGCGGCAGCGGTGCAGGATGCGCAGCCCAGGCTGCCGCCAGCCACACTGGCTGCGCCCGGCGGCTGGTTCGGTCAGCAGCAGCAGGCGCAGCAGCAGGCGACAGGCGGCGAGGCGACTGGAGGCGACAGCGGCCTCCTGCCCTTTGCGCCGGTGTGGTGCACCCGGGAGGCCTTCACCAGCCACCGCCTGCACTGGCTGCTGCACTGCGCCACGCATGTGCAGCACCTACAGCAGCAGTATGCGGCAGCGCAGGTGGCACTGGGCAAGCACCCGGCCCAGCAGCGCGTGGCTGGGTTCGCAGAAGCCCTGCAGCAGCACCTGCACAGGCTGGTGGTACGCTGCTGCATGGCGGGCAGCCCACATGACAGCACCGCGGGCCGCAAGGGCAGCAGCAGCGTGCTGAGGCACACCGAGACAGAGGTCTGCGCGCTGGCGGCCGCCGCGGCGGGGCTGTGCCGAGTGGCCGGCGATGCACACGTGAGTCTTGGGGTCAGTTAGGTGTTGAGCTTTTGGAGCAGAGCCTTGCGCGCTTACCCTCTGACCCGCCGTGCTCAAGTCGATCACCTGGAAATCTGCTTTCTCGCTTCTGCCACCTCGCCCTGCAGGCCTGCGGGGCACTGCTGCTTGATCTGGCGGCCTGCCGCGCACCCGCCGGCGCCCTGCTGCCCCCGCTGGCGGCAACCGTGGACGTGTGGCCAGCCCTGCTGGATGGTGTGCAGCCTGAGGCAGCGGGTGGCAGCAGCGGCGCCACTGCTGCAGAGTTGGCCAGTTTCCATGCAGCCCTGCAGCACCTGTGCGCCGCTGCGGCTGCCGAGGAGGAGCAGGCGGCGGAGGGGCAGCAGGAAGCAGCAGCAGCAGCGGCAGGCGCAGGCGATGCGCCGCCGCCACTGCTGCTGGAGCGGCAGCCGGTGGCAGCAGCCGAGTTTCTGCGGCGCCTGGGCCAGCAGCGGTGGCGCTGGGCACCTGATGCCGCCGGCAGTGCAGCCGCCCTGCAAGAGCTGCGGGCGGCGCTGCAGGATGTGCCTTCAGCGGCGGCAGCGGCGACAGCAGCGGCTGCGGCAGGTGCTCCTGCGCCGGCTGGTCGTGTTGAGGAAGCAGGCGCCACAGCGGCAGCAGCGCACACAGCAGCCGCGGCGGCGGCGGGCCCTGCTGTGGCGCAGCCAGCGGCAGACGCTGCTGATCGGGTGATGCAGGATGGGCAGGTGGAGGAACTTTGAACATGCACGTAAACCGCAAACATCTAGTTTGGCTGTTTGCTTGACTGACCGACCGACCAAACCACTGAACCGGGCTTGCCCTCTTTCCAACTGCCACCGTGCACAGCATCTGAACCTTGACCGATCTGCTCTGTTCGAATCTCTGGGCTGTCTTGCTCGTCTCACATGCAAGCATGCACATGCACAGCGCATTCCACAGTGCAGAAGAGGCAGGAGAGAGGCTGAGGGAGGCAGAGGGTCCTGAGGGTGCGCCATGCGCCACATATGGAGCAGAGAGGCAGCGGGGGCAGAGAAAGGCGGGCGGTGGAGAGGGGATGCCTTTGAAAAAATCAATGTGATCGGTTGTGAATTGGTGGCAGGGCAGGCCCTCTCATTGTTTGCTGGCATTTGGGCAATTGAACGCAGGCAAATGCTGGCTTCATTCATTCATTCATTCATTAAGGTTGGGGAAGGGTTGCCGGTGAGGGAGCTGATTTCGGACAGGCATGTTCAGGAGCAGACAGAATAAACTGGAAGGCAGGAAGACGTTTGTGAGCATAATCAGAAGCAAAATTTGCTCGTAACGTATGAAAAGATGCAGTACTGCGGCAAAACCAAATCGGGCGACAGCGGCCAGCTTACTGCGCCATTGCAAGCCGCTTGCAAGCAGGGCGCCGGACAAAAAGGTGCCGACGAGGCTACCTCAAATCAACACGGGCCACAAGCTGGGCGGCGCTCAGGCGCTGGGGCCTGCTTCAGTGCACCGGCAGGCACAACCAGCGCGCGTTGGCATGTGAGCCCGCACAGCGGTTGCTCCCACGCAGGGCTCACACCTGGACGGACAGCTTACCAAACTTGCCGGTGCCGGGCGGCGTGAAGCTGGGGCTGCCCGGCAGGGGCATGTCCACCTGTAGCCGGCGACGGTGGAGAACACAGAGTAGGCGGCAGCTAAGCACGTGAAGTTTGCAGCCTTTGAGTGCACGCTGCGGTCCCTGCATAGCTAGCTAGCTAGCTAGCACAGCTAGCCACAAGTACGTGTGCTTGCACGCCACTCCCATCATGTGCCGAAGCACGCCCAGCCACAGGCCGCCGCCGCCCCTCCTCCCACCCACCTGGGCTGGTGCGGGCTTGGGCTTGCTGAGCTGGCCCACGGGCAGGATGGGGCGCCCGTACGCATCCTTCAGCAGCGCAGCGATGCCTGCGCCAGGATGGTGCAGGGCAGGGTGGTGGGCATACGGCAGGGCTGGCAAAAGCAGTGGAAAACTGGGTGAGACACAGGCAGACTGGAAACAGCAAGCAGATTGGCACCGCATGTCGGCGATGCATGGGCAACGTGCCCACAGGAGAGTGAAGTCGCCAGGTGCATCGCAGCTCACCGTCGTAGAAGGCGATGGCGGCCACCAGGAAGCCCCAAGCCCCGGCAAACTTGGTGAAGTTGCGGGCGGACTGGCTGGTGCCCACCTGTGTCGGAGGGCAGGGGGCAGGGGGAGGCGGCGGCAATGACCCATCGCTAGCTGCTCCTTCCGCGTCAACTTGCACATGCCTGATTCCCATGTACAGCCAAGCACGAACCTGAAGGGCTGTGCTGCAACCCGATAAGCCACAGCTGACCTACCCGCCAACCCTGAGAGTGGTGGTCCAACCCTGGCGCTCACCCCTCCAGCGAGGAAAAAGAACAGGAGCGCCAGCGTGAGGAACACCGCTGAAGTGGCTATGGAGAGCTTGAACGTGCAGAGCCACAGCAGGAACGTCTGCATGTATTTGCAGAAGGGATGGGGGACGGGGGCTCAGGTGGGTTGCGCGGGGCAGCACAGCATGCGCAGGGGTTGGCAGGGGGCAGCACAGCATGCGCAGCGCGCTAGACGAACAACCTCTGCAACTTACCAGGATGCCCCACATGGACAGCCTGCAATGAGACAAGATGACGAGGATTGGGGATGACTTGAGGAGAGACGAACAGGGCAGGGCTGCTGCCAGCCGCGTGCCACGTGGCGTGGACCCCTGCCCTGCGGCCGCCCTCAGCTGGGCAGCACTCAGCTGGGCCATGCGGCCACTCACATGAGCTGCTTGCCCTGGTTGGGAATGGGGGCGTACACCTGGGCAAACATCAGTGTCTCGTCTGCGAAACAATGGTCCAGGGATGGCAGGGTGTCACTGGTCACTGCTCCGCTGTCTGTGATTGCCCGGATGGCAGCCGCAGCAGGCGCAGCACAACCCAGCATGAACCGGCAAGGCGATGCAACCAACAGCAAGGGCTCATCTCCGCCATGGCCAGCACGGCAGGGCTGTGCCATGAACAGGACTGGCAAGGCTGTGCCGCCGCAGGCAATCACTCACAGATGGCGATAGACATCCAGAAGGCGCTGCGGGCAGGAGCGGGGGGCTGGATGGCGCACATGTAAGCGCAGCCACTGTGCCATGAGGTGTGAACACGCCAGCACACAAGCGGGATCTTCGCTCCGTTCCCCTCACGGATTGGGCGCCCTCTGCACCCACACGCAAACTCCCCGCACGGACCCGAAGCAGCAGAAGGCCACGCAGCCAAAGGTGTTGCGGCGCTGGTAGTTGAGCAGGCCTGCGGTGCAGGTGATGTGGTTGCAAGATCTAGATGGGGATGCCCGTCACAGCATGCATACAATATCCTGGCACAAGGAGCCAGCGGAGCAGGGTGCAACCAGGGACTTCTCACCGGCGCAGAACTGGGCGAGCCCGCCGAAGAAGAAGCCAAAGCCCAGAGCGATCTGGGAGGAGGTCGGCTCGGTCAGGGTGGTGAAGGGGCCTGCGGGAGAAGGGGTGGCGAGGCTGGGGCAGAGTGGCTGGGGAGGGCCGGTGGGGAGCACGGCAGACGAGACGGTGCACTGATGCACAGCCTTGTTGCGCGGCCCTGAACAGGTCAGATCTCCCACCAAGCAATGTGTCCGTCCAGTTGGGGTGTTCAGTTGCAGTGAAAGAGCCCGGCAGGCGCGGCCCACCCATGGCCAGTCGGCAGCGAAAAAAGAAAAAAAAGCGAGCGTACCCTGCAGGAGCGCGGTGGTGAGGGCAAAGCCAAACAGGCCCAGCGCGGTGGGGTCGGCGGTGGCGGGGTTGCTCTTCACACCCTCGCTGCGGATCGTGCGCAGCTCCTGCAGGCATTGTAGCAAGGCGTGGATACCGAGGTGGGTGGGGAGGGCGGGGGGGCTGGGAGGCGGCAAGGCACGGGCAGCCGCCGGTCCTGTAAGGCAGCGGCTGCCACCCCTCCATCACGCACGCCACTGCCTTCTCCGATAGGGCCCTCTAAGCAGGGTATGTATGGCACAGGGGAGGTGCCTTCTCAGCCCCACCTGCTGCAAGCCCTGCAGGCGGTCAGCCAGCAGGACCAGCGCGTCGCCGTTGTTGTAGGACGCCATGGCACCTGCGCGTCAGAGCGGGCAGCGGCGGTTGCGACTTGCCGAAGCTAATGTTGAGGGTGGTTGCCAAACGGGCGAGCCAGCAGGGCATGCTGGGTGCGGTGATGGGCAATGCAACTACAATTCAAGTGTTGTGAAGGCTAAGAAGGGAGGGCAGAGGGGGTGAGGGTGGATCGCAGAATCGAGGCGGCGGATTGCCGCCGCCGCCGCCGGCGGCACAGCTTCCCCGGCCCAAAGGTGGCGCGACCGCTGGGCGGGGTTTTCAGACTCCCACACGTCGCCCTCAACCTGCCAGTGGAGGGGGCGGCGGCGACACACCTGGGGACGTCTCTGTCGGGAGCAAGCTCGGTCGGTCTCGGATGGCCAGCAGGCTCGGGAGGCAGGGTGGTGGGGTGCCGGTTGTCTGAAAGCGCGCGGGTTGAATAGGGTGGATGCTCCTCACTCCCCTCTTAAGCGCCGCTGCCGTCCGCGCTGGGAGCGCTGGGGATCGCCTGCATCTCCGGCCTCCCTCCTCAATGCCCCCTGCCCTACTCTCATTGCAAGAGTCACATGTCTAGAAACTGACAAAGGTATCAGATGGGTAGGCCGAGCAACGAGCGGCGCGGGCGAGGCCGCTCTGAACTGGCCTAGGCCTGGCTACCCTCTCCGAGCGTTCAGGTGGGGACCTGTCGCTGCAGGGGCAGGGTCATCCGAGCGAGTGGGCATGGCCCTCAGGGTATGATCCAGCAGTGGCTGTGTCCTGACAGTTGTAGTGAAGGTACACATCTCGTTGCAGCCTGTCTCACTAGCCCTCACGCATCACGCTTCCCCCGCCGTGGCCCTGCAGTTGCCAGGAGTGGAGTGATGCAGCAGCTGGGATGTGCCAACTGGCCGACGCCACATGAAGAGTTTTGTGCGGTATCGAAGGCGAGCGGCTCCCGCTCTTGGTTTTCCAGAGTGCGAGCCGTTTCACGGACCTGGGCGCACTGCTGGCTGCCTGCGCCACCGCCTCTGTGGTTGAGCCACCGCCTAGTCTGCCGCTTGAGGGCCGCTTGTGGACTGTATTTATTATAAATTATATAAGGCGGCGCCAACCTTGCCTGCTGCCGGCAGCAGCTAGCCCCTTTCACATTATGCACTTTGCCCGCAGCGATTGAAGCGGCGGCCCTGGCCACGCTTTAGTAAAGATGCGCCCTGTTCATCTGCGCTCTTGCCAAGGCAGTGCCACCTGAATCTGGCACCTTCAGCCGCCAGTCCCTGATCACTCATCTCGTTCCAGTGAACGACCCTAGAACTGCAACCAGGGTGCGGCGGTTGCGTGCTACACCAACAGAACCTGCGCTCATCAAACGCCAATACTGGATGTGCATGCATCAGTGCATGGAAACAGGAAGCAAGTGTACAAGAATCAAAAGCGCCTCAAGGCAAGTGCCTCCCCTGCTACAGCACACCGTGCCGTTGCAGTCGGCTTGCTCGGTGAGCCACGCAGGGCTTGTGAGGGCCTTGAACATGCATCTGAAGCCTGTCACAAGCGTTCAAGCAGTCGCGCCCGGCAGCTGTTGCATGGGCTGGCGGCGGCGCCTCCTGCCGGCCGGCACACACAACGGCACCACCTGCATTGCACATTGCACAACAACTCCGCCATTTCGAATGGGCAGCTGACCAAAACTACGCCCATCTTTGCCCCATCAACAACAGGTCGGCATGGCGCCCGGCATGTGCCATGCCACCACCCTTGCCCTCACTTGAAGCCTGGTGCTTCCCACCACTGCACGCCGCGTGACCATCCTCGCCCTCGACTTGGGTTTTTCCTGCCTCTCCAGTCTGCCCTCCTCCAATGCTCCCCTACTCTCACTCCAATGCCCCTCTCCTACTCTCATTGCAAGAGTCACATGTCTAGAAACTGACAAAGGTATCAGATGGGTAGGCCGAGCAACAATGCGGCGCAGGCGAGGCCGCTGCAATGGCGAGCGCCCTGCCCGCCCGCCATCGCCACTCAGCGTTGCGCGGCAAATGGGGTTCATTTCTGCACAGGCTCTCGGCGCTGCGCATGCGGGCTGCTCCACCCGGCGCCAGCCAGCCGCACAACCAGCAGGCTGCCGCTCTCTCCTCCTTCCGCCGCTTCGGCGCCTCCTCCAGCTCCCGCGCTTCACTTGCGCTTGCCGGGCGTGGACTCATAGTCAGCCAGGTTGAGCAGCAGCGAGTCGGAGTTGAGGAAGATGCGGTTGGCGGAGGCGGCCACGGTGGAAGCGATTTCACGCGCGGCTTCAATCTTACGAAGCGTCAGGAAGGCGGGGTTCTGCGGCGGGGGCGGGGCAGGCGCGGCGAGCGGTTCAGTGCGCTGGAGGTCGTGGGTGGGCTGTGCTCTGAATAAATACGGCCCACTGCCCGGGCGCGGCCAAGGCGCGGCTGCCATCCCTCCTGCAGCGCTGCCTGCTGCATCGCCGGGCTGATAGCACCGCTTCGCACCGCTTGGCAGCACAATGGCAGCCCAATAGAGACAGCTCAGACAGCCACAGGAGCCCTCATGACAGCACCTCTCACCTGCTGGACGGCCTGGCCGATGAGCATGGCCGACTGCGCCTCACCCTGCGCGCGGATGATCGCGCTCTGCTTGTCCTGCTCCGCCTTCTCCACCTGCGGGGAGCGGGTGGGTGGGGCACAGCCAAGGGGAGAGGGTGGGGGACAGACGAGCGCAACCAGGCGGGTCAAAGGTTGGGCAGCCGTAGGCATCCATTCCCGCTCGGCAGCCTGGCCAGCGGCGGTTTCCCCAGCAGCAGCGCTGCAGCCGGCTACCCCCCAGGACCTGGCGCATCAGAGCAGCAAGGCAAGGCAGGACACAAACATCGATGGGCTGGCGACTCACAATGAACTTGGCGCGCTCAGCATCCTGCTGCGCCACCTGCTTGGCCTCAACCGCGCCCGTGTACTCGCGGCTGTGCAAGGGAGGGGCGGGCATGTGGGGCGGTTGAGCGCAGGCACCCAGTGCCCGGAGGCAGCAGCAGCAGCAGACAAAATGCAGTGCAGGAGCAGTGCGCGCTGAGAGAGCAGTTGGTGCTGCACACAACCAGCTTTTTAAGAGAAAGGAACTCCGCACCTGAAGGTGAGCTGCGTGATGGAGACATCATCCAGCACAATGTTGAAGTAGCGCGCCCGCTGCGTCAGTATCCGCCGGATGTCGCGGCTGACCACCTGGCGGGGGGCAGTTGGGCATGGGTGGGGGGTGCATGGATGGAGAGGTTGCTTGCCAGGCAGTGTGTGGGGCGAGCAGTGAGGGAAGGCAGCGGCAATGGGACCAGAGGCTGCTGGTACAGCACGCTGAACACGCATCAGCGGGCGCAGCCCAGCATGCACAGCACCCATCAGGCTCTGCGTGCCCGCGTGCCGCAGCCCAGCATGCACAGCACCCAGCAGCCCCAGCGTGCGCACCTCACGCATGGTGAGCAGCTGCGACGCGTTGTACTGCGCAATCACGCTCTTCAGCGTCTCCTGGATGATGGATGGCAGCACGCGCTCTGCAGCAAGCAGGGGAGGGGGATGTGAGAGGGGGCAAGCGCATGGTCAGTGGAGGGCGGCTGGTGATAGGACGCAGCTGGTCGCCGTCGCCAGGATGATGGGGGCGGCATGCGAATTGCTTGGGGGCAATAGGGTTGGGTCTCAAGAGCCCGGCGTCTGAGGCGCCCGGCATGCCGACTAGTCGCAGGGGGCAGCGCGGCAGCAGACGTGTAAGCAGTGTGCAAGCCAGCACAAGCATGAGATGCAGGAATGGCAGCGGCAGCAACGACAGCGGCAGCAGCCGCGGGTGCAGTGTCGTTCGAGTGGTCAGAGTGGTGCATGAATTCAGTGTGTCTCCAGCGGGCGCCACCAGGCTCCCTCGGAACAGGTCTGTGGTGAATAGCTTTCATCACCCCACTCGCGCGCGTGCAGCGGGCACGTGCCAAAGCGGGCATGTAGTGCAGGTGTGGCAGCACATGAGCAACTGCAACCAGCGGGGCTGAATGCCGTACTCGGCATCCAACCACCCACACCGCCGGCAACCAGCACACTACCAGCCGCTGCTCACCGGCGTAGTCGGTGCCTAGCGTGCGGTAAATCTCGGGCAGCTTGGAAGGCATGGGCCGCGTCAGCACACGCAGCCCAATGTTCACCTGCACAGGCCAATGGTGCAAGGAGCATGGCATGGAGCCGGCGTGGCGGCAAGCAAGATGCATGGACCGCGTCGCACTGCACGGACCATGCTCAGCAGGCGGCCACTGAAGCTGCAGCCTGATGCACCTGCTGTCGCAACGCTGCAATGCCCTGCACAGCACCGGCGGCCAAGCAGACTCGCCATGCACCCGCACTTGCACACCCTGCCTTCACAGCAGCCCCAGGCGCACCATCTGCAGATCCCGCGAGCCCGAGGTCGAGGTGATGACGTTTGGCCGCGCGCGCACCTGCAGCAGAGGGGCACGAGGGAGGCTTGCAGCCAGGTCAACATGCTTTCAAGCAGCCAGGTCGGAGGGCAGCCGAATGAGGCAGCAGCTTGGTGATGCCAGGCGGCGGCGGCAGCCACCATAGGGTGGCGGGCAGCAGCTGGGGGCTGGAGCACAGCGGGCAGCGCAGCAGGCACTGCCAAGCACATGGATGGCCGCTTCACACGGCTGCTCCAGAGGTTTTGACACAGCCAGGCGGCCAGGCGGCCAGGCGGCGGGCGGAACCGATTAGCAAATCGCCCATGAGCGGCAGTCGCAGGCAAACGCACGTCGTAGATGATGGGCCGCTCGAACCAGGGCACCATCAGGTGTGTGCCTTCCTCGTACACCTCATCCTTGATGCCGCCCAGCCGGTTGAACACGATCGCCCTGCGGGAGAGGCAGGAGACGCGGCAGTGAGGCGGCGGCGGCGGCAGACAGCGGCGGCGGCGGTGCTTCTGGATGGACACGGGGTGCCCCTGCGCCCGCTCAGGCGCTCGCCGAAAGCTGCCGATTGCTGCCGGAATGCGCCCGCCCGCTGCGGGGGCCTGCCGAGGCCTCCTGCATGGTCGCATGGCTCGGGCGCCTCGCACGGGGGCCTGCAGGGCGCCACCCGCCCGGATCGGCCCACCCAGAGGCACCTGGAGCCCACCTGTGACCACCCTCCACATTGAAGAGGCAGTTTGTGAGGCCGTAGACCGCTGCGCCACCCAGCAGCAGCACACGGGCCAGCCTGCCCGCTGCCGGGCCGCCCGCCGGCATCTTGATGTTCTTCACGTTCTCCATCCCGCTCGCCGCCGCTGCTGCCGGGCCCAGGTGCCTGCCCGCCGAGTGAGCGCCGCCTAGGAAGCAAACCCGAAGAACCAGGTGCCACACGCAACGGCAGCAGCGTCGGATTGGCGCCAGGGGGCCGACCAGGCGTGCATGGGCTCGGCACTGCCAGCTCGGCTGCCAGTGGCCACACTGATGACCCAACCACGGCTCCCACTTACATCCTCAGTCCCCCCATATCTGAGCAGCGCCACAGCCATGGCCAAGCTGGGAGACGTGGTGTTCAAGGGCGCGGTGTCGGTGCTGGCCACCGTCTCGCTCCTGGGCCTTGCCAGCGTCAGCCTGAGCATGTGGGAACGCTTTGGAATGCACCGGGTGAGCGGGGGAGGGGGCGCACTGGGCGGCGGCAGCGTCGGCGGCATGGCGGCGGCGAGCTGCCGCGCTCGGCCTCGTGGTGCCAGGCCAGCGAGCTGTGTGGTTGACCCCCAAACCCGACCACGTCCGTGTCCCCCGAATGCAGACGAACAAGGCGCTGATTGACACGCCAGAGACGGCAGCGGAGGTCCAGCAGCAGCAGCAGCGGCAGCAGTAGAGCCCGAGGCGGCTCCCGCTGTCCTGCCTGATGCGCTAAGCGCCCCAATATGAACACCCCGCCCGCGGCATGCATTGGCGGCCGCGGCATACCAACGAATAAAGTACTTCACCCTTCCTGTACCCATTCTTGTTGCTCCCTTTCCGAGCCGCCGCCTTGGATGGCGTTCACGCTTTGCGTTCGCTCCTGCTGCGTCGCCATTGACGCTCCTGTGCCACTACTCCCGACTCGCCTCGCCCCTGTACTGCATGCTCCATGTAACTCCTGAGTGTGCAGTTACAGGACGGCAAGGCAGACCGAGGGCATGCTGTGCAAAGGTTGGGGTCCTCGCGCCGGTGCTAGCAGAGGTGCAGGGCAAGGGCTGACGCCGTTGAGGCGCCGAGTCGCTGGCCGGGCCGCCGCCCTTGCATCCTAGCTGCACCAGCCAATGCTTCCTCAGCAGAGCTTCCACGCGGCGCCAGGGTAGGTGGTAGACTGCAAGAGGAGAGGGCAGGCAGGCCGGGCAGGCTCTTGCCACAACGGTGCTCTTTGCGGCAACTGTTGCAAGGGCACAACTTGCACAGCAGCAGGCTGCGGCGCAGCCTGACCACACTCTTCACACTTCGTGCCTGGAAGGAGGCGATGCATGTGACTGGGTTCTGGACGTAGCACAGGCTGCACTCAAGAGGGCAGAGGGGCTTGCAAGTCAGCAGGATGTCCGCATGATGGGAACTGCGGCTGGCGATGCAAGCTGCCTGCGGCTTGGCGGGCAGAGGGGCACCGCGGCACTAGGCAGGCTGAAACAAACTGCACCAGGAAGGCTAAACTGGCTGTGGCTCGCCTGATTGGTAGCAGGAAGTTGGAGTCGGTGCGGGGCGCACACCCGATCTGGCCGGTCTGTGGGAAGTGAACGTGGGCATGGAGGGCAGCGCCAGCTGTCAGATGATGCAGGGAGCTTGCCAGATCACCCACAACTATCAGCCTTGCCCATGCACGGGCACCTGCAGCCCACCTGCACGCTGCCGCTCAGGCCGGTGGTGGTGCAGGCGCAGCCGCCGGTAAGCTGGCTCGAGAGGTCGCTGCCCGCCAGCAGCCCTGTGGTGCCTGCAAAGGGGAAGCGCAGTGATGGCAGGTGTGGGACTCTGTCCAGCTGGCCTTCTTTCAGGTGTCCATTGATGTGCATGTGGCACGGGTGGTGCGTAGTGCAGCAGCCCGCTCAAGGCAGCCCCCACATACCCGGAGCAGGTGGTGGGGAGAAGGCGGCAAAGGAGGGCTGCGCTCCGGCAGGCAGTGGGGAGGGAGTGGGCACTGGCAAAGGCGGCGGGGGCAGCGGCGAGAGCAGGGCAGCTGGGGAGGGCGGCGGTGGGGAGGGCGGCGGTGGGGAGGGCAGGGCAGGCACGGGTGCAGG
>RRZL01000042.1:1684920-1768025 GCA_006782975.1 Chlorella sp. Dachan
GGAGGGTGGGGGAGCGACGGGGGAGGGTAGGGGAGTGACAGGCGGCGGTGAGGGCGGCGTAGCGACCACAGTGGTGGCTGCAGGGCGGCTGCAGGCAGGAGGGGCAGGGGCACCAGCGCGGGTTAGCCGTGGAGAGCTGAGGGGTTGCACGCATCCGTCAATTCTGGGATGCTAAGCAGCCACCAGCCCACCTGGGGGCCGGCGGCGCCTCGACTTCGGGAGCCGGCGCTGGCGCGCGCTGCACCGGCAGAGTCGTCGGCACAACGGCGGTGGGAGGCGCAGGCGGCAGGGGTGATGGTGTCGCCAGCTCAGGTGCAGGAGGAAGGCGCGGTGGTGTGGGCAACGGCATTGCTGACGACTCAGGCGCCGGGGCGGGCTTGGGGGAGGGTGCTGGCGCTGGGGCAGCCACTGGGGCGGCCTCAGGGGCAGGTGCGGGTGCAGCACCTGTGGGCAGGGGCGAATGAGGCGCTTGAAGCTTCAAGAGGGTTCGCACACTGCTTGAAGCAGTGCAAGCACCGGGTCTTGCCCCTACCTACATGCAGAGGTGGACGGCTCGCGCACCTGCCGGCAGCGCGGTGAATCCGTCCGTGATGTGGATGATGCCGTTGGTTGCCTGGATGTCGGGCAGCACGACGCCGGCGCGCCCCACGATCGTCTGGCCTGCGGGGGCAGGAGTTGAACGGGGGAGGGAAGGTGACTTGATGTGCTACGGTGCATGGTGCCTGATGAGAAACATTTGAAGGTGCATCGGTGTGCATGCCACTCGCACCTGCCAACAGCCGCAGTGCAGACCACAGACAACACAGTTCCAGTGGAGGCCACAAGCTCACGCTCCGCACCTCCCGACTGCGCCTTGACCGCCAGCTGCTGGCCGTCGGCGGCAGTCACGCTGCTGGCTGACGCCAGGTCGGATGTGGTGAGGCGGCCGGGCACGATGGATGCCAGGACCAGGCCACGTAGGAAGGTTGGGTCCTGACAAGGGGTTGCAGGCCGGAGGCTGGATGCAGGGGTTGATGAGGGGGCTTGATGGCACCAAAATCACGGCCCTCTGAAGCCTTGGGGCTGCACCCAGCCAGCAGCCACGTGCACCCACCTGCAGCTGCTCGCGCGTGACGGTGCCGCTGAACACGGCAGCATTGAACGCCTGGTTGCTGGGTGCGAAGACTGGGAGGGAGGTGGGCAGATGTGGGCAGAAGGTACGGGTGGCCGACCAGCACCGCAGCACTGCTTGCGCCAGGATGGGTGCAGGGCGGCCTGCCGCAGTTGCGAGCTCCTGCCACACACACACCTCAGAGCCTCAAGCTACTCACTGGTGACTTGCTCGCCGGGGATGGAGGACAGGTTGGCCTGCCGCAGCGCGTTTGCAAAGCTCACCAGCTGCGTAAGGGAGCCGAAGGGGGGGAGGGGGGAGGGGGAGCTGGGCAGGCACCCTGGCCTGCTGGCACTCCAGCCGTGCCTCGCGCTGCTCATGCGCACTGCTGCCAAGCAGCCCAGGTAAGCTGTAGCAGCACCCAGCTATCAACCTGGCAGCCAGGCCAGCCCACCCACCTGCGGGGTGGACACAATGAGCTTGCTGATGGACGGCAGGCTGGCCTGCGCCTCTGCAGCGCTGCACTCCTTGGTGGCGGCTCCGGGGAACTCGGAAGCGGGGCTCAGATTCACGCCCTGGGGGCAGCGCGCAGGGTCCTGCATGCACAGGGGGAGGGTGGCGTGGGGGGTTGCTGCGCAGCGGCTGTGCACTACAACCAAGGCACGAAGCGGCATGCAGGGCATGGTTGCATACGGCACAGCTGGAGCCTTTCATTTCAGACACCTCCAGACACGCGCATTGACGAAACAGGTGAAACGGTTGGAGCCGGAGACGACGTCCCACTGCCCGCAGCCGATGCGAGATGTGTTCTTGCCGCCGCTCACGCCCGTTTGGGTGCATGCGCACGGGTCGGTTGACGCATCCACGCCAGCAGCACCTGGGCAGTGGGCACAGGGAGTTTTACGGCCAGGTTGGGTGCTGAGCCACGGCTGCTGGGCTGAAACCGAGCTGGCACAGAGCCCATACAACCACTGAGTCCTACCCGCAGCGGGGCTCTCGGCAGTGGGGGCGGCAGCTGGCGGCGCAGGAGCGGCAGCTGGCGCCTCGGGCGCGGGCGGTGGTGCAGCAGCAGCAGCGGGTGGCAGGGCCGAGCCCGCCACAAACGGATTGACGTCCTCCTGGTGCAGCACGCGGGCCTGTGAGCCTCCAAGGCAGCAGGCGGCCGCCACCACGACGAGCAGCACCGATGCGGCCCTCATTGCTGGACGGACCCACACGCGATCAGCTCGAATGGGGAAACAGAGAGGGATCGGCCCCCACACGGCTTCATGTGTTGTGCCCAGCTGCATGAAGGCACGCCCAATGACTTCCTGTGATTCGTCCAAGAGAGGCTTCACATGCCTTTGATGGTGGCCCTGAAACACACCCAGGCCTTGACTGCAGCAAAGTGGAGGTGCACACGCCCTCCCGCCGCCGCCCTTGCTTCCATGCCTGACGCTTGAATGCCTGTCGGACGCTTGATCCACCTAGCTCACACACTCTCACAATGCTTGGTCCTTGCTCAAGAAACACGCAACTAGAAGAAGGCTCTCCGCTCTCTCACTGGCCTTCTGGCTTCATCAGCAGTGTGGCCGCCACGCCCGCCGCCGCCACCGCCGCCGCCCCCACCAGCAGCCCGCTGTATCGCTGCACCGCGCCCTCGGCTGCACCCGCCTCACCCTCTGCCGCCCCAATCTGCTGCTGACCTGCCGCTGCTCCAGCCGCAGCACCGGGAGCCTGCCCGGGCGCCGCCGCTGCGCCGTCCGACTGCTGCCCGTCCGCCTGCTGCTGCTGCTGCTGCTGCTGCTGCTGGGCTTGCGCCTGCTGCTGCTGTGCCGCCTTGAGCGCTTCCTCGTGCGCCTTCACCCACTCGGGGAACAGCTTCCTGCGCAGTTCAACAGCACGCGGCGGGGAGGATCGACTTAAAGCTGCTAACAGGCCGGCAAGCAAACAGTACCGCCCAACCGGGGCAGAGCCAGGACAGCTCGGACCCATTCCGCCGCTTCATCCGAGCGCATGACAAGCAAGCGACCCAGAGCCAAAGGTCCCTCAGCCCAAAGCCCGAAACTGCCTGTTGCAAATGCACACCTGAAGGTAGGGTTGCGCACGTTGTAGGCCAGCGACTCGCGCGCCAGCTTCTTCTTCTCGGCAGGCGACGTGCTGATGGCGCCTGCGGGGGGAGGCAGCGTGCGCGCAGCGGTTGGCAGTCGGCAGACGCCGGCAGCGGGGGGAGCAGTGTGCGCGTAGCGGTTGACAGTCGGCAGACACCGGCAGCGCCGGCAACCGGCGGCGCTGTGCGCGGTTTGCCAAGAGTCTGTGCCACTCCCTCCCCAGCGCCTCTGTTGGCTCCAGTACCCAACCAAATGGAGAGGTCAGAGCCGCCTCACCCGTGGTGTGCTGCGCCTCAGCCGCGAGGGGCAGGAGTCCAGCCAGTCAGCAGGGCGGCAGCCGCCCATGCCACCACCCTTCCAAGGCAGCACTGCTAACGACCCTTCGCAAGGCAGCATTGCCCAGCGCTCACCCGTGGTGTGCTGCGTCTCCACCATGAAGGACAGGAGGCCGGTGAGGATGGTGCTCACGCTCCACATGGGGTTCCACGTCTCGGGGTGGAAGTCAGACATGCTGCGGGTGAGCAGGGTGGCATGGGGCCGCGGTTCAATATCGCCCAACCAAGAGTGGGAGTAGGAGGGCGGGTGTGGCCAGGCAACATGCTCTCCACCGTCTTGGGGTGGAAGTCGGACATGCTGCGGGGAGCGATGGCCAAGAGCGATCAGCTGTGTTTGATGGGGGGAACGCAAGTACACACGCACCGCTGTAAACCTGCCAAAACCCCTACCCACATGACCGGCCCGCAGCAGGTGGCAACACGCACACGCAGGGCAGCAGCCAGCCACAGCAGCCGCCTCACAGGCCACCGCACCTGAGGCACAGCTTGGTGTTGACGGCAAAGCGGCCGTTGGGTGTGAGCATGAGGATGCTGGGAGGCTTGTAGGGGTACTGGGCCGGGAAGATGACCTTGCCTGCACCGCAAGCAGGACGGCACCAACGTGGGCATGACAATGAATGAGAGGGGAGCAGCACAGTGAGGCAGCAAGTCGGCACAGCAGTGGGAGCGGCGTGCCGCAGCGAGCAGCGCGTGCGAGTGTCGCAGGCTGGGGTGCTCTGGTGCGGCCAGGCCAGCTATGGACCATCTTGTCATTGGCAGGGCAGCTGCAACGAACGACTGCCACCCTGGTACCCAGCAGGGCCCCAACTGACCGTGGTAGCAGCCTCCCTCAAAGTCCGTCCCCTTGCTGCCCTCCAGCACGCTGCAGCCAGCGGCGGGGGATTCGGATTTGAACTTGGTAAGCTGCGGAACCAGGCATGCCTGAAACGCACACGTCCCCCCAGTGCTTCCACTTGCTTCGCAACCGCCCCCACCGCAGCTTACTAATGCCACTCCAGCAGGTTGTTGGGTGCTGGGTGCGCGGTGATCTGCGGCACCGGCTCCTGCACAACAGGAGTAGACAGAAGCAGCAGCCACTGATCAGTGACACTGTTTCCTCGCAGCTGGGGGGCACACGCGCCACTGGCCGACAGCCGCCGCTGGATGACAGCCCCGCTGTCGCTCTGCTTGCCTTCAGGATTGCCTTGTACTCCTTCTGCAGCCGTGACACGCATGCCTTGCTGCCCATGGTGGCTGCTGCCTGAGCGACGGCCTGCACAAGGAGGGGACGCAGGGGTGGGTGGGCGCGAGCGGCGCCAGCAGCCGGGGCTGCTGCAGCGGCTGCGGCTGGGCGCAGGCGGCCTACTTGCGATGCGAGCACCGCGCCGGAGGCCCTGGCCTGGCCGTTCGACTCACGGTTACGCAGAGGCTGCAGCTGGTTCGTGTGCCTGAAGCCCGAGCGCTGCAAGCTGCCTGGATACGTTTGCACGGTGCAAGCAACGTCTAGAAGATGGCGGGCGCGGCTTCAGGGGTAGAACCCCACCACCGGCGGCGGCACCGCGCTGCTGAGCCCAGCAGGGCCGTGGGATGCTTGCTCCAGGCTTCCATGCACAATTTGCCTCGTACATTCGATCTGATACAATTTCAAGGGCGCTTCACAAGCACAAGAGCCCGCCAGCCGCACTTGCAATGGCTCGCGGCCAGTTCTGAGTAGCAGGGAACCCGCCAGCCATGCAGATTTTGACTGCACGGGCGCTCGATGCGGCTGCCACCGAGCCGCTGCTGGGCAGCCGCCCCAGCGGCCGGGGCAGTGCCGCCGCCGCTCCTGCCGCCGCCGCTCCCGCCGCCACCAAGCGCAAGCCGCCTGCGGCAGGCCTGCGCTTCGCCCACCACTTTGGCGCCCTGATACGGCTGCTGCGGCCCTACCCTGCGCTTGTGCTGACCCTGCTGGCCATCGCCGAGGCCTATGTGGTGGCCGAAGGTGGGCCACCCTTGCGCCGCTCATGCCGCACTGCCTGTTTCTTGAAGCCCGGGAGTGCTTCAATATGATTGCCAGCTCGCAGTGCCAATCAGCCCTCCAGCAATGTGTGCACCGACCCGCCGCGCTCTCAAACACCCGCAGTGGGCAAGGTGGCCGGCTCCTTCTACCTCATAGTGCTGGACGGCCAGCCGGCTCGGTTTGCCGCCGCCATGGCGCATGCGGCCGCACTCTACGGCGCCTCAACCACGCTCTATGCTGCCTCGTCGTATGTGACAGGTGAGCTGCTGGTTGATTAGGGATGGCGTGTATGGTTCCTGATCGCCGCGACTCACGGCATGTTAGCCCTGCTGATGGCCACCCAATGCATGAGCTGACTGCAGCATGGACCCGTGCCCGTCCCCACCCTCAGCCTCCCCCTCCTCGTCTGCCGCTCTACAGAGTGGCTGGCGCTGACGTGGCGCGAGCTGCTAACGCGCCACCTGCACCTCTGCTACTGCCAGGGCCAGCACGCCTACTACTTTCTGCAGCTGCGGCAGGGAGGGAAGCAGGAGCAGGCGGCAGACGCACGTGAGCAGCAGCTGCCGCAGCTGCGAGCCGGCGAAAGCGCGGATGAGGAGCAGCAGCCAGGGCCAGCCGCCGCTGCAGTAGCAGTGGACAACCCAGACCAGCGCATTGCTGCGGATGCGGCGGAGCTGTGTGAGTGCTTGTCAGCAGTGGTGCGCGTGGCCGCTGCCGCACCCTTCAAGCTGCTATACTACAGGCAAGCGGGGTGCAAGGAGGGGCGGGGGACGGGGCTGGCAAGTCCCCAGGGTGGCAACGCGGATGTTTCCTGGCGCATCATGCGAAAGCGCATGCTGGGAAGGTGGTGAGCTTCTTTGGTTATGTCCATCTGTGCGTCCCACAGCCGAACAATACCATGGCCGGGTGCTTGCTTCCTTGTTGAGCAACTTTGCTACGCACGTGCCTTGTGCAGCTGGCTGACGTGGGGATACCTTGGCTGGCGCGGCCTGGTGGCCGTGTTTGCCTTCTTCTGGGGAGCCGGCCTGGCGCAGAGGTGCGTACCTCCTTACAGCTAAGCTGCACGATGGCTGGCACCTGCCATGTGCTGAGATCGAAGTAGCGCCTGTGCACTGTCCGTCCACTTACAACATACCAGGGACCCACTGCGGTGCAATGCAAGGCAACAACCATCATGTCTGCAGGCTGGCGGTGGCGCCCGTTGCACGGCTGGTGTTTGGGCAGGAACGCCGGGAAGGCGACTTGCGCTTTGCTCACCTGAGGCTCAGGTGGGTGCTTCGGGGCTGTGGTCGTCCGGCCCGCTGGGTTCTCTGGCCTCCGCCCCTCAATCCTCTGTCCCTCAGCTCGCAACCCTCTGGCCCTCAGCCCTCAGCCCTCAGCCCTCAGCCCTCTGGCCCTCACCCCACAGCCCCTAAGCAGCCCCTGGCCACCCTCCCTCGGCCTTGCAGGGAGTACGCCGCAGAGGTGGCTCAGTACGGGGCACAGCGTACAGAGCGGGCGCACCTGGATGCCTCGCTGGCTGCCGCCCTGGCCAACCAGGCAAGCTGTGTGGGGCCGGCCGGATGCGGATGTGCATGTGGCGGGCGGATGGCGCTGCTCCTGCTGCAGCCAGCCTCTGCCAAGTCGCCGCGCCGCGGGGAGCGTCTCGTTACCCCTCCCGCCAGCTGCAGCGCAACGTGTCTTAGCACCCACTGCCAGCCTATAACCCTAAATAATCCTCCCCTGCAGCGCCGCCTGGTGAGCTGGCGCGCCCTGCTGGCGGGCGTGACTCGCACGGTGGACTACTGCGGAGCCATGCTCAACTACTTTGTGGTCGGGGCCGCAGTGTTTAGCGGTAAGTGGTGTCACTCTTACTGCAAGCTGGTGGGTCCTGTAAACAGCTTACAGCAACTTTGCCGGAAGGCTTCACTGACCCGTGCTCGCATGATTCACTCAGCTCCACATCTGCTCCTTGCACACCACCTCTTGCAGGCTACGCCGGCAGCGGCGACAGCGGCAAGCTGGCCCAGTTCATCAGCAACTCCTCCTTCGTGCTGCTGTCGCTCATCTACACATTCACAGAGCTGCTGGACCTGTCGGACCAGGTCAGTGCTGCCGGGTTGGCTTCTTGGCGACTCGCCCACGTGTGCCGACCCTGGAGTGTGCCATGTGCCGATCCTGGACTGTGCCAGTCTAGGTTTTAGCACCTCGGCACGCGCATCCCAAATCCACCCATTCTTAAATTGTTCACCCTGCCCTCTCTGCTCCCCCAGCTCTCCCGCCTCGGAGGCTTGACCGCACGTGTGGGCCAGCTCTTGGAAGCACTGCCCGGCAGCAGCGACAGCAGCAACAGCAGCAGCAGCGGCGGCAGCAGCGGCAGCAGCACGGATGCCGACGGCGCTTTAGCTGGCGGGGCCAGTGGTGCTGCCAGCACATATGCTGCTGCGCATGCTGCGCGTGGCATGCACGCTGTGCGCCTGTCCATTGACGGCAGCGAGATGCAGCCCTCCCACTTTGCGGCGTTGCTGCAGCCGCCCCGCATGCTCAGGTGCAGTCCTGTGTGCTTGTGCTTGTGCTGTGCACTGGCACGAGGTTGCTCCTGCCCGCCCGGATGTGCACATTGGGGCATGCAACGATTGTGCGCACGTGTCCACCCACCTGGGACCAACCGAGGGCTCACCGCTGCCTACTGCATTCCGCCTTGCCCCCTGCCCGCAGCTGCCTGGGTGGCACCGTTCAGCTGGAGGTGTCGGTGCACCAGCTGGGGCGGGACCTGGCGCATGAAGCGAGGGGCATCTTCCCGGATGCGCCCGCCTCTGGCCAGGCAAGCGAGGCGTGCGCCGCAACAGCCTGCGAGTGGGCATAGGTGCAGGCAGTGGCGCTGGCCACCCAGGCGTGTTTGTATCTCCAGGGCGCGTGCTTGTCGAGCCAGCTTGCAGCCCACCAGCCCACCCCTGCTCCCTGCTGCGTGCTCCTCCCTCCGTGCAGCTCCTGGCCTGCATCACTTTCCAGTTTGCGGCAGGCGGCCTGAGCCTGGCACCCGACAGCAGCAGTGCGACACTGGAGCGGGCGGCGGCGGAGATGGACCGGATGCTGGATGCCTTTTTACGCTGGCAGGCAGCGGTCAGGTGGGCAACAACCGGGGTGCCAGAGCGAGAGCCGCTGCTGGCGCTGCTGGCTCGCTGTTCCTTAGTCTCACAACTTCACATGTCACCTTGGCCTCTGCAGGGCCTTTCTGGCTGCCCGCGGCTGCTGGTGCAATGCCGTGGACCCGCGGACAGGCACGGCGCTGCATGGGCCCCAAGGGGCCAAGTGGAGCGAAGTGACGGGTGCGCCCGCGCATGAAGTACCTTTGATGCTCCACGAGGTTGCATGCCACGGGTACAGCTGCGCGACATAGCTCTGCTATGCGCTGCTGCTGCTGAAAAGCAGAGGCCTACCTGCCATCCTGGCTGGCTGCTCACTTCTTCTCCTGCATGTCCCTGCAGCGGCGCACACCCTGCTGGGGTATGAGCGAAGAGACGCAGGCGTCTGTCCCGTGGTATTGCACCCGCTGCACGGTGAGAGTGAGGCAGCCAGTGGAACTGCCGGTTGTGCGCGCGGAATGGCCGTGGTCCAATCGCTGCTGCCGCCCCTGTCGTTGCTGCTGGGCTCCGATCCACCCGCCCCATCGGTCTATCCCTCTGCAGGCAGCAGCGCCTACCCAGTGACCCTGTTCACTGATGCCTCTCCAGCGCTCCTGGCACAAGCACTGGCCGCCGTATCAGGCAGCCCAGCCTCTGCCGCTGCAGGCGGCCCTGGCGCAGCAGCTGCTGCGGCGCCGTCTGCTGGCCATGCGGGCGCAGCGCCGCTGCTGGCTTTTGATGCAGTTAGCGTGCCGACCATGGCTGGTGGCCTAGCTGTGGCTGGCCTGAGCCTTGCGCTGCACCCAGGAGAACACCTATTGATAGTAGGTAAGGCTGATGACTGCATGGCATGCATTGATGCGTGACGGTTCGGGCAGGGTAAACGACTTGCTGGGCGGTTGGCCTGCTGAACACAGGCATGCACGATGTGCAAAGCCAGCATGCCTTGTTTGTTGACACCACACCATGCCTGGTTGGTTGACACCAAACACTCCATTCCATCTGCAGGCCCCAATGGCTGCGGCAAGAGCACGCTTGTCAAGGCGCTCTGCGGGCTGCACCGCCTCTCCAGCGGCAGCATGAACTTGGAGGGCGCCCTGTTGGCAAGCCCTGCCGGCCTGGCAGGCGTCATGGTTGTGCCGCAGCGCCCGCTAGCTGCCCCAGGCAGCGCGTTGTGGCAGCAGCTGTGCTACCCTGGCGCGGATGGCACCGGCACGACCAACAGCAGCGGCAGCAGCGGCACTGGTCAGAACGCCCCGCAGCAGCAGGCGGGACGCCCTGCAGATGCGCACCTGCTGAGCCTGCTGCGGCGGGTGGGCCTGGAGTACTTGCTGGAGCGAGTGGGCGGCAGCTTTGAGGCGCCCGCTGACTGGGCTGGCATGCTGTCACCTGGGGAGCTGCAGCGCCTGACGGTCGCGCGCGTGCTGCACAGGTGCGGCTGGGCGTGCTTGCTCATGCTGCGCTGTGGCGGCACGCTTGCGAGGATGCCTGCTGCAATGTGGGGCCAGTTGGCATGCCGCATGTGTGACTGGCAATGATGCAATCGGTGCGAGTGCGCCATGGTCATGCTCAGGCTAATGCCTGGTCGTGCGATCCACGGTGCCCCCCTGTGCCCAACCCATGCCCTGTCCCGCCCTCCCCTGCCCGCCAACCCTCCCTGCAGGCGCCCCTCCCTGGCTGTGCTAGATGAGGTGACGTCGGCGGTCAGCGAGCAGGCGGCGACCCAGCTGTACGGGCAGCTGCATGCCGAGGGCATCACGTGCCTCAGGTGCGCCGGTTGGCACAGACACGGCGACCCAACCAACCAACCAACCAATATGAGCTGGACTGGCCAGTGCCAACTGGGACACTGGTTGACTGAAACACTGGGCATTCGAGAGCAAGCTGGTGTGCACAACCTGACTGCTGCCTGCTGCGCCCACCCGCTTGCAGTATTGGGCAGGACTGCCAGCACCTGCGGCGGCTGCACCGCGTGCTGCTGCGGCTGGGTGGCGGCCCCGAGCCGGGCGGCTGGCAGCTGGAGCGCCTGGAATGAGCCTTAATGAGCAGCCCTGTGGAGCATCCGCAGTGCATTCAGTCTGTCGCTGCGTTTCTGTTACAGTCAAGGAGGTGCCCTGGATCGAGGGGGTGAAACGTCAAGCCTTGCAAATGCACAGGCACAAAATGCGTCGAGAAAATCCGCCAAGTGGCGTGGGTTATTCAAGGGGAACAGCGGAGGCAGTTGGCGGCATCGACCCGCGATGAGCCAGCCAGCAAGGTGCAGATGCAGGGAGGATGCGCTCGTGCAGGAGGGCGAGAGTGGGGCATAAAACGAGGCGAGTGGGGTCCAGCACCTATGGCGATGGGATGGGTGGGGTGGGAGCAAACGCGATCGGCCGTCGGCCCAGAGGGCGCGGAAATCTGGCAAAAAATTGCAGGCGCTGGGACAAGACGCATCAGAGCACGCAGGGTGCCGGGCAGTGGGCAGGGGGCTGCCCTGACTGGCCCGGCAAAGTGCAAGCGCTAAGGGCGACAATTTACCTTCGCCCCGCCAAGTGCTTGGGGGAACAGGCTAGACTAGGTCAGGCAGGAGCAATGGGGGGCCTCCGTGTGGCAAAGGCTGTAGCACAGGAGAGTGGGGGCTGGAGACAGGGACAGCGGGCCAGCTGGCGGCGGAGGTGCAAAGCGTCGGGGCGCACAGCATGGCGGCGTTGGAAAGGAAGCGGGGCTGGCGGCACTCGGAGGGTAGGTAAGCGGCAAGCAGGCAAGGGAGGAATGAGGGCATGCGTTGGTGGCAAGGGAGTACTATCTTCATCAAAGAGGGTAGCGATCCAATCTGAGGTCAGTGTAGTCATCACAAGCGTGTGTGAGGGTACATGGCCGCACGCAGCGTGGCGGCCGTCTACTAAGGGCGCCGCCTGGTCCATTGCGTGCCATGGATGGCAGCAACGTGGCCGCGGCACGGCGGTGAGGAGGCGGCGCTGGCCGCCTCTCAGGCAGCTGGCGCCGCGGACCCAATGGGCCGCTGCTGCCAGCGCAGCTGCTGCTGCACGGACGCGCCCATGTGCTGCGGCGCGTCGGCTAGGGCGAGGGCGCGTCGCCGCGCATGGCGGCGGTGGCTGGCCGCCGCTGCAAGCTGCTGCTGCTGCTGCTGCTGCTGCCGCCGCAGCGCCTCCATGGTGGATGGCTGCAGCAGGCTTGCGAGATGCCACTGCCTGAGGAGCAGAATGTGGGAGGGCAGGGGGGGCAGGATTGTGTTCGAGGGGCGCAGTGCTGATGCATTGGATATTTTAGCCGCTTTGCGGGCGGCACTGCCGCCAGGGCCCAGCTCCACCAGGGCGCTCCGAGCGGCTGCTCCGTGCCCACATATCGCTCACCTCACGGGCTCGGGCGCCTGGACGGCGTGCTGGTGGACCACAAGCCGCTCGGTCGGGTGGAAGCGTCTATACAGGGACAAAATCTCCTCCGATGGCTGCACACAACTAGGATGCAAAGTTCGGGGAGGGTCAGGGCGGCCCAGGGCTGACCAGAGACCGAGAGCACCTGGTGCGCCAGCAAGTGCGAGCACCGCTCACCGTGCCGCCTCGGCTGGCCGCTACTGAGCAATCGGCATGCTGCTGGAGGCTGTCGGAAGCGCCGGCGGGGTGCGAGGGCTGGGCGGCCCTCGCGCCCTCCGCCAACCCCGCGCGAATGGAGCCTCGAGAACGCTCTGACATTGAATGGAGCGATGAACGGAGCGGGAGGAACGAAGACGAAGAATCGCGATCTGATGGCCTACGCAGATAAATGATTTAGCGTCCGGCAGGGCGCCAGCGCGGCGACCAGGGCTCGGGCGTCTTGGGCATCCGTCCAATCAGTGTGGGGCTCCTCTATCCTGGGGTGCCTTGCTTTGCATGGACTACAAGCTGGTCAACACTCACTTGCATTGCCTGCACATGGTACGCGGGGGCAGTTGCATGCCGTGCAACGGTGCGTGTGGCGGGCGCGGGCGCGGGCCCGGGCAGCAGCCGCACCGGGCAGCAACAATGTTGCGGAGGAATCGCCAGCAAGCAAGCATGTTGGACACGGCCGTGCCTTTGTGGCCAGTTTTCCAGACAACCTGGCACCAGCAGCAACTGTGTGTGGTGTGGTGCACCTCGCAGCTGGACCTGCCGACCCACACACATCCTGGTCCTGGTCCCAGCTGGTGTGCCCGACCACAGAACAAACATTGCAGTTACATAGGCGCATGTGTTTGAAAGTGCGTGGAGGTGGCACAGCACAGGGCGCAGCTCAGTGCATCCACAGTCGTGCGGCACGCGGAGCCGACCCCAGAGGTCCGCTCGTTTCCCCAGCTTCTTGCTCGAGAGGGGCTGCCTTGTTCACTGCGCCGCATCAATCGCAGCTGCCGCGCAGCGATACCTCCAGCTCCGCGCTGCCGCTGCTGTCCATGCCCTGCCCTCAGGCACAGGCAAGGTGGGCAGGCGGTCGGTTTGCAGCTGTACCGGCCAAATCGGGCAGCTGGTGCACCAGCAGCAACATTCAGCCCAGGTGCTAGCTGCCAACAAACACAAAGCAAACATACGTGCCTGCGTGCCTGGCTGCAACTTCCACCCCAATGACAATAAATCCCTCTTTCTCACCGCATACTGCTCCAGCTCCTGCAGGCTGCGCAGCGCCACGCGCAGCTCGTGCCGCACCCTGTCCGGGTCAGCCAGCGCCTGTGGGGGAGGGGGGGAGGGCGGGGGAGTAAATTCACAACAGTTTTAAACTGTGAGGCAGCTTGCGGCGCGCCTTGTCCAGGTCAGCCACAGGGTCAGGAGGAGAAGGGGAGGGTGGGGCCAGGTTTGAGCGAGCCGCCAGGTTGCAACTGGACTTGCACCGCGGGTGAGCAGCTCAGCGGAGCTTCTCTGCGATTGGCAGCTGCAGCAGCGCGTATCCAGCGGGCTGCCCCCCCAGCTCCACAGCACCACACCTGTCGGGCCCAAGTCAACTGAGAAGATGCGGTTGCGGTGTGGCTGCCCCCAAAACCTCCCAAACCCTGACTAAATCGGTCCCTACCTTGTGCTCCCGGAATTGCGTCTTGATGTCGTCTATGATTGCACCCCGCTTGATGGACGGAAAGCGCTGCGCCGCCTTCAGGATGCGGCGGTACAGCAGCAGCACCTGGGCGGGGCTGGCTGCACCGCTCATGCTGTAGCCAACTGGGGCGCACTAACGCTGCTGCGCCGCTGCTGCCGCTGCCGCCGCCGCCGCTGACTACCAGCACGGCTTGCTTGGCTTGATGCGGCAGGCGCCCCCGCGCTTACTTGGCGGCGGCGCGTGCCGCCTGCAGCTGCTGCTGCCGGGCGTGGCACTCCTTGAGTGCTTGCACCTCTGCAGCAGGCAGGTCACACTGAAGTGAGCCGGCACCCCAGCAGGTAGCACAGAAGCGGCACATTACGCAGCAGCAGCGCAGGTAACCGGCCTCAGCCACAGGCCCACCTGGCAACCGGGCTCAGCCAAATGCCCACCTGGCAACCAGCCTCAGCCAAATGCCCACCGGCTCACCTTTCTGGCACTTTGTCCAGTCGCGGTCGTTGCCACCCAGGCACTCCTGCAGCAGCAGGGCAAAGCCAGAAGTGCAGGTCGTTCCTCATCAACCCCGCCTCACCATTTGCAACTACAGCTGGGGTGCTCGGCCCTCGGCCGCAGCACACTGCCCGCTGCCGCGCAGGTGCGGGTCTCTCCGGCAGCGCAATCCGCAACCTGCGGCCGCCGACCGACTGCCCTGCCGCTCACCTCTAGTGCGGTGTATGGCTTGGCGCAGCCGGTCTGCTCCAGCAATGGGTCCACCTGCATGAGCAGGAGGGGGTGCGTGAAATCAGCAGCGGCTGAGTGGCGATAGCTGGGCCTGAGGCAGCCACAGCAGGGGTCGGCCCGGCATTGGGTCAAGCAGGATATCTCCCACCAACAAACCAACACGTGCCGTACACAGTAACAGGACGGCAGCAAGGCATGCAGGCAACGGGTGCCGGCAACCCAGCACCAACACATGTCAAGTGGGCAGTGCGGGGTGGCTGAGTGGTGGCGAGGTGAATGCACGCTGCAAAGCCGCACCTCCTCGTCGTCGGGCGAGGTCAGGCGCTGGTGCAGGTTCTCGGGCCGCTGCGACAGGTCAGGCACCTGCGCCATGCGGCGTTCTCGTCCACCAGGCTGCAGGAGGAGACGAGGACAGGGGTGGAGCCGGTCAGCAAGCGGCAGGCGGCAGGCGGCGGCGGCGGCGGCAGCGGCGGCGGCGGCAGCGGCGGCGGCACTGCCAATGGCTCGCCCCCACCCGTCTGCCGGCCTTGATGCAACCATGGAGCAGCTCAGAATGTTTTAGTTGCAGCCCAAAGCATGCAGAAGCCCCAGCTCACCGGGTGGCTTTCGCTGCTCGTCAGCGAGGGTTCTTGAGCCTGCACGGCGCTGCTAGCACGTTTTGTCGAAGCTGTTCAACTGCCAAACAGCGTTCCTAGCGCTAAGGAGGTGCATCGGTAGCCTAATGCCGACTTGCATTTCACGCAAGGCTCTCACTCCAGTCCGGTGGCTCCATCGGCATTGGGGTTGGCGATCTGCGGCACAATTGAGCAGCAGCAAGCCGCGCGTGTGGTGGAGGGCTTGCCAGCGGAGGCTATGGAGCGCCAGGACGAGCAGCAGCCAGCCGGGCAGCCGCAAAGGGACCCGGCCGAACCCAACAACCCTCCAGCAATAGCGCTCGACCTGCGAGAGGTGGGCTGTGGCCGCTGCCACCGCTCGGCCCCGCCGGCGCCGCCTGCCGTGGCGCCCTCTTGCCCACACAGGCTTCTCACCGCCTTGCTGCTGCGCATTCGTCCGCTCACACACTGCAGGACAGTGACGAGGAGGTGACGGATGTGACCGAGTCCAGCACCGAGGAGTCGGAGGAGGAGGACGAGGACGGCGCGGTGGGCCCCAGCGGCGGCGCCACGCCGCGGCCAGCGGCAGCTGCTGCAGACTGGGCCGCTCAGATGCAGATTGTGGACTTCCACATGGGCGAGGAGAAGGTGCGGTTGGCGGGGCTGGTAGCTTATAGCTAAGGGGCAAGCGGTCGGGCCGGCATTTCGCGCCAGCTGGCTGCCGCGTTTCGGGCACTCTGCGCCGTGAGATTGGCCACCTTTGCTGTGCCATCATCCTCGCCGCGCACCTGCGAGCATATGGCTGCACATTGAGTATGCCGCACGTGTGCATGGACGCCAATGCCTGTCGCCCGCCCAACACCTGCAGTTTGAAAAGGCGGTGAACGCATGCAGCGACTTGCTGCGGCAGAGTGCCATCGCCGGCGGCACAGCTGGCGATCCGGCTGCTGCACAGCGGCACGCCGCGCTGCTGCTGGCACGTTCAGCTGCCTACTCCGCACTGAGCGAGCGGCTGCGGTCTGTGCCGGCCTCGCAGGTGGGGATGGGTCTGCTGAGGTTGGTAGCCGCAGCCTGCCGTATGTTGAGAGCTGTTGCCCACACCCCTCGCCCATGCACCTCTATCTGCCCTCCCCTCTCGGCAGAGCGAGCGGCGGGCCATTTTTGCTCCGGACCCCACCCAGCTGGCCGCTCTGGGGCTGAAAGACGCAGATGCGGCAATGGCCCTGCTGCCTGCCGGCGCTCCCGATGCGCCAGAGGGCCACCTGTGCCGCGGCACAGCCTTGGCTCTGCTGGAGCGCTACCAGGAGGCAGAGGCGGCTTATGCCGCAGGCCTGGCAGAGCAGCCCACGCATGAGCGGCTGCAGCAGCTGCTGCAGCAGCTGCGGGCGGCGCTGGCGGATGAGCAGATGGGCGGCGGCGAGCAAGAAGGTGGGGTGCGCACCGGCGGCGGCGGCAGCACCAGCGAGGCGGCAGGCGGTGCTGGCGGTGTGCAGCGGCAGGGCCATGCCGCACGCAGGCTGCCGGAGGTGACTGATGATACGGAGTGCACGCTGTGCATGCGGATGTTCTACGACCCAGGTGAGCGTGTGTCGTCCTTAAAATGGGCATATACCGCTGCAGTCGTGCAGTTGCGCTTGATTCCTGCAACCCCACCGCTGCCTACCATCGACTGCCGCTTTCCAGCCCTGCTGCCACGTTGCAGCGCCGCGCCGCAGCTCACCCACCCAATTGCCTTCCCACTCCCGCCAACTGCCCGAATGCTCTGCAGTGACCACCCCCTGCGGCCACTCGTTTTGCAAGCCGTGCTTTGCGCGCGCCTTGGACCACAGCATTTCGCGCTGCCCCATGTGCCGCACGGTGAGCCGGTTTGCAGAGGTGCTATGCAGCTGTCATGGAAGGTGCTATGCAACCGCCCTGGCAGCTGGCCGTGAAGGATCCTCACCAATGGGTCCCGGCAGCGAGCGGCGGGTCCCGGCATCCAGGCGGGCGCCCAATGTTCTGGCACGTTGAGCGCTCTGTGCCCTGAACCCGCCCGCAGGTGCTGCACACCGGGCGTGAGCTGACAGTGACTGTGGCGCTGAAGAACCTGTGAGCAGGGGGCGTGAAATTCCGGCCAGGCCTGTGCTGCTGCACGTTGTGCGCTGCCACAGCGCCCCTGCCTCGTGCCAGGCATTTTCCTGAACACCCGCCACTTCCCACCCCTTGCTCGTTTCTGACCCTCCCTTGTCCCAGCCCCTTGTCCCAGGCTGGAGAAGTCGTTCCCAGATGAGTACGCGGCGCGGCGGCGGGAGGAGCAGGAAGCGGCGGCAGCGGCGCCTGCGGGCGGTGCAACCGATGCGCCGCTGCCGATGTTTGTGATGAGCCTGCTGCTGCCAGGTGCGTGCTGCTGCCGGGTGCTTGGGGTCCGGCACAGCTTTGGGCATTGCAGGGCAAGCAGTTGGCAGCCATTGTCTGGGCAGTGAGTTGTGCGACGCTATCAGGTACAGGTTGGTTGTGTTGTTTGTGCATCGCTCGCTCCACCCTGCGTCCACACACGCATTACACTTCGCCTGCAGGAGAGGTGATGGCTTTGAACATTTTTGAGCCGAGGTACCGCCTGATGATTCGGCGGTGCATGGAGGGCAACCGCCGGTTTGCTATGGGCACCGTGGACCGGCAGCACCGGCTGGGCCAGGTCAGCAGCGGGGCTCTTTGGGCTTACTTGCTGTTTGGCATTTTGCAAAGCGTGCAGGGCCGTGCTCGCCAGGCGCGCGTGCAGCCTGCACACTGACCACCCCTCCTCCCTTGAAGTGCGTGAACTCTCCTTCTGCGCCATGCAAGAGCTCTCCTTCCGTGCTGTGCATGTGCAGGTGGCCTGCGAGGCAGAGATTGTGGAGTGCCAGCCGCTGCCCGACGGTGAGCGATACAGCTGGTTTGGGGTAGCTGGTTGCGCCTGCATGCTTTGATGCGTGCGTCCCTTCTCTAGACACCGGAAACTCCCGGCAAAGCTGCATCCAGACGCTTGCCCCGCATTTCTTCTCTCACTGCACCTCTCCTCTCACCGCTCTTCGCCTCTCACTGCAGGGCGCTTCTACATTGAGATAGTCGGGCGCCGCCGCTTCGAGCCGACGGAGACGTGGGAGCAGGTGAGCGTGTTTCGGTTGGCCCTACTCGAGGGCCTGTTGATGGTTGGCGGAGCAGGCACAGCGGGGTTGAAGCATGCAGCAGCCAAACTAGCGTGCGTACTGCCCCCCCCCTGTTGCAACCCCAGTACAGCCGACCATCAACCAGCTCGCCTGCTTACCCCTGCGTTGCCCTCGGTTGCCCTCCTGCTGCCGCCCAGGATGGCTACCGAGTTGCCCGCCCAGCATTCATAGCCGACGAGCCGCCAGCAGAGGGCAGCACGGAGGCGCAGCAGCTGCAGGAGGCAGCTGCCGAGGTGGGGCAGCTTGCGGACGGCCTGCTGGAGCGGCTGCGCTCGCTGTCGCAGGCAAGAGGGCAAGGGGCAGGGTGGGCAGAGCCTCGGCTTGTGTGCAGGTGTGCGCCTTCTGTGCACGCCGCCCGACCCAACTGCTGCTACCTCTGCAAGCCGAGGGCCACGTGCATGGGCACCATCGACCGCCCCTCGTGAACCAACCCTGCTGTGCCGCACGCTGCTGACTCCGCATGTGCAGTCGCGGCGCGGCATCGGCGAGCTGCTGGCCCGGCTGGGCACCAAGCCAGAGCCCTCCAACCCTGAGGCCCTTTCTTTCTGGGTGGTGAGTCCACTGCGCAGCGCAGCACCGTTGCGTGAGCAGTGCAACCTGGTTACCGCAGTGCACCTCGGCAGAGGCGCCTTGACGTGCAACAGCACGCCCCGCCTCGGCAGCTTGCCACATGCAAGCGGTGCCCAAACGGGAGGCCACCTTCTCCTCATGTCCGCTTCTTCTACACTCCCCCGCAGGCCAACCTGGTCTGCTCCTGCCTGGCGGGTGAGGGCGAGCTCAAGCGCACTTTCCTGTCCAGTCGGAAGACCATCGAGCGCTTGGATACGCAGCGCCAGCTACTGCAGCAGCTCAGCACCGCCCAACAGCCGGGCTGCACCGTCATGTAGGTTGTACAGGAGGGTGCGGGGGCGCCGGCCGGCAGTTCAGTTGCCGTCGTATAGAGCCGTAGCGTGGGGCGCAAAGCGCCGGTTGGCTTCTCAGTTGCGGCAGCGCGTGCTGCGCATGTACCACTTGATTCCCATGTTGTATATAACCTATCTGCGTCTGCTTGATTTCTGCCTCAGCTCTTCTGCCACTGCTTCCTGTAATGGTGCAATACCAGTGCAAACCGTGGCTGCCAGACCCAGGGTGGGAGGCCATGCGGCAGCTGAGCACGGCGGCGCTGACGACGCCATGGCAGGGTTTGGACATGGTTGCAGGGGCTGCGGGACGCCTCAAACATCGGTGATCACCCCGCCCACTCCTCTGGCAGCTGCAGGGGGGCAACCATGCAGGGCTCGCGCCTGTCGCTCATCTTTGGGCGCCAGGAAGCGGGCGGCAGGGGCGCCGCCAACCGACTCAGCCGCGAGAGGTGCTTATGGAGTCCTTGAAAGCGGGTGCAAGCCGCCAGGCGCACCTGCCGCCACCGCCGCCGCTGCGCTTGCCCCTGTGCCCCACTCAGCACCTCCTACCCGCCCCCCGATGTCCCCGACCTGGCAGGCTTCAGTCGCTTGAGTTCAGCCACAACAAAGTCATCCGCAGCGTGCACACAGGCGGCGTGTTCTGCATGGACTTGGACGCAGGCGAGCAGCGCTACTTGCTGGCGGGGGCCGCCGATGCCTCCATCGCCGTCTACGACACCCAGCAGCCCAGCCCCGCGGCCGCCCAGCAGCAGCAGGAGCAGGCGCGCGAGGCGGCAGGCGCCACAGCAGCGCTGACCAGCAACGCAGCCTTCCTACGAGATAGCACCCAGGTGGCGGCGGCGCGCGGCAACGCAGAGCATACGGAGCATACAGCGGTGCTGTCAATCACCAAGCAGTCGCCCCAGGCACACAAGTTCAGCGTGTCAGCAGTGGCATGGTACCCAGTCGACTCTGGGCTGTTTGTGTCAGGTGGGTGCTGCCGGCGGGGGTGTTGGGTCTGCTGAGGCGCAGTGGTGGCCGCAGCTGCTGCTGTAGAGGGGCGTGAGGGAGCAGCAGCAGCAGCAGCAGCAGCAGCAGGGAGGGTGCCGGCAGCGGGCTGCTTTGCGTGCCAGCCGCCAAGCGCTCGTACCCAGTGCTTATTCACCCCTGTCTGCAGGAGGCTACGACAACGAGGTTAAAGTGTGGGACACCAACTCCCTGCAAGTCGTGTGCCACTTTGAGCTGGCTGCCCGCGTGCACGCGGCCGCCATGTCGGCGTGCGCCACCAGCCACTGCCTTGTGGCGGTGGGCAGCGGGGACACGCAGGTGGGTCAGGGGATACTGCTGGTCTGACGAGTGCCGCTGGTGGCAAGGGCCGCGTCGCTGCTGCTGCTGCTGCTGCTGCTGCTGCTGCTGCGTGCATGCTGCGGGGGTGCGCTGGCCGTGCGCGCCGCATGCCCCACCCGCCCTCGCCCACACTGCGCCCACGCCTTGCACCCGCCTGCTGTTATACAGGTCCAGCTGTGCGACATTGTGTCTGGAGGCTTCACGCACTCACTGGCGGGGCACCGTGCCGCGGTCTGGGCGCTGGCCTGGTCGCCTTCAAACGAATGGCAGCTGGCCACCGGCAGCTGCGACGGCCAGCTGCGGCTGTGGGACATTCGGCGGGCGGGTCCCCTCCACATCTTTGACCAGCACGACACACAAGAGCGGCGGGCGACGGGGGGGCAGGCAGCGGAGCAGCAGCAGCAGGGGCAGGCAGAGGGGGATGCCGCAGGGGAGCCTGATGCGTGGGGTGCAGATGCACCGCAGCCATTGCCACCGAGGGAGCAGGACGATCAGCAACCGGCGCCCATGCAGCAGGCAGCGGATGCCATGCAGCGGCAGCGTGGCGGCGGCAGCGGCATCGGGCGGCGTCTGGGCAATGGGCCTGTTGGGGGCGGCGGCGGCCGGGGTGGCCGTGCGGCAGCGGCAGGTGGCAGCAGCACAGTGGGGAGTGAGCGCATGTTCCTGCCAGAGCGTGTCACCAAGTACAGCACTGCCCATGCAGGCTCCATCACAGGTGTGTTTGGTAGGGAGGGCTGGGCGGAACAAAGTAGCACACGGGGCTGGCACAGTCGCAAGCAGCACATTTGCATCACTCCAGACCGCCAACCGCCATACGTGCCCACGGCCCGTTTATCCGCAGGTGTGGTGCCCACACCAGACGGCCTGCACTGGCTGAGTGCTGGCACCGACGACCGAGTGCGGCTGTGGGATGCAGCCACCTACAAGTGTGCAGTGTATTGGGGTTGTGGGCAAATGGGCGATGCTTTAATTGGCGGGTCGGTCTTGATCGTTGAATGCAATGGTCGCATGCCACCTTGCCGGCCGCCTCGCAGCACCGCACATCTGCACACTGTGCTGCCGGTTGGGCTGCTGCTGCCGCCCGACTCGTCACCGACGTTGCCACGCAGGCACCAGCTGGTGCACTACCCGGGCGCCTTCAACCGCGCCAGCCGCGCGCGCCAGCTGGCCGTCAGCGACGACTCCTCCACGCTGTTCCACCCTTCGGGCTCGGTAGTGCATGCAAGTGGGGCTGACACTGGCCTGCCGGCGGCAAGCCTTTTGTTGCTTCTTTGAGCGGAGTGTTGCATCCCGATGGCACGGTATGGCTGCACAGCCCAGCTCTCTGTGGGGGGCCCACCCCTCGAGCTGGGTAGTGCAGGCCCGCCCTGTGCACCAAGTGTAGGTGCGGGGCATTGGGTTGTGGCCAGGGGCGGGCAACCCGCCACCCGGCCCTCGCCCTCATGTCCTTGAGACTGTCATCACTGCGTTGGTGCACCATGGCAGCCCACGCCTGCCGCCCGTCCAACACGCACCCACTGCAACCCGCCACTCTGCCCCCACGCTCACAACAGATGTTTGACGTCCTGAGCGGCCGCCTGCTGCGCACGCTGGGCGGCGGCCACTTTGACACCATCAACTGCTGCAGGTGTGTGGGCCAACCAGCGGTTGCATGATTGTGCCGACCGACTCGCTGGGGTGGGCGACTGCCGGCAGTGGCTGGGGTTGAGGGCACCAGTGGGAGCGAGGCTGCCACGCCTGCTTTGTGGCGTGCCGTTGCATGCCGAATGCCCGCCCATCACCCATGGCATTGCTGCTGCTGCAGGTGGAATCCGGCCGCAGAAGAGCTGTACAGTGGCAGCAGCGACAGCAACATTGTGGTGTGGTCGCCGGCGCGCGAGGCAGTCACCGCAGAGCGTGACGGCTGGCAGGGCCGCGACAGCGACGGAGACGACTGGAGCGACTGATTGCAGCAGTTGACTGAAGCAATGGCTTGTAAATGCGACGTGCAAACATGCCGTCTGGCCTCTGGAAGTGAGGATGCATCGTGCTGCCGCGGTGCCGTCGCCAGGCATGTGCAGCACATGACTCAGTGCTGGGTGGGCAAATGCGATTGCACCATTGCCATGCACACAAGACCCCCTGTAAGGCCTGCATTGCGTGGTGCGGTCCGCTACACCGGCGCGCGGTATTCCAACAACTTAACAGCCCTTTTCATATTTGCCTTCGCTCCTCCCGCCGCCACAACGCCACCACTGCCGTGTTCATCGGAAAGCGACCCGCAATGCGGCTCGCGGGCGAGCCGGCGGCTCGCTTCCCACACCGCTTCTTGCTCACGGTGGCCCGCACCTGCGTGGTGGACATGGTGGCGCTGGTGAGGAGGTGCAGGGGCTGACTTCTGGGCCCCGCAGCTGCCCCGGGAGCGTGCCGGCGGCGGCCGCCGCTCCCCGCTGTGCAACATATGCTCGGCCGTTGTGACGGGATGGTCGGGTGGTGCCTGCTCGCCATGTAATCGATGGTTGACGTAACATGCGGTTACTTTGGGGCTGCCCCAGGCTGCTACACTGGGCAGCCGGTCGTGCCTGGCACCACAAGCCGCTCACTCGAGCGGCGCCGCCATGCCCGTCCCGCGCAGGCCACGCTGCTGGTCGCCTGGCCCCTGTTTGCGCGGCGCGTTGCCATCCCGCCATCCGGGCACACGTGGATGGCACTGCAGTGCGTGCTCTACGCGGCCCAGATCGTCATGCACCGCCGCGGCGCACCCCCAGCCTGGCGCGAGCGCTGCGCTGTGGCGCTGCGTCTCAACAGCTTTGGCATGTTCTCCAATGCCGGCAGCATGATCTGCAAGCTGTGGCTGGACCAGACGCCGCCTGTGACAGGCCGCCTGGCGCTGGCACGCCAGTTCCTGCTCATGCTGTTCTCGTCGGGAGCAGTCACCCTGGTGCACCTGCATGCCGAGGTCATGCGCTTCAGGTGAGCAGGCGGGTGCTTGGGCGGGCGGGCCGCTCCATGCTGTGGACACCTGCAGGACCGACCAGCTCTGCCAATTGAGTTGTCAACGGGGCGGCCTGCGGCCACTGAGCCTACGCCACAATGCCTCCTCACTGCCTGGCTGCGTCTGCTCAACTCAGCCCTGTCCTGCCCTCCCCCCTCCTGTGCAGCTGGGCACTGCCTGTGCACCTGCTCGTTGTTTTGAACAAGTGAGCTTTGGGGTTTGAGACGCATCTGGTCTTTGCAGCGTGCATGCCAAGCCACCTGGGCGCACTGCGCCCGGCAGGAACCACCTGCCCTGCCCTGCCTCTCTTGCCGTCGGCCCCTCACAACCTACCGCCCCCGGGCCTGCACCCTGCAACGCAGCGTGGCGTTCAACAGCACCCTATGCTCGTCGGCAGCGCTGTCGCACCCGCTGGCGCAGCAGCAGACACGCCAGCTGTTTCACATTCTGGAGCTCACCAACTTTAGCCTGCTGCCGGTGGCGGCTCACGTGCAGCCCGTCGCCGAGTGCGCCGCTGTGCTGAGCTACCTGCAGCTGAGCGGCGGCCTGGTGCTGCCGCTGCTAGTGCATGCGGCCTTGGAGAGCTGGCTGTTTCAGGAGCACCAGCGCCAGCGGCAGCAGTGCGGGATGCCGGCTGAGAGCAGCCCCATGCGCTGGCTGTATGATGCAGTGAATGGCATGAGCGAGGCGCTTGATGGAGTGACGCTGGCCACAGCTGTGTGGATGGCGCTCGGCACACTGTGGAAGCTCTCAGTTGCAGTTGCCTTTCGCCAGACGGGAGGCAGCTGAGCAGCCCAAACTGACCACCCTGTGTAACCATGCCTCCTGAGTACCCCATGCTCCTGACTTCCAGCACTTTAGTAATTTTAGTAATCATCTGCCCCTACTGCATCCCCCTACATGTTAACATTCTCCATCACCAATGCTGCATCCTTGTATTGCGAGTCTGTGCGCCTCACCATTGCAGTGTAACAGGCACACGCCATGAGCGGCAGAGCGTTGACAGAAGGGGCGCGCATTGCAAGTGCAGTTTAAAGCTTGGATCCGTGGTGTCGTTTGCAGTTTGATTGTTCATTGGCTGCCTCGCTGAAGTTTGATCGTCTGCCTTGTTGCACGCCCAGCGTGCCTATGCCGCGGCAGCAATCTGGAGCATCTCCCGCACGTCGGTCAGCTTGTCGCGGGGCTTGCCCAGCGCCGATCCCCGCTTCACCTCCTCAGCATCCACCGCCTGCCAGCCCTTAAAGTCCACAATCTGTGGGGGCGTAAACGGCAAGAGCAGATGGGTTGGGGGGTGCGACGCTGGATGGCGCATGCACCCCACCGCCTGCTCCCCTTGGCCTGTAGCCATTTCCTTCCCTAACTGCTCCTTCCTGCACCCCCTGCCTTAGCAGCTGGGGCAGGCCTGACCGGCCAACCTGCCATTTGGACCCCCCCCCCGGCCTCCCGCATCCCAGTGCACCCACCTGCCCGCCTCGCCGGCCGGCAGCAGCTGCAGCCCTGCCTGTTGCAGCAACACCACCCCACCCCTCCCAAGCCATTCTTGCAGACACACCTGCACGCCCCGCTCTCCCAGCAGCTGGCGCAGCCCCGCCGCTCCCGGCAGCGCCGCCTCCACTGGCCGGAAGGTGTCCTTGGTGGACGCCATGGTATCAACCGTCTGTTCTGCATCCACCAGGTTGGTGCCGATGATGCCTGCGGGGCGGGGGTGTGTTGGGTTCAGGTTTTAAAAAGGGGGGGCCATGGTGTGGCCTAGGCGTGTCTGCTCTGCGTCCACCAATTTGGTGCCGATGATGCCTGCGGGGCAGGGGCGGGTTGCCGACAGAGGCAATGGGGTCTGGCGGCAGTAGGGCGCCATGGTGTGGCCTAGGCCGGCCTGCTCCTGACTGTTGGCATATCCGGGTGGTGCGTGTGGAGCGAGGGGATGTGGAATTGAGGGGTGGTCTCACGGGCACAATAACATCCACCAGGGTGGTGCCCCGATGATGCCTGCGGGTTGCAAGTGGCGGCATGGTGCTGGGCAGGCACCCGTCACCCCTGCCCCAACTCCTCCAGCCGCCATGTGGCTGTGCAGCCAGCCACGCAAGCGCCGGCTGCAGCCACCAAATCGGAAAGTGTCCACCCAGCACATCCCATCCGAGGGGCCTGTGCATCAGCCAGCCAGCCAGCTGGGCGCGCCTCCCAGCTGCCACCCCCAGGGAGCCCGTTGTCGCCAACACCTACATGCAACCGACGGCCGGCACCCAAGCCACCCACCAGAGGGGCCGCGCTTCAGCCAGCCGCACACATACAGGCCCGGCTCAAAGCTGCTGCCGTCCTCCTGGTAGACCTGCAGGGAGCACACAGGTTTTGTTTGTCGAGAATTGTGGTTGAGCTGGCCATGGTCCAATCGGCTCCGCTCCAGCTGCTGCCATCCTGGCGCAGACTTGTGGAGGTGATGGAGTGGTGTGCGGGCTGCTTTCGCTTGCTGCCCAGGAGCCGGCAGTGACATCACAATCGCGGAAAGCTGCTCCCGCCAGTCCCACAGTGTGCCAAACCCACAGGGTTATATCTGGCACATGCATCCTACGTCAGGCCCCAGCACTCCGAACCCGCCCACCCACCCACCCATCAACCCACCTGGCCAGCCTGGTTGGGGATCACGCCCCGGCGGCCGTCAAACGCCACGCCCGGGATGCCCACCGACTTGAAGCCAATGCTCTTGAGAACAATGTCGGCGGGGATGGTCGCAAACTCGCCTGTGGAGCGAACGGGCATGGGTGCGGGGTGCGGGTGCAGACTCAGAGGAGGACATGGAGCACGTTCCGCGGGAGCCAGCCTGGCCAGCAGCCGCAGCTGCAGCAACTGCAGAGCGTTGCAGGATGAGCGCACGGGCGGCCACATGCCGGCTGGTGCAGGTCAGCCTCCACCCGGCCAACGTTGCACGGCAAAGTGGCAAAATAAAGTGCACGAGTTGGCGCACCGGTGCCGATGGCCTTTTGGTCCTTGCCCTCCCCAGCCGGCTCCAGCCGCGTCTTCTCCAGCTTCACCTGCAATAGAGCACGCAGTGAACAAATGCAGTGACCAAATGCAGAACAAACAAGAGGGGTGACTGACTGGTTGCTCTCCTCTAGCTTCCCTGCAGCAGGGCATGGCCACGATAGCAGCGGCAGATGCTGCAGGGTAGGCGCTACCAAGGCAGCCCAGGGGGAGCAGCCGGCTACCCTGGGAGGGGACTCAATCTGTGCGAGCCTCCTGGCCTGGCCCGCGTGCCCACCCACGCAACCGCCCACCTCGGCGGCATGGCCGTCCTTGCCAATGACCTCTGCCGGGCTGCGCATGAAGTGCAGATACAGCGACTTGTCCCTGCAGGGCAGAAAAGGGGACAGGAAACGAGTTACAAAAAAAGGGCTTTGTTCACCAAAACGGAAAGTGCAGTTGGCTTGCCCCTGGAGGGGGCAGAACGGGACACTGACCACACAAGTGAGGCCATCACAGAGTCTTGGCACTGTGCAGGATGGCTCTGTGCTGCCACTGCTGCATCGCTGCTTGGGCTCCGCAAGCGCTTTCGACAGGGCGTCAAACAAGTGGTGCTCTGTGCAGCCTGCAATGCAACCCAGCGGAAGCAACGCAACCCAACCCAAGCCCGATGCGGCTTCACCCACCCCTGCTTGGGCTCCGCCAGCGCCTTGGACAGGATGTCAAAGACGCGCTTCTTCATGCGAGTCGCCTTCATCTCCGCCTCGCAGGCGGGCGACACCTTGAACACCTCAGGATCCAGCTTGATCTGCGGTTGGAGGCAGGGATCCCAGGGAGGTAGGGAGGGCTGTGAGAAACATCAGGCTGTGCAGCGGGGGGCACCTTGAACACCTTGCCAGCCGGGTTCAGCTTGACCTGGCCAACCAACGAGTGGCTTGTGGCGGGAAGGAGGCGCCGCGTCAGATGATGGCAGGCGACAGACACCTGGAGCAGTTCTGAGGCCCAACTGTATCTTGACAGCAGAGCGACACCTGTGCACAGAATCTCGTCAAATCCCCGCACCCGCGCGCCCTCAGGCACAGCCGCTCTGCGACCCTTTCGTACAGGAAGCAGCAGGCAGCTGGTTTGCCAGCAGCTGAGACTGCCTCACAAGTGTTCCAGTTACATTGATGCAGTGCAGGCAGGAGGCATGAGTCAGCGCCCTATGCCAGCTCACCTGCACGCCCTCCAGGCTCAGCCGCTCGCGACTCTTTCATACAGGCAGCAGCAGCCAGCTGTTTCGTCAGCAGCTGAGACACTGTGCCAGCCCACCTGCACGCCCTCCAGGCTCAGCAGCTCGCGAAGCTCCTTTGGTGTAAAGGCCGCCTGAACAGGGCCGCGCCGCCCCAGCAGGTGGACCTCCTTCACCGCGCTGTTCCTGCACACCGGCACGTGCAGGGCAAGGCTTGATTGCGAGCGTGAGGCAGCATGCTGGTGCGTGCACGCCCCAGCGGGTGCACGTCCCGCACCGTGCTGCTCCTGCAAACGTTGGCAGGACGTGATTGCCGTATGAGGGTTGAATGTTAGCAGCTGGCTCTCAAGGAGGCCTGTGCCCGGAGTGTGCCATCAATGCACTGCCCAGCAGGCCGTCCACGCGCTAGGTGCCGATGCAGCATGCCGCCTGAGGTGCCAAGCATGAGGACAGCAGGCCGTACCACGAGCCAGGTACTAGGGCAGCGGGCCGTGTGCACCCACCACACCAAAAACGGCCGGAGCACAATGTGCCCACATCCCCATGCCCTCTTTCACCCACTTCAGCTGCTCCACCGCGTGGCTGCAGATGTCGGTCTGTGCCAGGTCATCAACTTGCTTGAGCAGCACGCGGGCACAGTCCACTGCCAGGGGGTGGGGGGCGTACGCAGACAGTTGGGGCGTGTGCGGCATGCCGGGGCGGTCACGTACACGTGCGCAGGGAGCGGGCAGGGTTGGGTGGCAAGGCCCCCAGCAGGCTCAGCAGGGCTTGAGTGCAAGCGCGGGTGATGCGGCTTTGCCGGCGGCGGCTTCACGGCCAACCGTGCACAAAGGGGGCACAGGAAGCAGCCCAATCCTAGTGCATAAGTTGGTTGATGTCCTACAGCTAAAGGCATACGCTGTCCTATGGCTGAAGACAAGGCAAAGCAGGGCTGGGCGCTCACCCGCCACGTTGCCCAGCCCGGCAATGGCCACCGATCGCGTGCGGGACAAGTCGACGGGCAGGTTGCGGTAGGCTGGGTGCCCGTTGTACCACCACACAAACTCGCGGGCGGAGAACACCCCCGGCAGCTCCTGCAAGGCAGTGCGTGCAGCCGGACAGCAGCCGATCCGCCTTGAGCTTAGCAGGCAGCTGGGCCACGTTCCGGTGCACAGCAAGCACCCTGGCCACGCCTGGTGGGCATGAGCAGCTCAAGCGCACCTCGCCGGGGCAGCCCAGCTTGCGGTCGCTCTCGGCTCCATACGACAGCACCACCTGCATTGGCATGTGCAACTTCGCCGCAGTCAGCTTGCGGCACTTGCCACCAGCGCGCCATGTTCATTCCTCGTTGTTGTATGCGCGCCACGCAATGTGGCCCCGTGGGCATGCACCGCCGGCATGGTCATGGGCAGTCCAAGCTGGCGGGACAGATCGCATACCCAGCCCAACCACCCACTGCATTGTAGTAGGAACGCAGCTTGTCCAGGGACAGGTCGCGGCCCACCCAAGGCCCGGAGCAGCACCAGCCCTTGCTCCATCAAATCCTAGTACTGCACGGGCTTACCGCATTGTAGTAGGAGCGCAGCTCGTCCAGGGACAGGTCGCGCCCCACCCGCACGTTTCCAAAGAAGGAGATGCGCGGGTCCTGTGCCAGCTGCGTGAACTGGTTGATCACGTTCTGCATTGGAGGGGATAGGGGATGCAGTCAAGGGGATGCACGTTTCGATGCCGCACAGCCGTGTTGCGATGGTGCAGGGGGCTGGTGGTTGCGCTGAGTGCCGGCGTCGCTGCCTCTCTCAATGCATGTATGCATCCCAAGGTGTGACAATATCCGCATCATCGTTTGCATCACCAGCCTCACCTTGGTGTCTGCATGGTCGGGTGCCACGCCGGAACGCACCAGGCCAAAGGGAGTGGGCAGCGCCTCCTGTGGCAAGCAACAGCAGCGGATGCATGCGGCATGCCGTTTGCCGGATGCACATGCCAGCTACGCAGCTGTCTCAAGTTGTGCATGCATACAGTGCCGGTTCGCAGCACGGTGATCTGCAGCAGCCGGTGCCAGTGGACGGACGCGTGCACCGGCGGCATGGCGGCTCCCACACCGCACATGGCGGCGTCGGCTCCCCCGAAAACACATGCTTGCACCCTCCCGCATAACCCCACGCACCACAATGTCCACCCGAGCGTCCTCGCCAAACTTCTTCAGCAGCTGCAAGGCATGGATACGGAGCGGCAGGGCAGGCAAGGAGGTGGGCGTGGCAGGCGGCGGCAGCAGCCGCGCTCGACGGGCCAATGCAATGCTGCACCATGCGGCGTCCTGTGCCACCATGCAGTCCATCAACAGCCGGCGCCCCTGCGGCACCTTGTCAGCGGTGTAGAAGCCCGCCGGGCCGCTGCCCACGATGCAAAAGTGCGGTCCGGCGGCAGCTGCTGCGGCGGCGGCGGCAAAGCCTCGCGCCGCCAGTCCCCCCGCCGGGCGCAGCAGCCCGCTCGCTGCGGCGCTAGCCATCCGTGGCAGCATGGCGTGTCAGGGACAGGCCGTAAGGCAGGGTGCAGCTGCTCTGTCGCGGTTTCTGTGTTGTGGTATCAGCGAGCGGGGTTCACTCGAGGGCCGCAGCCGCTGCAAACACACCACGGGCGTGTCGATCGACCGATCCGATGGTCGGCGGCGAGGGCGGCAAAGGGCTCTTCGGAGGTCAGCGTGCCGGGCGCCAGGGACAGGTTTGATGACCACCGCCCTTCGACAGGCAAGTGGCACGGTGGGTTTGGCGGGTGGCGCAGCGGCGGTAGCGGCGGCAGTGGGCGGCAGCGGCGGCAGCGGCGGCAGTGGGCGGCAGCGGGCCGGCAAGGGGACACTGAGCAGGCGCAGAGGCAATGCAGTCTACCAGTATTTGGTCGTTACAGCCACGTACAGACGTGCAGCAGTTCATGCGGCAGTGGAAGCGGCTGAAGGCGAGCACCAGCAACCGAACAGTGTGCAAGATGTGCCTTCGTCCTGCGTCCAGGTTGAGTGCGCTGCAAACCACCAATTCAGTCTGCGCAGCCAGCCCCACAACGGCATGCACACTCCCTTCCTCATCTCATCTTCACAAAGAAACATGCCGCCGCAGCTGCAAGTGGGCCTCAGGTATGCCAGGCTTATGCAGGGCGGGGTGCGCCCACGCTGTCCATGTCGCAGCGCACTGGCTGCCTCAACAAGCCCTAGGGCAGCCATCATTCTACGCCTGCCTTGATTCATGCAACTTGATTCATCCACCAGGGCAGCAAGCTGCAGGCGACTCGTGAGCAGCTGGCAGAGGGCAAGGGCAGCCGACGCCAGACAGCAACGGGACGGCATGCTGGCGGCTTTTCTGGTTGCGTGCAAGCTCACACAGAGCCCCGACACCCATCAGGCAGCATGCAAGGCCCGCCTTGCTGCGGTCGTGGGCTAGGGCTTTGCTGGCCTCTGTCATTCAGCAGCTGATCAGCGCCCGCCCTCTCTCTGCAGACTCTGGGGGAAAGGGAGACGGCGATTGCGAGCGGAGGACTTGCCGCCCACTCTAAGCAGGCGAGCGCGTTCTCGCTTGTCGCGCTGTGAAGCGGGTGGAGAGGCTCTGACTTGCAGACAGTGCAATTTGCTCGGTGCGTTTTTTGCCGCTGCCCGCTCTGAGGGCACTGCCGCCGCTGCCGCCCACTGCCGCGCACTGACCGGGTGCTGCCGCCAACGCCCGTTCCAGCGCTTCGTTCCACCATTGCCTGCTGTCCGAACCACGCTGTGCAGGTGCAGCATGAGTTAGGCACACTGGCATGGCCAGGCCGGGACTGGGTGGCACCTCGCAGCGCCCCAGCGGGGCATGTGCTTGACGTGCTAATTGTGGGTGCAGGCACGTGCTGGGGTTAGGTGTTGTCGGCACAAGGCTGGGCTCAACGTGTTGTTACGAGGACTATTCATGCCGCTGTGTGGAGTGCTGAGGCAAGCAGCAGGAGCCGGGCTGGAGAGCGGTGCCTGCCGCCCGCTTGGCTCCCAGCTCTCAGACCCCACCTGAGCCCTGCCCTGCCCTGCCCTGCTCCCACTGCAGGCCAGTGCGGGCTGGCTGTGGCATTTGGGCTCATGCGGGAGCGCGTCACCAATGTGGTCTGCCTGGACGAGAATGAGGCGGGTGGCTGCAGCCCAAGCTGCACACGATGCTTGAACCAGCTGCTTGGCCGCGTGCGGGAGCTCGGACAAGATGGCACGCCTAAGTGGCGTACCGCCCTTTGGCTGCCTGCCGCATACTGCACCTGCGGCAAACAGTCAACAGGGCGCTTTGACTGCCTGGCTCTCACTGCCGCATAACTGCCATGCCGCCCCACTTCTCACGCAGCCCGGCAAGGAGGGCCCCTGGGCCACCTACGCCCGCATGGTCACCCTGCGCACGCCCAAGCACCTGACAGGGCTGGATTATGGCATGCCCTCCCTCACCTTCCAGGTCGGGTCCCACTGAGTGATTTCGGCGGCGCGGCGCTGGGGATGCCTGGCTGTGCCCCTGGTCCTGCCCTGCTCGCCTTGCGTGCCACTGTCCTGGCTATGAACCGTTCCAGTTTTGCACATGGTTTCGTCCTCCCCATCACCCACACACGTACGCAGCACACAACAACAAGCTAGTGCACCCTCTCACGCCATTTTGCAGGCGTACTTTGAAGCCCGCTTTGGCCGCGCGGCCTGGGAGCAGCTGGACAAGATACCGAAGGAGATGTGGTGCGGCGTTGCTGTCTGGTTGCGCGGTTAGCGCACATCAAATTGCGCTTGCCTGCTGCACCTTGATGCATACTGCAGTCCCGGCAAGGCGAGTGTTTCGTTGCCCACACGCGCACGTCCAGCGCCTGTGCTGTTTCCTCACAGGATGGAGTACCTGCAGTGGTACCGCGAGGTGCTGCGCATACCTGTTCAAAATGGCACCAAGGTACATCGGCACCCAGCAGGCTGCCGCATTTACTGCTGTCCTAGCATCTGCTGCGCCGGTGTCGTCCCGCTGCCGCCGCTGCCGCCGGCTATGCCCTGCTGTTGCTGCTCGTGCCGCAAGAGTCAGCCCGCTCTGCACACCAGGAGGGCAGCGCAAGCCCTTACCACGCACGCTATCAGTTCCACTCCCTTCTGCCGACGCACTGCTTCCCTTGCTTGCAGGTGCTCCTGATAGAGCCGCTACAGCCCAGCAGCGCCTCTGGCGGCTTCGCAGTCACTGTGCTGCGCACTGGGGCGGCGGCGCCTGAGCTGCTGTATGCTCGCAAGGTGGTGCTAGCCACTGGCATCCAAGGCGGCGGCGAGTGGTGGGTGGCGAGGGACGGCTTGCACTGGGGGAGTGGCGGTGTCGCACTGCATGCACAGACCTGCCTTATTTTGCAGACCAGCTGCGCACATCCCCAATTGTGCCCATCGTCAGCTGCTTTGGGCGCGTAAACCTGTGCCGCCGCAGGCACGTCCCCGCCTTCATTCGGGAGTCGGTGCCACGCTCGCTGTACGCGCACACTTCCGAGGCCATCAACTTTGAAGCACTGAAGGGCAAGCGAGTGGCCATCTTGGGCGGTGAGTCCAGAATGGGGCATGCCGTTTGGCGTTTGCTGGTACCAATGCGACTGTTCATTCCACGCGGAGCCTGCCACTGCTGCTGCTGCCAACGCTCGCGCTGTTGCCACTGCTGCTGGTGGCCGCTGCAGCTTTCCAGGATTTTCTGGACTGCATTGCAGCGCTGCCAGCATGTCGCTCAAACCGTTGCTCCTGTCGGGGCCGACCGCAGGCGGCGCCTCTGCATTCGACAATGCACAACATGCGCTGAGCTGCGGCACGGGGGAAGTGCAAGTCTTTGTGCGGCGCAAGGTGTGCTTGTTGCCGGCGGATGGTTCAACATGCTTTGCTGCCCAGCATGCGTGCGCTTCGTCCTTGGGGTGCTCAACACAGGCGCATAGTGTTGCGGTTCCCAGCCGTGCAACCAAGGTCTATTTTCAACTGCAGGAGCTGCCCCGCGTGAACCCCATCCGCAATATGGAGTTTGCAGGTGCAGTGCAGGGCTTTTCAGGGGAGGCGGTGCAGCGCTAGGTGGCTTGCTTGAGCCAACCGCAGCAGGCACGCCCCATAGCCATGAGCTGAAATGGGTTTGCTCCACACTGGGCACCTGCTTTGTGCTACAGGCTTCATGAAGCATTTCAGCGACCTGGGTGATGCCAGCAAGTGAGGGATCCGCGACCGCCGCTGTCGCCCTGCTGCCGCCGCTGCTGCTGCTGCTGCTGCTGCTGCTGCCGCCGCCGCTGCTGCTGCTGCTGCTGCTGCCGCCGCCGCCGCTGCTGCTGCTGCCGCCGCCGCTGCTGCTGCTGCTGCCGCTGCGTGGCTGCGCGGGCGATGCTGCCCTAGCCATCCCAAGTTTGACCTGTTGCTTGCTGGTCCATGACTGGGTCCTTACTGCCACTGGCTTGCCACCGCAGGTACGCCGGCATCAACCACTTCCTCAAGTTCAACCAGCCGCCGGTGCGCCTGCTCTGCTTTACGGGAACAGCCAAGCTCCTCTTTACAGGAACAGCCAAGCTCCTGCTTGCCGCCCACTGGTGTTTGCCGCATGCAGCCCTGCCACATCACCTGCCGCGCCTGCTCAATCAACCCAAGGCCCGCGCTCACTGCTCACCCTGCCGCGTCTCTGGCCCAGCAGACCAACGATACGTTTAACCGGGCAGCGGCTTACCCCAATTTTGAGCTGCACACAGGCGCAGCCTGGCAGGCGCTCGAGCCGACCGCTGATGGCAGGCAGGCACGTGCTGCGGCATGCTGCGCTGTGCTATGCTGCTAAGCCTCTTGATGCTTTCAGTAAGCCTCTGCTCACGTGCCGCATCTCGATCCGACTTGCTGTGCTGGGATCGGGCAGGTGGCTGCTGTGAGGGGGTGTCCCGCTTCACCAATCAACATCCGTTTGCAGCTGGTGGAAACCTGCCCTTGCCTCTGCCCTCGCCCCAGGTGCGCATCCACTCAGCCAAAGGCGATGAAGGCCTCTTCGATTTCCTGGTCATTTCCACCGGCTTCCTGACACACCACTCGGTGAGCAGGCTTGTGGGCACAGCATGCAAGCAAGTATCTGTCTTGCACTGCTGGGGCAGCATGTGCAGGCTGTCCATCTGATGCTGTACCGTCCACTCTTTTTGTGCGCGTTTGCCGGTAAATTTCATCCTGCAGCTGCGGCCAGAGCTGGCAGCCATGGCAGACGGCATTGCCACCTGGCGCGGCCGCTTCACTCCGCCGCCGGGCGAGCCCCGCAACGCGCTGATTGACGACCACCCATACCTGGTCAGTCAAGCTGCCGCGTCGCTGAACGCTGCCACCGCCCATCTTTGCTAGCATCTTTGCAGTTTGGCCAGCCTCAGGGGCTTGTTGACATTTTGTTTGCGCACTGTTGCCGGCCGAGGTGTGCATGTCGGCGAGTGAGCATGCCCCTCCCCTTGCAGGGGCCGTCGTTTGAGTTCCAAGAAAAGCAGCCGGGTGCAGCGCCCTACCTCTCGTCCATCTATGGTGAGATCACCTTACTTCCGAGGCCGTGTTGCACTTTGCTGGTGTGCCCAGTGGTTGCCATGCTCCCCGCAAGGCATGCCTTTGAGCTCAGTCAGACGCGCGAGGGCAGTGCAGCCGACTGGAACACTGCCCACGCCATATTATCCTGCCCTGCAGCATTCAACTACTCTGCCCTCGCCTCGCTGGGACTGTCCGCCTCCGCCCTCTCTGGTGAGTGTGCCAGCTGGCGTTCGCTGCTGCCCAGCGCTGGCGGAGGCCGCGTGACAGCAGCGCAGCTTGATTGCACCTAGGTCGCCCAGCAGCGCTGGATGTCCATGGCCTCCCTCCAGTGCCCTATATGCTTGTCCTGCATGCGTGTTGTTACGTGCAGGCTTCAAGTACGCGCTCCCCAAGCTGGTCAGCGGCATCACCCGCTCGCTGTTCCTGGAGGATGCGCCCGCACTGCTGCAGGCGAGTCCTGTAGTGCTGGCACACCGCTGGTGCACCACGTGGTTATCATGCGCTGGACAGGTGCACCCGATTGGGCGGCAGCTGCCGCGCTGCTGTGTGTGCTGCCGCCGACCCACGTGCTGTGCCACCGCTGTGCATGCTGCCGCCGGCCTGCGTGGTGCTCCGCAGTCTCACCTGCTGCACCGGCCCCATGCCGCTGCTGCCTCTGTGCAGGAGTTCATGGCGTATGACGAGCACGAGTTTGTGGGGGTGTGGCCGCGAGCCACCGCCTGCCCGCCCTCGGCCACCGCATGAGCGCATGGTCCAGCTCCGGCAGATGCGGAGTCCGCATCGACGCTGCCGTGCTCCCTGTATAATAGACACCTGGGATGCCTGCATGTGCGCCCACTGCGCACTTCAAGAGAACCGAGCTTGCCTGCCTGTGCACTGCATCACAGTGTCATTACCTTTGCCCAACCAGGACACCGCCTCGTTCCCGCCAGGACCGCCAAGCATCGACGGAACCGTTTACATGCATCTGCACCGTGCACTGGTGACCACGTGCGCAAGCACCCAGCCGCACCAGTAGCTTGCACAGCCGCTCACATTGGCGAGGGCCGCACAAACTTGCGGCGCAAGTCGCCTGGAAGTGCGGCGATCAGGCCCACCACTCCCTCCGGCACGGCCGCTCTGCCGATGCTTCATGCATGCATCTGTGCCGCGGGCTGCTTGTACTCGGTGATCACAGGAGTGCCAAGCTGCAAGATGGAGCAGCTGGTTGATGTGCATGCTGCCCGTGGGGCGGCGGCGTAGCTGGACAGGCGCGGTGCACCGTGGTGCTATGCCGCTCATGCGAGGCAGCGGCGGCGAGTGCTGAGCCGCGTCGGCTGCTGTCCACGATGCCCGGCGGGACTCTGAAAATAAATGCTGGCTACATTGCCCCGCGCTGTACCTTGAGAGCTGAAAACGGCCGTTGCCAAAAAGCCAGGAACAGTTTGGTGCCGGGCTCCGCATATGCTCGCGCATTCCCTCTTACCAACCGATCCATGGTAGGCGGAGTGACCGGAAAGCGGCGCGGACGCGTCTGCACGTTTGGAGACAGGCCGCTGGCCCACCCAGGGCGCCTGCGCCGCCCGAAGTCCCCCCTGCCCCAACCGCTCAGCCAGCTTGCTGCGACCGGTTGCTCGTTATTCATGCAGCCCACTGTGCAGGACGTTAGGCGATTGGACTGGGTGGAAGCGGCAGCAAGGGCTGCGGGCGCGGTGCCCGCCCCGCGCGCGCGCGGCGCCGCCCGTCTTGCCACTCCCTTGCAGGACGCTGGCCGCACTGTGGCAACAACAAACTGCTACCGTCAATTGAACGACTGCTCCGCCCAACGACCAACACACCGGCACACTCTACAAGGCACAAGTAAGTAGTGACACTTGCGACAGCAAGGACTGATGACTTGTGCCCCAAACCGCAACGGGGCGGCAGCACCGCAGCCTGCAACGCAGGCCCTTGCCTTGCAACACCACTTGTGCTGGCCCACTGTTTGCAGGTACGTCGGTGATACCTCGCGTCTGTTGCTCAGCGCGATGTAAAAGGTGAGGTGCAGGGGCCCAGCTTCTGTCTGGTTGCACGCCAGCTGCGAGCGCTGTTGCATGCAGTGCATTGGGCGGCCGGGCACCACTTCCCGCCGGAGCTGTCGCAGGCAGCAGCAAGCGCGCGGCAGCAGGGGCTGGACTGCGGCTGCGCGGCCCACCTGGTGTAGATATGCCCGTTCGTTCGGCGCGCCTGCTTTGCTGGGAGGCCCGCCGCTCACGATGCCCCGGCTCTCTGGACGTGTGGCGCATGCAACAGCTGCGGCCTGCCTGCTGCACTCAAGGTTCCTGCGCACCACCAACGCGGCAAGCTCGACAATGCTGCCTCACAGCCGACGCCCACCGCCTCCCCCGCCAATGCAGGCGAAGCCGTGCTCGAAATGCGCCAAGCAATGAGCCGGTCTGGCATGGAGCCACGCTGCGGCCCTGACTAGCGGCGGCGGCGGCTGCGGCGGCGGCGGGGCGGGCAGGCAGCGGTGGGCGGCGCAAGCGCACCGGACGACCAAGTTTGCACGAGTTGGGCGGACTTAGGCCGTCGACCAGGCGTCGGCGCCACACCCCTCCCTGGCCAACGGCCGCACCTGCTGTGGTCGCCAGCACGCCAGCACGGTGCGCAGCACGCCGCTGAGCGACGTGCCAACCGCCGTCCGTCCTCGCCAACCGCTCATGCTGTTTACTCACATTTCTCTACCACGGGCCCGCCCCCTGTGGCGCCCTGTGGGCGCTGGTCTGGTGGCGGACGCCGCGCTGAAGCACCTTGCAGCCCTGGCCTCGATCGTAACAGCCGGTTCATGGATGTTAATGTTCATCAACGTGAACCGGGGCTCGGGCCGACACGTTTGGAGGGCTGCATGGAGCCAGCACGCGCATCCAGCCGGCGGCGGTCCGGAGGCGAGCCAGAACCGTTCCACTCTTGCGGCGTCCTCTCTAAAACGCCCCGAACCCGCGAGCGCGTCAGGCTGCAAGGGGTTCTGCGTCCCACTTCCGCTAGGCAGCCCCGCCCGCAGCCCCCCTGCTCTCCATTCCGCCCCTGTGACCCGCTCATCTTTCAGGCGGGCGGTGCAAGCGCGCCGGGCCCCGCGATGCTCCCAGCGGGCGCCCCCAGCTGGGAGCCTCCCCTCGGCCCGGGCCCGGAGGCAGGCGCCGCGTGGCCCCAGCACGTCGCAGCCGCGTGGCCTCCCTGGAGCACGGCGCCGCCGCTAGCTGAGGCTGGCCCACCGACCGCCGACCCGCCGGCGTTACCCGGCGGCCCGCCAAGGCCTTGGGCCCCCACCACTGGTCCCGCCCCCCTGCCGCCGCACCTTCCGCTGCACACTGGTGCGTGGCGGGGCTGGCATGGGCTGAGCTCGCGGGGAAGCAGCGGGCCGGGGCCTGTGCCAGGGAGCAGTGCTACTGCCGTTAGTCATGCCGTATGCGGGGCTGGAAGGGACACATGCGGGGGACTCCTGCGCAGCATGCACGCTCGCCTGCTCGTGCGCTAGCACCCGCCGACTCACACGCATGCCGCATGCGGCACCCCCTGTGACGGCACATGCTGGGCTACGCACCGGCTGCCGCTGAAATGCACGCATGCGCTACGACGCCGGTGTCTGCTCAAGTCCCCTGCATTGCCCGTTCACCCCGCTCCGCTCTGTGCAGGCGCAGTCAGCAGCACCAAGCAGCGGCTTCGCTGGACGCCAGACTTACACGCCCGGTTCACAGAGGCCGTCAGGCAGCTGGGTAAGGAAACAGCGGGGCTGGCAGTCTCTTCGCCTTGTCCCGGATGCACCGTCCTGCCTGCAGTGCACCGCCGCCAGCCCAGCCACTCGCTGTGGCATCACAGCTGCCGCTGCCTCCTCCAAAGCTCACGCGTCATGCTGCTGCCACCTGCCCACCCACACACCCTGGCTCCCCTGGCTGCTCCGCCTGCCGACCGCAGGCGGCGCCTTCACAGCCACTCCCAAGCGCATCATGCAGTTGATGGCGGTGCCGGGCGTCACCCTGTTCCATGTGAAGAGCCACCTGCAGAAGTGAGGGCGGGAAACAGCTTTCTGCAGGATGGGAAACAGCTGCCAGGGGCGGCGGTTGGCTGGGCCTCCAGGCGCAACCGGGCTGCATGCCACCATGTCATGTGTGCTTGCCGCCGCAGCCACTCCCTGGCCGGACAGCTGCCTGCTGCACTGGCTCAGTTGGAGGGCTCAGCACTCGATTCACTGCCACCCCGCCCCACCCTACCCCACTCCGCCCCACCCCCGCCCCACAACAGGTACCGCGGCGCGCTGACTGCCGGCGGCGGCCGCAAGCGGCACAAATCGGGCCACGCCGGCGGCGGGCGCACCGCTGCTGCAAAAGGCGGTCAGGGCGGCGGCCTGCAAGCCGAGTCGTTTGGCCTGGAGCTGCCTGGCCCACTTGCCGAGCTGGCGCTGGGCCTCAGCAACTCGGCTGACAGCGAGGAGGATGACGAGCATGGCAGCTCGGGCCTGGGGGCCCTGCTGGAGAGCTGGCCCAGCGGCCTCATCTCCCTCGGAAACAGTGGCATACTGGTGCCGGAGGCGGAGGCAGCGCCGGAGGAGGAGGAGGAGCAGCAGCAGCAGCAGCAGCAGCAGCAGCAGCAGCAGCCCAGCGAGGCAGCGGCGGCCAGCGGCCAGGAGGCAGCGCCGCCGGGCTGTCCCAGCGTGGCGCATCTGCCGCCCCTGGGTGCAGCGGCTGGCGACTGGGACCTGGCAGGCGGCTCGCTCAATGCTGGCCGCCCGCTGACGCCGGCAGCACAGGAGCCTCCTCAGGATAGCGGCGCGCCAGCTGGCGGTGCACTGCCTGCTGATGATGCACCTCCTGTGCAGAGCCCGCTTGCAGCTGCAGCCGGCGCCAGCCGGGAGCAGCTGCTTGCCGAGGCGCTGCGCCGGCAGCGTGACATGCAGCGGCAGCTGTCTGCCTCGCTGGAGGTGCGTCTGCATGCATCTTGCACCCAGCTCGGGCGTGGGTGTGGCTGCGAAGCTGTGGCTGCCCAAGCTCTGAGCGCAATCTGGCCGCAGCTGGGTGCCTGGCCAGAGATGTGCGGGTGCAGGGTGTGCGGCATGCCACGGGGTTGACGGCGCTGCCTCGACCCAAAGGGGGCTGTGCTCACCTCACACCGCACCGCGCCCACCCTTCCCTCCTGGCGCAGGCGCAGCGCGCGATGCAGCTACAGCTGGAGGCCCACGGTCGCTACATCGAGCAGCTGCTCAAGTGAGGGTCTGGCTTTGGGAGCGGGTTGTGCTGTGTGCCTTGCTGGTGCGCGTGAAGCGCTGGGCAGCATGCTGGCGGGCTTTGCTGTTGGCAGCTGTTGGCATGCAAGGCGGCGCTCAGGGCACAGCTCAACAGATTCATGAGCGCCTGCCTCAACTGTTCATGAGCGCCTGCCTCAACAGCTCGGGAGTGCCTGCCTGGCATGCCGTCATGAGTCTGTCTGCTTGCGCGGCGCTTGCGCGCTGACAGCCACCACCGCGCGCCGTGGCTGTCGCTGCAGGGAAGACGGTCTGCTGGGCATGGCTGCCACAAAGCAGCAGCCGCGCCGCCGCGCCGACGCAGCCCCCGGCAGCCCCATGAGCCGCAGCAGCGGAAGGTCGGGCCGTGAGATGACCAGCAGCGGTGGGGCGGGTGCAGGAACCGGCACCCACGCCAGCCCCAATGGCCCGTCTTATGCCGACAGCCCAGTCGGCATCAAGTGGGCAGGCAGCCTGGCCGCGAGCGCGGGCCACCACATGGCCAGCCAGGCGCTGGCTAGCAGCAAGGACAGCCTTGCGAGTGCGGCCACCGGCCTTGCCACCAGCCTGCCTCCCCGCTTTGGCGCCTCAAGCAAGTCAGCCACAGCGCTGCCGCCCCTGCAGCTGCCCCCGCTGCAGCTGCCGGGGCATGCCGCCTCGCTGCCCCTGACGCTGTCGTCCGGCCCAGACCAGCTGGCGGCAACGCTGGGCTTGAGCGGAGAGCAGCCCCCAGCACCAGAGCGCTGGGACTCTCTGCTCCTTGATTTCAACGGTGAGGCAGTTGGGCTGGGCTGAGGGAGAATGGGGCTGGGTTTAGGGAACAAGGCTGGGCTGCTTCTTGGCATCGCATGCGTGATGTTAAAAGTTCTTGGCCTGCTGCACGGCGGTGGATGGCCGCTCGCAGCCTGCACTGTGGGTGGCGATGCAGGGGTGCGTTGCCATCGTGTGGGCTGGGGAGGCGCGTGAGAGGGCCTGTGCATTCAGAGGAGCTGCGCGTTCTGGGCCCACCCCCTGACCACTGCTGCCTGCCGCCATCCGCGCCTGCTCCCTGATGCAGTGCTGAGCCCGCAGATGGGCTGAGGCATGTCGCCCTGCTGCCCACAACGTATGCAAGCATGATGCGCCCCGCTTGGCGCAGCATGGCACCGCAGAACGCAACTCAACCGCCTCCAACGCGATGCTTTGTCCCGCAACACTCTCTGCAAACCGCGAGTGCCGTCCCCGGCCCCAATCTGTTGCCTTTTGTTCCCCTGCAACCATCCATCACACCGAATGACCAGCCGAGTACCATCTCATTTATCCTTCGTGACGCCTTTGTGACGCCTTTGTCATTGTTGCCAGTTGAAGCGCCGCACCTTACTTTTAGAGACCCTCATTTTAGTTCTCCCTGTTTAAGCCCATGCCGCCGTGCACTCGCACGTGCCAGGCAGCGCTCCCTACTTTCTGAACCCCTGGTCCCCGGCGCACAGCCAGCTGCCTTCCCTTGTCTCTACTTCTCCGTGCACACTTACTTAGCCTGTCTTGGGGTGCTTTTGACTTGGCGTTAAACCACCCGGAATAATCGCCACGGCCCCTCTGAGCGCATGATGCCCCCCTGTCGCGCCGCCGTCCCAAATGTTGAGCGTGACACTGCCTTTCCGAAAGGCCGAGTCGTCTGCCTCCTAGGTGGCTGAGCTCAGCCACCTCACAAACCCAAAGTTGCCTTTTTCACCGCCAGTACCCGCTCCATCCACCCAATGGGCTGCCACCACGCAGTTGCCCCCACCTGATTTTCATTCCTCCAACGCACCTTCTGCAGTCTCCTCTACCAGCTCTTCTCCACCCCACTCCATTTCCCACCACCGCCCCGCCTACCACTGCATGCCTCCCCTGGCTCCATCCACTGCCGCCTGCTCAGCTGCCCGTGACACGGTGCGAGTAGCGTGCGTTTCAAGCATCGACTTTGCACTCGCCTCTGTGAATGCCTTTTCTTAAGTTTACAAACAGCAGTGTAAGCCAGCTGCTGAAGCTGGAGTTTTTCACTGGCAAAGTCACACATAAATAGTTCAGTCTCCACAGCGAGGGCTTTCCCATAATGCGCCCAGTGCTTCGACCAGCACCAGCAGCGGCTGACGCATTGTGTAGCACAGGTGCGCAGGGCTGTACATGGCGACCCAAAGCGCTCAGGCCTCGGCCACTGCGCGGTCAGCGCCGCCCACCCTCCGGATGGGCAGCAAGCGGTAGGTGTTGCGCCGCACGCTCTCGTCGCCCCAATAGATGCGGAACACAAACTGGACGGGTGCATCAGGGAAGTCCTGGCGCAGCCAGTTGGTGCCTGGCTGGCGGGTGGGGGGACACATCGATGCTGAAGCGGCCGCTTGCGGTGACGTTGGGGCGGGTGTCAAGGGAGGTCAGGGTGCCGCCTGCGGGGAGGGATGATGGAAGCGTGAACCTTGATGCTGCCAGGCTGGCAATCGCTGCACGTGCGCCGCAAGGCCGCAGGCAGTAGGCAGGCCGGCAGGCCGCCTGGCAGGCACAGCAGTCCCAGCAGGCACAGCAAGCACCGCAGCCTACCGTAGAGGTAGCCAGCGGTATCGGCAAAGATGTCGCCGGGCCAGGGGTAGGTGACTTGCGAGAGGTCCAGGATCTGAGCGGGGGAAGGGGAGAAGCCGCTCAGTGCAGCTGGGCAGGCAGCTGGAGCAGGTATGGTGGGAGTGTCAACGAGCGTGCCGACACTCCCCAAAGGCGGGCCCAAACACTGCTTCTGCACAGTGCGGGACAGGTCCTGAGCTGGAGCAGGCTGCCTGCTGCCAACATCCCAGCTGGCGTGGATGAGCCAGAAGGCCGGCAGTCCTGCGCAGGACTAGTCCTGCAGTCCTGTGCAGGACACTCCCGAGCAGCGCGCGCGAGCTTGCAGCATGCTCAGCTTCTGCCCAGGGCTGACCACACGGCACCCCACTAACCTGGATGGACCAGAAGGCCAGCGGAGAGGCGGGTGGCGGCCCATCAAACTCAAGCCGGTAGCTGGCGGCACCCTGCAGGGAAAGGCCCTCAGCGTCCATACTGCCCACATAGTATGCGGCGTTCTCAACCCACTGCAGCGGCCTACAAGCAGGCGGGAGGGCGAGTCGGCGGTGCAGGCTGGGTCAGCTTGGGAAGGCAGTGCGGAGTAACCATTTTGCATGCCATGCAAAACAGGGGCGAGGTGTTCAGACTTCGTCCACCGCCACACTCGCTCAATGCGCGCTGCCCGCGACGGGGAACGCGGCGCCACAGCCTCTGCCTATGATGCATCCCTGCTGCACGCACGCATCACAGCCCCCCCTTGCTTCAGGACTGTCCAAGCAGTGGAGAGCCCACCTGGCGAGTGGGAGATTCCACCACACGCGATGGCGGGAAACCATAGGTGGGGCCCGCCCACCCAGGCGGCAGCAGCAGCCAGCGGCCACCTGCATCGTCGCCCGCCTGGGTGCCAATGGTGCTGCGCGGGGAGGTGTGAAAGGCATAGGATGCCAGTTGAGCAGGGTGCAAGTTTGAAGCAGAGTGGCCCGAGCCAGCATCGCGTGCGGTGTGCATTGCGATGCACCGTGGCAGCCAACGCAGGCGAGCGGCCTTAGCTGGCATCGAATCCAACCGAGTCCCAGGCATTGCTCACTCACTGGAACATTTCCTGGTAGATATCAAGGAAGATCACGCTCCTGCACAGGCACGAATGAAGACGCAGTTCCTTTGCTCTGCCCGCCACACCGGATGGTGGGGATGCAGCAGCAGATGCTGCGGCAACCTGCCGTGGACACTGGCTCTACCCACAGCATGCACCCCCATCTCGACGGCACAGTGTGCTCACCAAAAGCCGCCTTCCTCGGCAGGCGGGAACTCAAACACCAGGGGGCCGGCTTCGAGGTCGTAGAAGGGGAAAGAATAGCGGGTGGCCTGCGCGGAATGGTTCGCCATGTGAGTGCAAGCTGGTGGGCGTGCTAACGCAGCAGCGCGCCAGCCCGCCAGACTGGCTCCCATCCAGCACCACCCGCAGCAGCGCAAGTGCATCCCGGGACCTCACCCCGTTGCCCACGGGCGCATCCCGCCCCGCCTTCTGCTCCACGCTGTCTGTGTAGCGCCACCAGCGGTTGGGCACGCCCGCATCGGCAGCAGCTGCAGCGAGGTGAAGCAGCGTGCGGACAGCCATGTGCCTGAGGCTTGGAAGCCAGCACAAAAAGGTACCTGGCTGGCCCGACCTAATTCCCTAGCTGCACACCCCAGCCCTCCCGCGCGCACCTGGGATGCCATCCGCGACCTTCTGGCCGCCCAGCTGCCATGCGCTGACCTGCTGCACCGCCCAGATGGCGGGGCTGAACAGATGGTATGCCTCGACAGCTGCCGCCATGTGCGACAGCCCTGGCTCATGCAGCAGGTCGGCGGGCAGCCCCTCGGCCAGGCGGAACAGGTTATGTTGCACAGCGTACTTGATGCCAGTCTGGGAGGAGCCCAGGGCGGCCAGCAGCATTGTGTTGTCATACACGGCCGCCGGGTCGGACTGCAGCAGCGTCTGGAGCGGGTAGCGCCAGCGGGGGTGTGGTGTGGCGGAGCACAGGTTGCTGGGAGCAACGTTGAGGACTGCTTCAGGCGCGGCCAGGCTTGCATGGGGCCATGGTTGCCAGAGAGCTTGCTGAGGCACCACGTGCAGCAGAGCAGCGCAAGCTGTACCGGCCAATTCCCACCCACACCGCTCACGGTGCGGCAGGGTCGGTCGCGGGGCGGCGCCGCCGGCCGCGCCCAGCGGCCGCAGCCATCAACGCCACGGCGAGCACGATGGATCGCGGCATGCTGCCAAACACCTAGGATTACCGGCTGCTCCAGGGGGGCGCTGGTGGGCTCGACTTTTGGACGGGAGCGGTCGCCCGGGCTCTGATTGCGCAGCTGGCACCATGTTTGTCTTTATGGAGGAGTGCAGCGCATGCCGTGCTTGCACAGGGTTAGGCGAGGGCTCAGGTGCGTGCCAGCAAGCCGCCGCCGTGCGCGGCACCCGCAGCAGAGGGATTTCAGCTGCGCAGCACCAATCACCCCTCCGCCGTGCTGCACTCCGCAGCTGGACGAAAGCAAAGATCGTCAACTTCAAAACCCTTGCAGCCACTCTCGGCGCGCAGCAAGTTACAGTTGCAATTCGAATCGGCGGTAACATGAAAGGTTGGCGTAGCAAAACAAAAGGTGGTGTGATGCCCTGGGTGCATTGCAAACTAGTCAGGCAAAAAAAACAGAGTGGCAGCAGCGCTGGGCCAACAACTTGGCAACCGGCCTGGCAACTGCGCCATCCCACACTACTGTACAGGGCGCGTCTGCACCCGCGCTGGCGCGCGTTCAAAACGACTCGGACTCATCGCTGGCGAACGGGTCGTACCCTCCCTCATCGTCATCATCTCCTGATCCCTCATCACTGGGCGTCGTCTCAGAGTAGTCCTCACCCTCCTCGCCGCCGCTCTGCGAGCTGCTGCTGCTGACCTCCTGGCTGGAGCCTCTGGGCCCGTAAAAGCCAAAGCTGTCCTCCGGCCCGCAGTTGACGAGCACATCCGGGAGCGCGCGCTGCAGTGCCGCCTGCCAGTCTGGACTGCTGTCCCACGCCGTCACCTCGGCCAGGTGGGGTGCTGTGGCCAGCATCTCGACATCTGCACAGCAGGCGCAGCAGGGGAAGGAAGGACCCATATCAGGAGCAATGCTGGCGATAGCAGGCAGGCACAGCCGGGCAGCGCCAGCTTGGCGGCGAGGCAGGCTTGGTTGGGGGCAAGCAAATCAGCGTTGGCAGCTTGCTGCTAGCATGGCGCCCCCTCGAACACAGCGCACCAAGCGGCTCACCGGGCAGCACGCCTCGGCCAGACACCCGGAGTTGTGTGAGGGCTGTGAGGCCGGACAGCGAGCCGGCGCCCCACTCAAAGGGGCCCCAGCCCAGCTGCACCGACAACTCGCCGGCTGCCCAGTCCTCCTCGTTCTGCACCCGCAGCCGCTGCAGCCTGGTCAGCTGGCGCCAGTCAGGCGGCAGGCTGACTGCGCCCACCAGGCGAGGCGCGTCAGGGAGGCTGCCAGCGGCCCAAGCGCGGGCAGGGGCGCCCAGTTGCGCCAGCTGGCAATCCTTTCTTCCAGCTCGTCCTGATCGGTGCCTTGGCAGGCATGGACAGCCAGCCCTAGCGTTGTCAGGCCGCTCAGGCTGCGCAGCGTGGCAACCGCCTCGGCAGCATTGCGCGGACCGCACTGCATCACATCCAGCCTAGCAGGGGCAGCCGGTGAGCAGGGCAGGCAGGGTGAGGCTGCTGGGTGGGTGAGCGGTTGGGCCATGCACTGGGAAGGCGAGGGGCATTGTTATAGAGCAAGGGAAGCATGGACCCGCGCTTGCTGTGCATCATGCATGCCAAGGCACCACTAGCGTCGCCTTCGACCGGCCACACAGCCGGTGCATGGCACTGCCTGTGAAAACAACTCGCCCCAAAAGCTCAGCAGCCCAGCGCAGGCTCACCCCAGGTGGCAAAGGGCGGGCAGGTGGGCGCAGCGGTCGCTCCACTTGCAGGAGAGCCGCAACCTGGACAGCTGGGTGGCCGCCCGCAGCTGCTCCATCCCGGTGGGCACGTGCTCTGCCTCCCATGGCTCGTCCCACCGCGTGATTTTGCGGTAGCACTCCAGGCGCAGCACGCCGAGCGCGCGAAGCGCGTGCGTGCCCCGGCGGTCGCTCCAGTCCACCTCCACTGCATTGTCGATGAGGTCGAGCCGGTACAGCCGGCGCAGGTGCTGAGCTGCAGCCAGGACTGCACCGGCGCACAGCATGGCTACTTCCACCCAGCGCACGCTGGCGGGCAGCTGCAGCAGCAGGCTTGGCACGAGGTAGGGCTGCAGGAAGGGCAGGCAGGGCGGTGCATGTGAGGAGGGGCAGGCTGGGTGCAGCGGCACAACGTCTCGCCAGAGCCGGGTTCGTGCGCACAGGGGCACAGGCGTTGCCACTTGCGAGCCTGTGGCACCACATGTGGCACTGGACAGCAACACCGACGATTTATCGCACTCACAACAGCTGCCGTTCAGCTGCCTACAAGTATGGCCAATGCAACAAACAAGCCGGCGCGCCTCACCTGCCGGTACACTTTCCTGCGACACCTCTCCTTATTGGGCTGCTCCAGCCGCACACGCCACGTGTGGCGGTCGAATTGGCGTACCGCCTGCTCCATTCTTTAGAGAAAGCACGCTGACAGGCCACAGCTCCGGCACCGCCTCGATGGCGGCGCACCAAGCGGTGCAGGTGCGCAGAAAGCTCTCCCTGTGTGTGTGGGACGGACCGGTGGGTGCATATCAGGGGGGAGCACATCAAGCGCAGCTGCAAGCAAGTGAAGTCATCCAAGCAGCGCAGAGCCCGTCTAGCATGCCCTCCAGCTTGCATCCACGCACCCACCCATGGCCAACCGCTCAAGACCGCAGCAGCTGCCCCGCACCTCGATCCGCTCATCCAGACCCAAGCCCTCCACACCGCAGCAGGCATGGAGCCCCAGCGATAAGGCCGTCAAGCGGGTCATGCTCCCAAGCACGGCCACAGCTGCGCTGGTCTCGGCTAGACCGCACTCGTACACTGTAAGGCTGCGGCAAGAGCAGGGGAAGGGGCAGAGCCTAATGTGGAGTGGCACGTACAAATGCAGCAAGGTCCTGGCTGCCTCCCGCATCATGCCGCAGCCCTGCAAGCAAGCGCGCATGCAGGCTGCGCAGCGCAGGCATCTCACCTGAGGCTGCGCAGCGCAGGCAGGACACGGCAGAGTGCTTCAGCGCTGTCGTCCCAGCGGGCGGACAGATCCAGGTGTGTGAGCTGGCTGGCCTCTGCCAGGGCCAGCGCTTGCGGTGCCACCCAATCTGGAGTCGTGAACAGGTCCCACGCCAGACCGGCGGGCGGAGCGTCCTTCCGCTGGTAATGCAACCGCAGCGAGCGCAGCTTGGGCAGCACAGCGGGTGCAGCGAGGCTGTTCCACAGCACGCCGGCGGCATTGCCGGTGATGGTCAGCTGCTGCAGCTGCTCACGGTGCTGCAGTGCGTCCAGCACAGGACCGCCGCAAGGGATGCCGATGTCGAGCATGCGCACAGAGGGCGGCAGCGACATCAGGATGGCTGACGCTACCAGCGCCTACAGCACGGCAAGGTTCAGGGATGGCGGTATGCTTGCGGGCACTCGCGGCGGGGCAGCGGCAGCAGGGAGGTTGCCACCGCACCGCAGCGATCTCATCCGAACTTGAATGCGCTAGCAGCGCACGTAAGCAATGCCCTGCCCCTGTCTGGGCCCTTAACAACAAGCGCACCTGAGGTGCGCTGGTAGCCGCCTCCTGCAGGCGTACGCGCCACGTGGCACGGCCAAGCCCCGACGCCAGCTGCTCAAGCTGCTCCACGCCAAGGTCCCTGCCCAGCTTGACAGTGAAGACAGGCCACAGATCGGGGCGCACTTCGATGGCCTGGAACCAGGCCTTGCACGTGCCCATCATCACCCACCTGCACTTGGCGTCAGCAGCAGCGGCAGGAAGGGTGGGCGGCAAACGGGCGGCGGCGTCAGGAAGCGCTGCAGCGGGTCGGCTGGCGCAGCATATCACCTAATCGGCGCACCTGTCCTTGTCGCTCAGCGTGGAGGCGACGGCGTGCACCAGGTCGCTGGGCAGCGACGCAAAGTCGCTCTCGCGGCTCCCCTGCGCCAATCCATTGCGCTTGGACGCGGGCATCCGACCTCAGCGAGCGCGGTTGCACACTGTATTGCAGTGGGGCGATCCACAAATCAAGTGGGGGATGCCCGCCACCGAGGCTGACATGCCAGTGGCGGCGGGCATCATCGAATGTTGTTTGAGCCACGTGGCAGGGCCTGCTTGGCACACAATCTGAGAGTCCTTAACACTCATTACAAGGGCTTATTGGCAGTAGAACAATACAACGACAGCAACACAGTGAAGCTGGAGCACGGCAATGTTGCAGCACATGCGCGGGCGGGGAGGGGCAACCAGTGACGCATCCATGCAACAAATCTGGGATGCATATCAAATTCATGAAATTTCCGCTGAGCATCACGCCTTGAGCATGCGACGGGAGGCGGGGGCGGGCGCAGGTGCGCCGCTGCCCTCGGCCGGCTTAAACTGCTCGCAGGCGGTGAGCGTCGTGATGGTAAGGACGATGTTGAACTGCTCCTGAGCGGCCGACTGCGGAGTGAGTTTAACAGAGACGCACACAGTGGGCTCTCAGCTATGATGTCGAGAGGAGTGCTGATTACAGGGCATGCTGGCGTTGCAGCCCCTGCGTACGCTGACCCCGCCCCTCCCGGCTGCGTCTGCAGGCCAGCCCCCCCGCCTGTAGCACCCAGCGGCTCGAGCGCAGTAGGTGGTGGCCTCAGCACAGCAGCTGCCATGCACCCACCTGCATGCCGTTGATCTGGGTGCAGATTTCGCGGGCAACGCTGACCAGGTCGTCCCGAGGGTAGATGGAGCCCCACGTCTGGCCGCTGTTCTCAGGCACCCTGCGCCACTTGGTGCGGAGGACGGCAAGCTCGAAGGAGGGTTGGCTGTTCGTTCATTCGCACGCGGGGCCAGCGCTTGCGGCGGAGGGGCAGGGGGCATCCACATCTCCCGCGGCCTGCCTGGCCACCATTTCCCACATCATGCAGCACCCATGTGCTCACATGTCCTTGATCTGCATTATTTGCTGCGTCAGCGTGTTGGCCAGCATTGCGAATTGATCCCACGTGGCCTGCGCGCTGTCCGTCCACTTGATCTGTTTGGGGCACAGGCATGGGGGCAGGAGTGCAGAAGGAACTTGTCAGCCATCGATACCGGGCTGCAACCGCCCCTCTCACACGCACCTGCTACCACACAGCGAAAAGGGGAATAGCGGTCCTCCCTTTGCCCGCCCAGCCAACCAGCAAGAGCAGCAGCAGCGGCGGCAAAGGGCTCACATCCCAAGCAGCGGTGGCCATGCCGTCAACCGAGATGGCAATCTGCTCCAGCATGGCGGTCGCCTCAGGAGGCGACACCTCCTTCACTTGCTGGATCTGCAGGGTTTTGGTGCCGCATTCAGGGCGCAGGTTGGGGGAATCGTGTCACGCCACGATGGAGGCGAGCTGCCCGCTGCGCTGCACGTTTCGACGCATCGATTCTGAAACGCGCACCTTGTTGGAAACTACGTTGATGAAGCTCTGAACATCCTCCGGGTCCACCTGGCCTGCGTTACAAAGAGGGAGCGGGGGGTAGGCGCTGCAGCTGGCCTATCAACCGCTGCCACCGTCGCTGCCGCCGCCCAGGGCCGTGGGCCGCCCACCCATCGGCGCACAGCCATCGGATTTTGCATAAGTAACCTGCTTGATGCCCGCGCGGCTCACCTGCGCAAGAACGGGCCAGCAGGCAGACGAGCAGTGCGACCGCCGCGGCCTTCATCGTGCCGCCGCGGGTAAATAGAAGATCCAGGTAGCAAGGATGTCGCAGACTGCGCCGGAGGCATCGCGGCCGCCTGATGGGGCGCGCCCCGGTGGTTGCCGCCTCAGCGCGCACAGCAGCAGGCAGGCGCGGCGCGGCGGCTGCAAGCCTCTCTCCGGTACACAGGAGGAGAAGACGGGGACACAGCTGGCCGCTTCTGACCAATGCTGACTTCAAACAGTAAGATGTACAAGGTTTGGAGAAGGAGAGTAACCACAGCAAACGCCCACGTGCTGGGCATGCGCTCGCAGCTGCAACGCAGCTGCAACAGACAGACATGCCTTCATCGGCCAGCTAACTGCCCGCTTGCAGCCGCCGCGGCGTCGCCAGCTGCACCTGCACGCTGCCGGTGCCTGCGCCGGCGCTGCCGCTGGGCGCGCTGCTTCCGCTGCCGCTCAAGAGCCGCTCCCCTTCCTCCGCTTGCGCATCCGCAGCCTCCGGCTTGGGAGCCGCTGCCGCGCTCTGCTGCATGCTCTTCAGCTTGCTATAGTTGTAGTAGAGCACTGCCAGGAAGGCCAGGCCATAACCTTCCAGGTTGAGCGCAGTGACGGGCGCCCTGTGAAGAGAGGGAATGGCGGGTAATGGAAGGGCGGTGGGGCGGGGATGGAGGTGGCTTGAGGGTAGCAGGGGCGGCGAGCGCCCATGCGTGGCTGGCAGGTTGCAGGCTGCTGGCGGAACTCATGCAAGCGGCTTGATCCCGGCGGCAGCTCCTCACTTGTACAGCAGCCAGGACAGGGCGATGAGCAGCCAGTCCTTGACCACGCCCGCAATGTTCATTGTAAGCGCGCTGGTCTTGCCAATTAGCAGGAACACCGACATGTTGAGGCCTGCACGCATGGGTTGGGCAGCAGAAGCAGTGCAGCTGGTGGGTCGCAGCCTGTGGGCGGGTGTTACCCTGTACAGCGGCGCAGCAGCAATTGGAGCCTGGAGCGGCGGCAACCGCCCTGCCTGATCAGCACACCACCCGCATGACCTGCCCACCTCCCCCAAACCATCCTCACCAAAGGCGGCCAGTGCGTTGGTCACAAACACAAAGGGGCTGACGCGCACGCTTGAGTCGTTCAGGATCTTGGGCAGCTCCAGGAAGAACTGCAAGGGCAGGGAAGGCAAGGCGCATGCACTTGGTTCGAAAGGCTTGGCATAGTCGCACCCAACCATATCTTGACACAACTGCAAGGGCAGCAGAAGCAGACATCGTTGTACAGCCACACGTGCTGCAGACGCATGCCTTCCGCCCAGCACAGCGACGCGCAGCAGTTGAGGCCCCCCTCACAATCAACTGCGCTGCCTGCCAAAGTATGCCGACACCCGCTGTGGAGCACGCTGTGCGGCAGCACCACACACTGATTGTGCCACTCACAAAGGGGACGCAGAGAAAGACGAAGCAGCAGGGTGCGATGAGGTAGAGCGTGGTGATCGGGTTCAGCTTGATGCCGCGCCGCTGCGGGCAGGGTGGCATGTGCAGCCTTGCTGTTGGTTGGCGGGCGGCATCCAGACCCAAAAGCGTGCTGGGTGTGCACGTGCGCTGCCTGGTGCTGCATGCATCGACCGCGGGCCAGCGCACTGCGCCTGCAACACTGCTACCCGGCGCCGTGTGAGGCGCACCTGCAGCAAGATCTGCACCAGTGTGAGCCGAGTCGACTCGGTGGCCACGCTCGCCATTTGGAGCAGCACGCCGATCAGCACAAAGTTTATCTCTGCATGTTGAAGTGTCAAGGGTGTGCAGCGGGCGGCAGGCTCGGGCGCTTGGGGGAGTAAAGAGGGCGGCGCATGTGACATGCGGCAGCAGCACAATGGGGCAGGACGTGCAGCACGCAGCAGCGGCCGCGGGCGCACCTCCGTAGGAAGCGATACAGATGCCGACCGCAATGACCAGCATGTTCGTGAGTCGGCCTGCAGGTGCGTCCAGGAGTGAAGGGACAGGCGATGTGCCACCTTGCAAGTTCCGCAAGCATGCTGGATGCACCAGCTGGTGCGCTGCCCAGGCGACGGGAGCACATGGAGAGACATTCCCGGGCAGTTCATGATCCAGCGCCACACCAGGCAGTCCCAGGGCCAGCAGCCGTCCTTTGCCTGCCCGCCACCCAGCAGCGCACCTGTTGAGAAGTGCTCCGTGCCAAACAGGCAGCCAACTGTGAAGACAGCCATGGGCATGGAGGCCTGTTGGGGTGGGGCAGCAAACTAAGCTGACTAGCAGCGGAGGGGCAGCCGTGTTGGGCGGGGGCAGCAGAATTAAGCTGACTAGCAGCGGAGTTGGGCAGCAGGCGACGTGGCCGCCAGTGAAGTGCGGCCGCAGGCATGCAGGGAGCAGCATACAGCGGGATTGCAGGGCGCTGTAAATGGAGCAGCCCCCAGCTCAAAACCAGCAACACCTTGAGCAGTTGGATGAACGAGGCTGAGAGGTGGATGGCCCTGAGGCACCAGGCAAGCTGCCTAAGCCGAACGACAGCAACAAGCAACAGCACCCTGCGTCGCACAGCAGCACCCACCTTGAGCATTTGGATGAAGGAGACAGAGAGGTAAAGGTACGCGGCATTGCCCAGCCACAACGTGCCGGCATACAGCGCGCTGATGGGCACTATTGTGCGCAGGTACGTGTCTGCAGGGCAGGCCGGCGCAGGGGTGGGTGAACCGCGGGGCGAGCAGCACGGCACGCCGCCCCTGTTGACGTGTGGCAGCCGCAGTTGCAGGCTGGGCTTCCAGCAACCGCTGTCACTTGAACACAACACCAGATGCATCACGCTTGCCAGCCAGGTGCCTTGCAGAAAGCGAACAATTCCAAGCGGCGGCTCCCTCGCACAACCCTCCCTCACCTGCAGTCATTTGCACGCCCTCCACCCAACCAGCCCGAATAATGCACCATGCGAGGGCGGCACAGAAGGCCATGTGCCACATGGTCAGCGCCACGGGGTAAGGGAAGCCTGGGAGCATACGAGGGACAGGCCTGAGTGCATCAGCAGCAAGGCAGGGCGGTGTAGCAGCTGGTGCAGCTGCAGGTGATGTGCAGGAGAAGCGGGCAGCAAGGCGGCAGCAGCAGCTGGCTTTGCAATGCAGGTGGTGGAGCCCATGCACGCTTACCGCCGTAGGCTAGGAGCCATTTGTTGTAGAGAATGACTCCCGCGCTCAGGCCGATCCACAGAAACACGTAGCTGAAAGCAGGGATGCCGAGGTCAGCAGGCGGCGGCGGCGGCGATCGGCGACCACGGGCTGCAGGTCTTCCGGCCATCCAAAACGGCTTGCAGGCACGTTGCCGTGCTACAGCATGAGACAGCTGCGCGAGGGAGGCCCGCACAAGGCAGCGGCCAAGTAGGTCTAGCAAGGGGCTCACCCATACGTCACCGCAACGCGTCTCCAGACCAGCCGTTCATGCTCGGGCGCGACGCGAGCCATCGCCGACACAGCCAGCCCCACTTGCAAGCTTGTCTGGGCAAGGCAAGCGCCTCCTGCCGATCTAGGGGCTGCTGGCGGTCAGCTGAACTGAACAGGGAACTGGCAAGCTCAAACCGTGAAACAGGGGCAGTCATCAAGCGTGCAGATGTGGAGGGGCAGGTTGCACGACGCGTCGGGACTGTGGTCGCCGCCGGCGACCGACCAGTCTGATGCCATAGGGGTGATTACAGCAGATCAGAGTGGCGCCGCAGTTGGCTGAACGTACGTATGTTTGCAACGCCTTGTGGCTGCCAATGCAGTATTGACGTGCAGAGCATTTGCGCGGGTACACGCACAACGGTGGTGTGGATCGAACATTGATTGGGTTGCCACTTGCCAGGGCTTTGTGTTTGGCAGTTGGCAGTGGCAGGGGGGCCTGATGTTGGAACGAATGGAAAGAATGTAGCAGGTTCTGTGGCAACAATAAAGGGGGCACACGAGCAGTCGCATCGACGAGGAGTGGACAATCGGGCAACAACAATCGCTGTCATACGGTACGACACCCGCTGGCAAGCGCCAGCAGGCAGGCTGCCAGCCAGCAGCCAGCGGCCAGCAGGGGCAGGTACATGGCTGCCAGTGCGAGCGCCAGCCCGCGCACCGGCGGGAAGGCCTGCTCCAGCACCCACACTGTCCAGCGTGGCAAGCACTGCGCTGCGGCCGCTGTGCACACCCAGCAGCCCACTGGCTGGGCTGGGCTGCCTGGCTGCCCTCCAGCCGCAGCTGCCCTCACAACAGGGTGGTGTGCATGGCCAGTGCTCCCTGTCTCGCTGTGGCCAGAGGCGTCTGATAGCGCGCTCAGCCTGCCGCTGCTGCCAGCCGGGCTGTTGCTCCCCGCTGGGCTCGCGTTGCCATCTTGGGTGCCACTGCCCAGGCATCTTGGGGGTGTGGCGCCCCTAGACTGCTCGCCTTCCAAGCGCTGCTGCCGCTGCTCGCCCTGGGCAACCGCCTTGAGGCCCAGCCACGTCCAGCGCACGATGGCAAGCGTGGGCAGCACTCCGCCGCAAAACAGGAGGAGGAAGGCGAGGAGGGCGGTGCACTGCGCCTGCGGCCCTCCCAACAGCTGCTCTGGCGGCGTAAACATGCCGACGCTGCCGGCTGCCATGCTGTGCAGGGCCGCGATGCGCCGGCGCTGGTCAGGGTTTGCAAGCAGCTGCAGAGGGAGGTGGTGGGGTGGGCTCCGGGGCAGAGGTTGATACGCAGGGCCGGGCACATTGGCTGCTACAAACGGGCAACCAACCGCCACAGAACTGCAACACATGTCGGTCGATGGCGTGCGTCTTGGCCACGCACATACGGGTGTACTCACCGGGACGGGGCAGCAGGTGTGCCTGCAGGGTGGAGAGGCGGGTGGGAGGGAGTATGCCGGTGAGGTTCGTGCGCCACACAAGGCAGAGTGCTTGCTTGCCAGGTGCTAGTGTGGAGGGATGGGTGTGCACAGCAAACACAGCGGCGTAAGAGGAGGCCACTGGATGGCTACCAACCCACAGCACAAGCGAGGCATTGCATGGCAACTGGACCACCTGCAACCGGAGCAAGCGCACCAATGATGATCCGTGCGGCGTCTGTGGCCAGGCCGGCGGGGGCATGGTGCATCTGGGCAGCCGACTGCTGGGTGCCGGGTGGCAGCAGGGCGGACAGCAGCAGGCGGTAGGCGGCCGCCGCCCACTGCCGCCGCCGGCCGGTGTATGCTGTCGTGAAGGAGAACAGCAGCATGCCCAGCGTGGCAGCCAATACGGCCGCCTCCTGGCTGCTGAGCTGCGCGTCCTCGCCACGCTGCGCTGCTCCTCGAACCATCACCGCCATGAAAGCGCAGACGAGGCCGAGGAACAAGCGGTCCCACAACGGCTGGTCCAGGCGCACGGCTGTGTGCACTGCGGTGGGCGGGCTGACCTGCAAACGGGCAGCGGAGCACAGCAGGTTGAGATAGGTCTGGACCACACTCATTGTGCCAGTCGGGCAGCCGAGCTCGAAGGGTGCCGTTGAGCAGCGGCGGCGGCGGCGACGCCTGGTCGGCGCCCACGGCTTGCACCCCAACCGGGCCTCGCCGCTCCTTCGATCCATCCGTCTTGCCTGTGCGTCGCCATCGAGACTGCGTGAAGCCACTTGGGTGTTCAGGATGGCAGGGCGTGACCACCGCGTGACCAGGGCCGCGCGGCTCCCCCAGGGCAGCGATTCGTGATCCCATGTGGCTGCAGAATGTCGGAGCGTAGCAAGCGGCCATGGGGAGTGCCTTCCCGGGCATGCAGGCGCGCATTGGGGCGGGGCAGTTCAAGCGGCCTCCTCATGGCCTTGCAGCGCCCCACACCGAGTTTGTGAGGTGATCAGGTCCCATAGAACACCCCCGACACTAGCCCAAAAGCTGCCAGCCAGTCGCCACACTTCGAACTGCGCCCGCTCCCCGCTTGCCCAGCGCCCGCCCGCCCCTCTGCAGCAGCCCACTACCCGCGGCAGGCGTGCATTGCAGCCAGACCCCGCCTGCACCCGCCTGGGCGACGCAAACCAACTTTGCAGCGCTGGAATTCCAGGCCACTGCCTGGCCCTCCCCAGCCGTCTCTCGGGCGCCCCAGCCTCCCTGCCAGCAACGCCCCGCGAGCAGCAAGCGGCCATGACGCCACCGCCGCTGCCGCCGCCCGCCACAGGCGAGCTGCCCTTCCGTCCGCACCTGACAACCAGTGTTGGCAGCGCGCTGGCGGCGACGCTGCCGCCGCGCGTAGCGCTGCGCGGCGCCCGCGCCGTGGGAGCTGCCTGGCAGACGTGGGTGAGTTGGCAGCATGTGCCGTGCAACCCTGTGCGGCGCCCAGCACCCAACGCCCCTTGCATGGTGGGGCTGGCACACACACTCAACTGCCCTCCCTGGGGAAGTGCAGCAGGCATGCAGCTCAACGCTGGCCACCTTGCCCTTGCTGCGCAGATCCACTACTCGGGCCAGCAGACATTTGTCGGGCGGCTGTCGCGACAGGCGGCGGCTGTTGCCGCCGACCTGGTGCTCACGTGGCAGCAGCACTGCCTCACAGCAAAGACGGCCCAAAAGGTGCGGCGCGTGGCGTGCAACGGTGCATGTGCAGGGCAGGAGCGCCCCTGTGTGAGTCTCAGGGAGGCTGCCACACAGCATGCCCCAGGCAGTACCAGCCGCCTTTGTGCAGCTGCGGCGGGTGCATGGCTGGGCTTGCATGTGCACGGGGCCGAGGCAAGCTGCAGCTCTCATGCCTGCCGCTAATCCTCCCCCTCCCGTCCCTGCAGGCTGCGCAGCGCGCCTTCAACCTGCCGGCGGCTGGCTACGCCTCTGATGCCGCCCTGATGGGCCAGCTGCGTCGCGTGCGCACGGTGGGACAGATGCGCCAGCTGCTGGAGTGCATGCTGCTGCCAGATGCAGAGCCCTGGCAGCCCGCCGCCGCCGCCTTCGCCGCCCAGCTGGACAGCCCGCAGCTCAGCGACGACTCGTCCGCTGAGCAGAGCGACAGCGCGGGCAGCGCGCACAGCAGCGGGGCACCGCGCGGCCGCGCCGCAGCGGCAGGTGCGGCAGCAGCGGTGTCAGCGCCCTGCCGCCTGCGCCACCGGCGCAAGCAGCCCTCCCCCGCTCGCTCGCCGGCGCCCGAGGAAGAGATGTCTGTGGGGCAGCAGGAGGAGGAGGCCCTGCCCGCCAAGCGCCCCCGCATCAGCAGCCGGCGCTGGGCGGACGAGTGAGGAGCACGCAGGGCCATCGAGCCGGACCCTGGCGCGCTCATGATACACGCGCAGCACGCCCTGCACCGTCCTCTGTCTGTGACTGATGCCCGCCACGTACTGCCATGGTGCATGTTTTTCTTCACGGTTTTGGTACCCCACCTGTACTACTCCCTCCTTTGGAACTTGTGGCCCCATCCCACAAAACACACACCTGCCTCAACACAAAGCCACACAGCCTGCGTGCACATGCAAATCACTGCACTCGCCCGGGGCCCTTCCACCAACAACCACTTCTTTCCAAATTTCCTTGCCTGCATTCTAGCCTGTGACAGCGTGATCCAGCATCACAATGTAATGAAGCGCAATGAAAGGGGAGCAGCAGCAGAACGGAGCGGGGAGGGCGCAACAAGCACGCAGGAAAATTGGAGCTGCTGATAAATCGGCTGCCAGGGGCTGAGCTCGCCGCCCGCCTGCCTGCACAGCCTGGGACTGTTTCGTTCATGCGTTTGCTGCCAGCTGCTGCATCGCTCAGCTCTTCTGACGATCAACAATGCGTGAGATCAGATCTGCCGGGCGCTTAGTCGATCTTGAAGATCTGCAGGAGGCGGTGGATGGAGCAGGCAGATGAGTGGTGGATGATCGCAGAAGCCACGTCAACCCCCTTTGTGTGCCTGCTACAGCCACCTGCCAGGTTAGCAAACCTGCAGTGATTGCTCGCAGTGTGCACCACCCACCTTCTTCAGCTTGATGACGAGGCGCCAGTCGTCCTTGCTCAGCTCGTCCCGGAACATCTCCTTCAGCACGTCAATCGACTTGCGCCTGCGCAAGCCCGCGGGGTGAGCTGGCATGTGTTGTTCAGGACCACGCAAAGGGGCACCCAGCACGCACTGACCGCAGGTGCAAGAAGCTCGGACAGCGCGCGGCATGAGCACCATTGCCGCAGCGCAGCGCAACCAACGCAATCCACGTGCGTGCCAGCACCCAGTACCACGCAGCGAGCCCACGTGACGCGGGACTTGAGCTCGCTGCAGGGGCGTCAGTCCAATCGGCCTGAACCAGCCCAGCACCCACAACCCAAACAACCTCGCAAACTCATCAACTAGCGCTTGACTCACGTGATGCGGGACATGAGCTCATCGCGGTGGTCAAAGTGACGCTCGTACGAGCGAGAGGCCTCCTCCGGCTTGGTGGCCTGCATGGGTGGTGAAACAACTTTGGGCTGGCAGTCCAGTACACGCATTGAGAGAGCACGCCTGCACAGCGCCCGCCCCGAAAACCAACACCGTCACATCGCCTGCGCGGCCAGCTTGTCCCCGTCCTCCAAACAGCAGCAACAGCAGTAGCAGCGGGCGGTGGTGGCAGCTTGTGCACAGAAACTTTCCAACACCCACCTCGAGTGTCATGGCCGTGGCGTTGCCCTTGCGCCATCTGCCCCATTCCCAAGCAACTCCAACACCAGGGCAACCACAACCAACCAGCAGTGGAGAACATCAAAACCAATACATTTAGAAACTTGACACTTGAGAAACGGCAGCACCCACCTCGATCTTCATGGCCACTGCGTCGCCCTTGCGCCATATGCCCAACTCCGAAGCAACAATAACACACCAGGGCAGCCACAACCCAAACAACAAAACAACAACAAACTGGGTCCCAGCACCCACCTCGATTTTCATGGCCACTGCGTCGCCCTTGCGTGCCGTGTCCACCGGCTTGTGGTCCTTCTCCAGCGAGGCGATGCGGCCCAGGTCCACGCCGCCCTGCAGCGATGCAGCGGCAGGTTTTGAGCAGAAGCTTGCAGGCAGGGGGAGCAAAGGCTTTGGTCCTTCTCCAGCAATGGAAAGCGGCCCAGGTTGACACCTCCCTGCGATCCCAGAGCGCAGCAAGCAGGTGTTGGGTCACGTGGCGCAGGCGTCAGCGGGACTCGGGTCCCAAGTGAGCCGAAAAAGCAGGGTTCCGTAAGCCTTGTGCCTGCACTTGCCTCAGCGTTGCATACCGACTGATGGGTGCAGCACAAAGCGCCCCGCTGTGCCGCCATCCGCCCCCCAAACCAGGCACGTCTTGAGCACTCACCCGGCCGGGCACGCAGATGGGGGTGCCGACCTTGGCAATGCCCTCCACCACCTGCGAATAAATCACACCAGCGAAATGCAGCGAGGTTCCTGCTGAGAAACACGTGAGGCTGCAGTGCTTCGTGCCCACTCTGCCCCGCATGCTTTTGAGGACAGCACATGAGACAAGCCAGGCACAAGGCCCACTCCACAGGCCAGCACCACGGCGACCCTGCAAGTCACACCTGCACCCACCCAGGAGGGTGGGGTGCTGGCCTGGCCTCCAACTCAAACGCCCACAACATTAGACCCATGCACCCACCTCCACGCCCAAACCAACCGAGCCCATGCACCCACCTCCACGCCCAGGATGATGGGGTCCTTTTGGTTGAAGATGCAGGTGGGCAGGATCTTGAGCACGCAGGGGAAGACGGCCGTCAGCTTGGCCGCCTCCTGCTCCTCTTCCTTCACCTGCAGAGCAGAGAAGTGACAGCAGTGAGTTAAGGAGCACCCAGGAAAGTGGTGGCGATCAGATGACACACACAGGCCGCCTGGTGTGCGTGCTCCACAAAGCGGCAGTCACGGCGTGCCGCTTGCACACGTTGCGGCGCCAGCCGGGCAGGGCGGTCCACAGCAACGCAGCAGCACTGGACTGCTTCAGGTACGTGGTGAACGCTCAAATACAGCTGGTAGTCAGCCGCCAGCTGCACACCGTTGGGAGCCTAACAGCAGGCTGTTGAAAGCAGCTGCACAGCCAACCAGCAGCCACTTGCCTGCTTCAGGTACGCGGTGAACTGGTCAAACAGGTGGTAAATGATGTCGGCGGTGAAGATACGGACACCCAGCTGCTCCGCCAGCGTGGCCGCATCGCGCGTCACTGCAAGGCAGTTGCAATGGGGGCAGCTTATATTGCAGTTGAATGGCAGAGGGTCCTGCGGTGAGCGCGATCAGCCTGCGCGGCAGCCTTGTGTTGGCCCCCAGGGCAGGCGGCGCCTGGCAGGACGCAGATCTTTCCTTGAGGCGCAGCTACATGAGCTGCAGGGAGCTGCAGGGAGCTGCAGGTGCATAGCACCCTGCAGCATGCACTCACCCGGCACATCGAAGGCCAGGATCACTCCAAACTTCTTGTAGCCGCGCTCGATCATGGCATTGGCGCGCATCACGTCCTTCTTGTTGATGGGGCCGATGTTGATGGAGGAGACGGGGATCTGTGTGGAGGCAGTTGCGGGGAAGGGGAGGCTTTTTCAGGTGCATGGTTGGGGTTGCTGCGGGTCTGCCGCTTGAGTTGGTGCCGCTGAATGGAGGCGGCGGGGTCTGTTCCAAGAGCGTGGAGGGAGACTGGAAGAGCAAGCAAACAGGAATGTGATTGTTGGAGCAGTGGACACCTGCACTGGCACCGCCGCCCACATGTGGCATCACCCAGTACGTACCCAACTGGACATCGTTGGACGTCAGAAACCAGCAGCGCCCCACCAGCCAGCCACCTTTCAAGCCCCTCGACTCGCTGCACTGCACTGTGCTGCACCGCACCGCACCGCACTGCCCTGTCCTGCCTTGCACTGACTGCCCTGCCCTGCGCTGCAGTGCCGCACTGCAGTGCCCCACTGTGCTCACCCGCACATCGTCCGACTTGAGGAACTCCAGCAGCGCCTCCAGTGCAAATGGGCTGCCTCCAGCCAGCCCACCTTACTAGCCTCTCAGCTCACTGCACTGCACCGCACCGCCCCACTGTGCTCACCCGCACATCGTCCGATTTGAGGAACTCGAGCAGCGCCTCCAGCGAGCCCAGGGTGCTGGCCTGCACGCACACGCCCTCGCCTGCGGGAGGGGGGCGGCCCGGGATGCCGCTGCCAGGTCAGCATCGGCGATGGGGCGCGAGCCTGCCCTGCCCTGCTGCAAACAGAGCAGCAGCGTGGAGGGACTGCCAGCCGCGGACTTTGGCTTAGTTGCAAGCGGTCAGCCAGCACGAGAATGCACACATCCGCCTTGTCCACAGAGGAGAAATGCCCTGCACGTCCTCCACCCCCGGCTGCACCAAACAACCGCCTGGGAGCACACCAGCAGCAGTTCAATTTCTCACCTGTCTTGTCCACGGAGGAGAAGATGTCCTGCATGTCCTCCATCACAGCGTCCTTCAGGTCCTCAACATCGTCGTCAGGACCAACCTGCGGTACGGTACAGACATAGCAGATCCGTTTGGCAAGGGCGGGGTTACTATGTAAAGCAGGCGTCCTTCAGGTCCTCAACATTGTCGTCCGGACCAACCTGCGGTACGGTGCAGACATAGCAGATCCGTTTGGCAAGGCGTGGCTGCTGTGGCACGGTGCCCCTGCTGCATCCATTTCTGCCTGCCGGTGACCACAGCTTGCAAGCGCCGGAACATGGTGGCGGGCACAGGAGCATGCACAGGAGCATGGTTGCAAGCACATGAGCATGGTGGCAGGCACAGCAGGCGAGGCTTGCAGCACACGCCAGCTCACCACATACAGCTGCGTGCCCGCCACCGCCGACTCAAGGTTGTGCGCCGCAATCTTCACACCCATGGCCGCCTGAAACAAAGGAGTGCATAGCCAGACACGCGTTGGGTAGCTGTGTGCGTCTGTTGTACGTTGGCACGCCGCTGTTACGACGCAGGGGTCCCCCTATCCCGCGCCCACATTGCATGCAGTCCCAGCGGCGCAGCTGGTGGCGAAAGCTAGCCAGCCAGTGAGGCCCCCCAACCGGCACCCAACACCCACCCGCAGCTCCTTGTGGTGGATGTACTGGCCCTTGACACGAATCTCCTGCAGGCGCGCAAGGCAGGCCCAGCATGCAACGGCAAGTGAGGCAGCTGGCTGCTGGCTATCGCGGGGCACACCAGCCGGGAGGTGGGTTGCTGAGCGCGCCTGCTGCACCTGTTGTGCTCTATCCCATACCCTCTGCACGCATTATTTACCACAGGCCAGCCCAGTCCCACGCGATTGGGAGCGGCTGTGGCGTGGGCGCCCAACCCTCCATCAAGCATCAACTGCACGCCCACGGAATCATGTGCCAACCGACTCACTCGGAGCGGCTGCGGCGTGAGCAGCGCGCGCACTGTCGTCACGATGGGGCCTCCCAGGCCGCACACCACTATCGTGTCGCCTTCTCGCAGCTTGCCTGCAGGGCAGGGTGGGAGCACGCACAGAGTTGCAGGGCAGGGCAGGGTAGGCAGGCAGGGCAGGCGGCGGCGGCTTGCAAGCGGGGGGCGACACCGGCACAAACTGACGGGAATCTGCCACACACAGAGAAGCGTCTCACCGTTGACCAGCACCACGTCAATCGTGGTGCCCAGGCCCTCAATCTGTTTCACCTCCAGCACCGTGCACTGCGAGACAACACGGCGGGAGAGGGCGGTCGAGGCATCGGTGCGGCCAAAGCGCGCGTGAGGAGCTTAGCTGCGGCCTTGTGACGAGCTGAGCTGCGGCCGTGGCCCTGGCGTCGCACATGGCTTGCAGCGGCAGCCGCGCCATGCACTCTGGCCTTGCATTATCAAGACTGTTACAAGCCTCACTTCCAAGGGTGCTGACAAACATGCGACGAAGCAAAGCAAATCACCCGCCCCTTGCGTGTGTGAGATGTGCCCGTGCCACCTACCTCCAGGTTGTTGACAACAATGAGGCAAACCAAAGCAAGTCATCCACCCCTCACGGCTGCAAGTTGTGCCTGCGTGTAACCCTCACCTCCAGGTTGTTGACGAACATGAGGCGCTCCGCCATGAGCGACTGCGTCAGCTTGACCACCAGCTGCAGCAGGTCGGGGATGCCTGCGGACGAGGGCAGGCGGCCAGAAAGGGCCAGGGCCAGTCAGCAGCGAGCGCAAGCTGCATAGGGAGATAGGCTGGACCGCCGGCGCAGCAGGCGGGGATGCCTGCAGGACGTGAGGGCAATGACGTGGCTGGCAAAGGTGTCCATGTGTGACAGCATGCCACCCAAGCTGATGCAAACAGCGCTCACCCTCGCCGGTGATCTGGTGGGCACGTTTCCTGACGAATCTGTCAACGTACGACGGCATGCCACGCAAGTTACCAACCAGGCAAACCGCGCTCACCCTCGCCGGTGATGGCGCTGGTGGGCACGATGTTGATGAAGGAGCGGGGGTCGCGGTTGCGCCAGTACAGCGCCACGTTCAGGCCCTGCTCGTTCAGCTCCAGCATGACCTGCAGGGCAAATAAAAGGAAGGTAGGGAGATGGCTGTTAGCCAAAAGCTGTGGGATCTGCCTGCAGGGGGCACACACAGCCGACCAAAGCGCACAGTTGGCAGAAGGAGAAGGCACACCGTTTGTGCACCCACCTCAGTCCCTGCCCGATCAGCGGGGCGCATGACCGGCACGCTGCTAAGCAGTGCGCAGTGGGCGCTGCGGTGCCAACACACGCTCAAGTGGGCTCCGCATCCTCCTGCGCACGAGCACTCAGCTGCCGCGGGGCGGCCAAAATGCAGCAACGACTTGCCTGGTTGAGGCGGGTGCCAAGCTCCCTGCGCACGCACTCCTCCTGCCACAAACCGTTGCAAACCCAAGCATGCAAAACAGCAGCAGCCCCTGCCGCACCTGGTTGCAGCGGGTGTCAAACTCCTTGCGCACATACTCCTCCTGGCGCGCAAAGGCGTCCTGGATGGGGCTGTTGGGCACGCTGTTCCACTTGTACAGGCGGTCCACCTTGTTCATGGCTGCACAGGGGGGAGGGTAAACACCGGGGGGTTAAAGAATAGGGTAGGTCACGGTCGGAGGGAGTTGGCAGCTTCACACACCTGAGTGGCCAACAGCTGGTGGCGAATGGCTCCCATGGGTGACGCCACCCAACCCCAGCCGGCGTAGTGCCACGCGCTGCTGGCAGGCATGGCGTTGCTGCAGCCATGGCGCACACCAGCGATGAGTGGCCCCCTGCTCGTGCCACCAGCATGGGGCAAAGCGCAGCCGACCTCAGCCAAACAAACAAAGGGCTAAGTCCCAAATTGGACGAACAGGCACTCACCAATGATGAAAGGCGTCTTGCGCATCTTGAGCAGGTTGATGCTCTCAATGGTCTACGAGGGGGGAAAAGGTGGGTTGGTGCAGCGTTTGGCAGGCGTGCATACGTCAGCAGGAGGCAGCGCATCATCATCACGTGCTGCAGCAGGACGGTGCTCTCAAGTGCTTGTGAGGTTTGGAGGCTGGCGGGGCGGAAGGTTGAGGCGACACGGGCTGAGGTTGGGCAGGGAGCAGGCAGGCGGGCAGCAGGCGGCACGAGGCAGGCACAGCTGGTGTGCACAGCGTGTGCACTTTTCCGAGCACAGTGTTCCAACCCCTGTGTGGGGCACATCTGGGAGCCTGGGCTGCCCACCTGTTGCTCCAGGGCCACCACCAGGAGGACGATGCACCCACCGCCCATGTGCATTCCAACGCAAGCAGTGCACCTTACATTCATTGCAACTAGCCCACCTGCTGCTCCAGGCCGTGCATCAGGTCCACCACCAGGACGGCAATGTCGCACAGGCCGCTGCCGCGCGACCGCAGGTTGCTGCGGAGGAGGGAGGTGCAGCGCGCTTTCGGTCAGGGGCACGCCACAGAGGTGTTGAGGGGGAGTAGCGCACACATCCGCAGGTTGCTGCGCAGTGCGAAGCAGGGGGCAGCGGGTGGAGGTCAAGCGTGCTGTGCAAGAGGGGCGGTGTCTCACAGGCCACTGCGCATGTGCCGTCCCGCCTTTGTGCAGCCACCTGCCGCCACTCGCAGTCGCCGGCCAGCGGCGCCGCCACCCGTGCCGGAAGTTCCCGGACTCGAGTGCCCAGATTCGTGCGCCGACCTCACCTGAACGACTCGTGCCCCAACCTCACAACCTCACCTGAACAACTCGTGCACCGACCCCACCTGAACAAGTCCCCCGCCAACCCTCACCTGAACGACTCGTGACCCGGGGTGTCGATGACCAGCAGACCGGGAAGCTTGAGGTCAAACTGGCGGCCCTTGCGCAGCTCCTCGGTGCGCGTCTCCACCGCGCCTGCATGGGGCGCAGGTTGCAGTGGTTGAATCAGTCGGCAAGTTGGGCAGCTGGAGGTCAGCTGTGGGAAGCTCCGCGGTCCGCATCCCCAACCGCCCACAGGCTGCAGGACAATGGCAGCTGAAGCTTGGGAAAGCAGAGGCTGTGTTAGCTGCGCAACTGGCGCCCCGCCCCGACACCTGCAGGAAACATGGGGGCCGTCGGCGAGCGTGGCCAGTGCCAACCACCACGCCAGGCGCCGCAAATGCGCGCATGCATGCAAGCGGCACACACTGCTGCCTAGTGCTGCCGCTCAGACGCGCATGCAGCCATCTGGGCTTGCAAAACAGACACCCTAAACACGGCCTCACTGGCGGGGATGTAGGTGGCACCAATCTGCTGCGTGATGCCGCCGGCCTCGCCGTCCTGCACATTGGTGCGCCGGATGTTGTCCAGAATCTTGGTCTTGCCTGCATAGGGCGTGGGGGCAGAAGCCAGGCTGTGAGGAACCCCTGAGCCAGCCACCAGGCAATCCAGGGCAGCGGTGTTTGAGGAGCACAGGTGCTTCCGGGGGAGGCACCAACCACCTGCCTCGCAAATAGAACGTTGCGGCGGCCTGAATGGAACACCCACCGGTGTCGTTGTGCACGCCTCCCAATCAACTGCCAACACGTACCACAGCATGCCGGTTCATTGCACCCACCGGTATCGACGTGGCCCAGGATGCAGCAGATGGGTGAGCGCAGGTCTTTGGGGTCGCGTGCCGCCAGCGCCTCGGCCAGCTTGGCCTCGCGCCGCTCGCGGGCGGCTGCAGCCAGACATGTGTGCAGGGAAGCGTCCATGTTAGAACAGTTGCAGGAGAGCGTGCGCACGCGCCTCGGCCAGCTTGGCCTCGCGCCGCTCACGGGCGGCTGCACAGCGATGGGTGCAGAGAAGTATCCGTGTCAGAAATGGGGCAGGCACGCATGAACACACGCCTAATGCAGCGCCGCTCGTGGGCGGCTGCACAGTGATGGGATGGACAGGCTGGATGCTTGAGGCTTATATACAAGCTTGGCCTCGCGCCGCTCGCTCGCGGGTGCACAAATGGCATGGCAGTGGAGAATGGTGCCAGCTGGATGCTCATTGGGTGAAGGGGCTCCTGTTGGCCAGCGCACACGCACACTGCGCCAGCAGACACCACCAGCCATGCCAGGCAGGCTGCGCGCTCAAGCACACCCGTCTGACCCCTTGCCGCCCCAGCAGAGCGCACCCGCCAGGCGCCGCTCGCGCTCATCCTCGCTGTCGCTCTCGTCTTCGGAGCTGGAGTAGTCGGACGAGTCTGCATTGTGGAGAGACAGCAGGCAGCGGCACGGGTTGTGGAGAGGATGCAGGCAGCGGCACGGGTTGTGGAGAGGAAACACGCAGCGGCACGGGGTTAGCCATGTCAAACAGCGCGAGGATTGTGGTTGCGCATGCAAGACCCTTGAATGGCAGCCGCGTGCAGGGCGGCCTGAGGCACAGGCAGGCGCATTGCGTGAAAGCAGATGCTGCCGGCGCCTGCACAAGGACTGCTGATCAGCAAGCACCCTCCTAGCCCCACCCACCCTCCTAGCCCCATCCCCACCCAGACTCCTAGCCCCACCCACCCTCATCCGAGCTGTCCTCCTCGCTGCTGCTGCCCTCGTCGCTGCTCTCCTCATCGCTGCTGCCCTCCTCGTCACTCTCCTCCTCCTCTTCCTCTGACTCCTCCGCCTCGACAGCCGCCTTTGCCGCCGCAACCGCCGCTGCAGCGTCCTTCAATGCCGCCGCCGCCTTGTCGCGGGCTGCTGACGCCGCCGCCTTGGCCTTGCCGTTTGCTGCGGGCTTGGGAGCCTCCTCCTCTTCCTCCTCCTCCTCCTCCTCTTCCTGCTGCTGGCCCGGCACCGCAATCTGATCCACATCCATGGCCTCCCAATCGTCAGCTGCATCCTCCCAGCTGTCCATCGCTGCCTCAGCTGCAGGCTCCTCTGCTGCTGCGGGCGCCTCTGCCGCCGCTGCCGGCGCCTCGGCAGCTGCTGGCGCCTCTGCGGCAGGCTGCTCTGCCGCGGGGGCAGCAGCCGCCGCCGCCTCCTCGGCTGCTGGCTGTTCCTCCGCCTGCTGCTGCTCCTCCGCCTTCTTCTTCTGAGGCTTCTTCTTGTTGCCGTACACAGGCCGCTTCTTGGGCACTGCAGGTACAGGTGGGGCCGCAGCAGGGGGGGCAGCGGGGTTGCATCAGGCGCTCAAGTATCAATGCTGGACGGCAGGCAGCAGGTGCCAGCTTGCTGTCGCCTGCGTGTGCATGTCGGGATGTCATTGGATGTCTCCCCCAAAACATGTCTATTGCCACAATATGCAGCCAGGATAAACCGCCACTCACGCTCGTCGGGGTTGAGGCCCGCCTGCTTGAGGAACTGCTGCGCAGCGCGCGCCCGCCGCTCCGCCTCCTCCTTGGCCTTGCCTGCGGGGGGAAGAACGCATTGAAGCGTGTGCATTCGACTAGAGAACCACAGGTGCAAAGGGATGCGGGTGCAAGTGTGCGTGCTGGCTGCTGAGTACGGCGCAGGTGCGCGTTGGCGGCCGCGGCCGTCAATGCCCCGGCTGCCCTGCCCTGCCTGCCTTGCATCGGCAGGTGCGCCAGGCAACTGCACCACTTCCAGGCGGCACCATGCTGCCCATCATGCTGGCCCATTGCAACGCCACACCACCGACACGTGACAGGGCAGGAGGCTCACCAGTCAGCAGCTTGCCCTCGCGCTTCAGCTGCTCCCGCCGCTCAGCCTTCTCCCGCTTCCTGCCGAGGGTGGCAGCACAGCAATGGGGCAGGGTTGTGAGTAGCCCAGCACCACAGCTTGGGCTTGCGTGTCCCAAAGCACGCAGCGGCCGTGCGTTGCCACCAACAACGGCGCCTGTCTAAGCATGTGCAGGCCTGCGGCATTCGGTTCGACGCGAGACTGCAACAGTTCGACGCGACACTGCAACAGAAGCCAGCGCCCACTTGCCCCCCGCCTCCCCCATGCTCCCCTGCCCTGCCCTGCCCATGGACAAGCGGCCATGTTTGAAACGGCGAAAATTCAGCGGGTCCGATCACAAGCAAAAAAATCGAAAGCAAGCAGAAGCACCCACTTGCGCTCCGCCTCCTCCTTCTTGCGCGCCTCCTCCTCAGCCAGCCGCCGCTCCTCCTCCTCCTCCTGCAAGCACAGAGAGAGGCCAAGGGCGTATGTACATCGTGAGCCAACCTGCCAATCGCATGAGGTGAGGCGGCTCAGGCACACCCAGGCACACGATTGCGGACAGGCCCTGCTCCACCGTCAACCGCGCTGATTACCACATTTTTCACGCAGCAGAGGCGTGCTGGCTGCCCAGTAAGCACAGCGGCAGCCACTTGCGAGTTAACCGGGCGTCAACCGTGAACCGCGCCTGTCCCACTCACCCAGTGCCGCTGCTCCTCCCCAGCCGCCCAGCCGGCCCTTTCGCCTTTGCGCTGCACACCCTCCACACCTCTCCTCCAGCCACACCCGCACCATCAGGCCAGTTATAATATTCTTATGCCTGCAGCTCACTCACCCGGAGCCGCTGCTCCTCTGCCAGCCGCTCCGCCTCCTCCTGGGCCTTACGCTGCGCCTCGAGCGCTTCCTGCATGCGCCGCACAGCAGCCGACACCTTGGGCCCGCCCTTGGCCTTGCCCTTGGCAGCAGGGGCAGCCTCTGCATGGAGGATGTTGACGCACGGCCAGAACGTGAGGGCTGGGCAGTTTGGCAGACGCCTTGCAGCCGCCCTTGGCCTTGCCCTTGGCAGCGGGGGCAGCCTCTGTGGGCGAAGGGCTTGAAGGGCAAGAGGGGCTGGGAGCTGTGGTGACAGCTGCGCAACCAGCTACCGCTAGCGCACACAGCAGCAGCCCAGCAGCCAGCAGCCAGGACAACCGCCACATGCCGCGCGGCCAGCGCAGCGCTCCGTCCAACCGACCAGCAGCGTGCGAGGCGCAGCACAGCATGCACAGCGGGCCCAGCAGGCTCACCCTCGGCGCCCTCGCCGCCCTCCTCGCCCGCTGCTGCCGCCTTCTTGGCCTTTTCCTTGGCCTTCTTCTTTGCTTTCTTCTTGGCTGCAGCCGACATCTCCTTGCCATCACCCTCCTCGCCCTCCTCGCCCTCGTCGCCTTCAGGCGTCTCCGGGCGGGAAGCCGCCGCCGGGGCGGCCGCCTGCTGCTGCTGCTGCTGCTGCTGCTGCTGCTGCTGCTGCGCTGCCTGCTGCGCCGCCGGGGCGGCGCCCAGCTCAGCCAGCAGCGCATCAAGGTCCTGCAGAGGATGGATCGATGAACAGCGCAAGCGAGTGGGTGCACCTTGTGCAAAAGCAAGCCGCGAGCGGACTGTCAAGAGTCCAGCAGAAAGCAGGCGAGGCGTGCTCCACGGCAGGCCACACAGTGATGTACGTCATCCGAGGCAGAGATGAGCACAGCGCACCACCAAGCAATCAAAGCACACCACGGCATTGCAGCACCCGACAGCACCAAAATGCGGCACAGCGCAGCGCAGCACAGCGCAAGCGCAGTGCGCAGCACAGCACAGCAGCGCAGCAAAGTGCAAGCACAGCACAGCGCAGCCTAGCACAGCGCAGCCCACCTCCTCCTCCTCCTCCTCCTTGGCCCCTCCCTTGCCCTTCTTCTTCTTGCCCTTCTTGCCGCCTGCCGCTGCCGCCGGCGCTGCTGCGGCTGCTGCGGCTGCCGGCGCCGCGGCGGCTGGCTTGGGACCGTCCAGCTCAGCCAGCAGCGCATCAAGGTCCTCCTCCTCCTCTGCTGCTGCCGCGCCCTTGCCCTTCTTCTTCTCCTTCTTCTTCTCCTTCTTGCCTGCAGATTGGGCACGTTGTAGATGCAGAGTGGAGGCTGCGCAACGCTAGGCGTGACCGCCATGCCACCATGCACCGCACGGCGCCACTCGCCCGCCAGCCGAGGCGACTGTAAGCTGCCCGCAGCGGCAGGGCGGCTGCAGGGCCGGCACTGTACACACTGCTCAGGCTTCAGTCGTACAAAGCACACGCTGCCATTTGGGACCCTCTGCAGGGCTCCTGTCCGAAGCACCCATGCCCACCTGCCGCAGGTGCGGGCGCCTCCTCCTCCTCCCCTCCCAGAAGCGCCGCCACATCAATGTCGGCATAGGCCTGCGGACAGGGCGAGCGGGGGCAACAAACTATTGTGCTTCAGTGACCAGCGCAAATAACTTGCGCCTGCCCCACATGCGTGCAAGGTAGGCGCTGCCGCCAACCGGCTGAGGGGGTGATGCACAGCCGATGGGATGCCTGCCAGTGCGCGGCACCGGAAGCCGGTGGGCAAGCCTCGCTTCGAAGCAACAGGCAATGAACAGGCTGTGCTTTGAAGCAGGATGCAGCTGGCTAGCCGTGCTTTGGAGCAAGAGGCAACTGGCTGGCCTTGTGTGTGTGAAGCACAAGCAACAGGCAAGCTGCCCACCTTCTTGTCCTTCTTCTTCTTGTCCTTCTTAGAGGGAGCAGGCTCCTCCTCCTCCTCGGCGCCGCCCTCTGCAAGCCGGTGGCATGAGCACAAAACCAGGCAGGCATCAGGCACCAGCCAAGGTGCAGCGGCTTGTTCGGCGGAGCCAAACAGCATGGGGCGGAGGCAGCCGCAGCGCAACGGCGCCGGGCAGCAAGGGCGACGCGGGGCGCCACTGACGCTGCTGCTGCTGCAGCAAACCCACACGCCGTCCCACCCCAAGCCAATCAGGTGCATATCAAGTGCGAACGCACCCTCGCCGCCCAGCAGGGCAAACAGGCTGTCCGCCTCTGCAACCGCCTGCTTCTTCTCCTTCTTCTTGTCCTTCTTGGGGGCGGGGGCGGGAGCCTCCTCCTCTTCCTCCTCCTCCACAGCCTCCTCGTCACCCACGGCCAGGGCTGCACAATGTGGGAGGCAGCGAGGCGGTGGCGGTTGCAGAGCCATAACAGCTTGCACGCGGCGGCAGCCACGCTGGTGCGGCGGCGGCGGCAGCGGCGGCGCTTGGCGGCAGCGGCGCCGTTTGGCAGCGGCGGCAGCAGGCAGGCATGGGAATGCTGTGTGGAACCTGCAACGCTGATTTGCACCTCGCAGCTGTCCCGCTCCAACAACCCATAGCCACCGGCTGGCAAGCCACACAGGGGGTCGGGTGCCTGCCAGTGGCAACCCGCCAGCCACCCGCCGGCCACCCTCCAGCCGCTGCGCACCTGCAAATGCGGTGCTGACGTCAGCGGCGGCCTTCTTGTCCTTCTTCTTCTTGTCCTTCTTAGAGTGCTTGGCCTTGGCTGGCGCCTCCTCCGCCTCCTCCTCCTCCTCCTCCTCCTCTCCAGCCTCATCATCGCCGGCCAGCGCGGCAAACAGGCTGTCTGCATCCGCTGCTGCCTTCTTTTTCTTCTCCTTCTTCTCCTTCTTCTCGTTCTTGCCAGCAGACGCGCCGAAAATGGCGCCCTGTAGATGGAGCAGTGGGGGAGGGGGGGTTCAGTTTGGGGCAAGCTCAGTATCAGCGTTGCCATGCAAGGACAGCAGCGGCGGCAGCATGCAGGAGGGCATGTCGGCAGGCGGTGCAAGCATGCAAAGAGCGGAGCGGCAGCAGAGCACGCAGTGCCACTGTGCTGCGGCAGCGGGCAGGGCAGCGGCAGCAGCAGCGGCAGCAGCGGCAGGTCGACCACAGCTCCCTGTGTGGCAGGCAGTGCCACGCATGGCAGCGGCCACAACACAAAGCGAAGCTCTGCTAGCAGCAGGGACCCACCTTGGGCGGCCGCTCGGGGCACTCCTCTCCTACCTCGGCATCGTCCGGCAGCACGACCAGCACATTGTCTGCATGATTGGGGCCGATATGGAGGCATGCAGCACATCGGCAAGCACATCAGCAAGCCAGCAGCGGTGGCAGTTGCAGTAGCAGTCGCCCAGCAGATGCTAGGCAGACCTACCGAGCCCCGCATGCTTGGCAGCAACAACCATGCTTTGCTGGACGCGGCCAACCAGCAAGCATGCAGCTGTGCCGACATCCGCCGCTTTCCAGCCGCACCTGGCTCCGCCACCCAGCCGCACTCGTACGCCGAGCAGAGCATGCCGAAGCTGTCCACTCCACGCAGCGCCGCCTGCTCAATCTTGGTGCCGCTGCGGGTGGTGCAGCCCACAGGCTGCAGCAGACAAGCATTGGGGCACGCTCAGGATATGCGGCAAGCCCAGGCGCGCCGGGGCGCAGCCGCAGCTCCAGCTACGCTGACAGCACCCATCCACCTGTGGCAAAGCATGCAGCTCGCTTGCTTCCCGGCCGGGCGACGCGCCACACCCCAGTGCAGCAGCTCGCTTGCTTCCCGGCAGGGCGGCACACTACACCCCAGTGCAGGCAGCCCCAACTCACCGCAAACACCACCTTCATCCCCTCCTCCACATTCTGAGCGTTGGTCACCACCTTAAAGGTCGACACGCCGCCGGCATCCACCTGCGCTCGCAATGATGCAGCAATGCCACACCACATGACTGGCCTGCCTCCAAGCAAGCCCAGACTGCACATCTCTGCGCTGAAGCGGCGGCGCGCGGCAGCAGGCAGGCCAGCAGGTGCAATGGCACACGCCCCGCCTGCAGCACCAGCAGGCGCAGCAGACGAATAACAAGCAGCAGCAGCAGCAGCAACGACCTCGGCAACAAGCAGGCGCGGCACCAAATAAGCGCACACCTGCACCACGTGCAGGCGGTCGGCCTTGGGGTGCAGCGACACACTCATGATCTCTGCCACGCACATCACGGGGGCCTGCTGCCAAGGGAAGGAAACGGCAGGTTGGGTGTGCACGAGGGCGGGCTGCGCACTTGTCAGGGCCAGGCCTGCAGCAGGCAGACCAGGTAGAGCAAGGCCTGCACGCAGCTTGCCGCGCTTGCAGCCATGCCAGGCAGCACTGCGCTCTTCAGCGCCACACGCCATGCGCAAGCACTCCCTGGTCCAGCCCCCAACCGCCCGCGAATCCGCACCTTGCCAGCGGGCGCCTCCTCCTCCTCCTCTTCCTCCTCCTCCTCCTCCACCTCGCTGCCGTCGCCGTTGAGCAGCGCAAACACGCTGCCGCCCGCTGCACCCCCCTTCTTCTTCTTGCCGCTCTTCTGCCGCGTCTGGTTCACGGGCGCCTCCTCCTCCTCCTCCTCTTCCGCCTCACTGGCGGCGGGCGGCGGCGCCAGCTTGGGCTCGTCATCGTCAGAGTCAAAGGCCGCCGCCTTCTTGCCCTTCTTGTCCTTCTTGCCCTTCTTCTCCTTCTTCTTGGCTGCTGGCCGAGGCGGGAGAGGGCAGCGGCAGCGGTGGGTGGACACATCAGATGCCACAGCCGACGGCGGCGGCGGCAGCGGCGGCGGCGGCAGGGTGGGGTGCGGCCAGGGCGGCGGCGGGCGAGTGCGCGCCGCCTGAATCACCGGGGATCGCTTAGATCGCTCAGCAGCATAGGCAGGGACGTGCAGGAGCCTGCAGGGCTCCAGCATGCGGTCCAGCGGCGGCTACAGGCCTCCTGGCGGGCTTGCAACGTATGGAATCGAACGCAAAGCCTTGGCACACAACTCAGCAGCGCCCGCAGGCCCGGAGGAGGTCGCCCGGGCAGCGAGCAAATACTTGCCTGCCGCCGGCGCCGCCTCCTCGGCCGGCTCGTCCTGCTTCAATGCTGCCAGGTTGCCCTCATCGTCGAGCTCAAAGTCCTTCTCCCAATCGTCCGCGCCCTTGCGGCCCTTCTTCCCCATCTGTGGGGGCTTGTGAGCGCCGTCCCAACGATCGGGGCTGTGGGGAGGTGCTGTGGAAAGGCCGCACTGCTCAGGCAGTCACTTGACTGCCCTGCATGGAGGCTGACCTGGCCGAGTTCGTCACGAAGCGATCGATCGGCCCTCCCGGCAATCGGAGTGCAACCATGGCCTCCTTGGAGGAGGAGTTGGGGCGCCTTGGGGCCCGAGTGAGCCCCCAGTGGCTCGCCAGCTGCCTGGCCTTCCTGCAGAGCTCGCAGCCGGGCGTGGCGGCGGCCCCAATGCCGACACGGGCCAAGGCCGTCCTGCAGCAGCTGCTGGCGACCGACCTCAACCTGTGTGGAGCCCCCGCGCTGCCGCCGGGCGTGCAGGTGGGGCTGGGGAGGCCCGCCCGGTGGTATGGCAGGAACCCGATCGTGTCTGTAGCCTTCAGAGCCATCGCAGCTCCCCACTGCCCCGCCGCCGGCCGCCGCCGCCAGCCGCCGCCAGCTGCCGACTTTTGGCGCCACACCTCCCTGCCGCCAGGGCCTGCACGACACCACGCTGCCGGGCAAGCTGCTGCTGCAAGTGGATGAGGTGGTCAACATCGCGGCGGCCGTGCGGGAGCGCTACTCGGGCAACGACGGCGGCCAGCGCTGCCTCAAGCTGCTGCTGACCGACGGTGGGTGCTGGGCCACGGAATGCAACGGGCTGCGGCAAGGCGGCCCTGGCGCTGCCGCAGTCAGTCGCAAACTAGTTCGTGTGCTTCGCGAAACCCCACAGCAAGAGTTCCTGACCGTCCCGCCCTGCACCCACATCGCCGCCCACAGGCGTGCAGCAGGTGGCGGCGGTGGAGTACCGCCCCACGCCCGCCCTTCACTCCGCCATGCCCGCCGGCTGCAAGCTGGTGGTGCAGGGCGCGACGGTGCGGCGCGGCATGCTGCTGCTCACGCCGCAGTGCTGCGCTGTGCTGGGCGGCGGCGTGGCGCGCCTGGAGGACGCCCGCCGCCGCATGGTCGTGCACTGGACGCAGCCAGCAGGTGCGTGGCAGGCGGGCACTGCGAGTTGCCAAAGCTGGGGTGCAGGGCAGCAGCAGATCGATGATGCAGTGGCACACTTTAGGCCTGCTGCTGTCATTTTGCCCCATGATGTGTTCATCACGTGTTCAACCCGTGTCCCGTTCTGCACGCAGTGGGGCGGCGCGGCCCGCCGCCCACCATGGCGCAGGCCACGACGGAGGCGACACGAGCGGCATGGGCTGGCGGACCCGCTCCTGGAGGGGCAGGCGGGCGCCCACCGCAGCAGCAGCTGCTGCAGGGCCCGTCGGTCAACCCGCAGCAGCAGCAGCAGCCAGTGGCAGTGCGACCGCCACCCATGCAGCAACCGCAGGCAGCGCAGCGGCCCTCACAGCAGGCCACCCAGCTGCTGTCCCAGCAGGGGCAGCGACAACAGCCAGCGGTGCAGCACGGGGTGGGGCCTGGCAGCGGGCGGATGCAGCCTGCAGCACCTGGCCGGCCCCAGCCGCCACCGCAGCACCAGCAGCACCAGCAGCCACACCGGCCTGAGGTGCAAGGTCCCCCGCCTCAGCAGCACCAGCAGCAGAACTGCCCGCCTCAGAACCTTTGGGGCGGCGCCGCCAGCGGCAGAGCGGCGGCAGGGCCAGCCCCGCTTCAGCAACACAACGGCGATGCCGCGCCAGCGGGTGGTGCCAAGTGAGCCGGACATGTTGGTGCTGGCCTGTGGATGACGCACTTTGTTGTGCGCATGTGCGCTGGTTACGTGCACTGCTAGCTTCTGGTTGCTGAGCTGTGTCATATGCTTTGTCTTTGACCTGCAGGCGCAGCCGGCTGGCGCTGGCCAAGGCGCCCACACAAGCGCCCTCCGAGCCTGCCGCAGCTGACTTTGGGTTTGCGCAGCCTCCTCAGCACCAGCCCGGCGCGCAGCCTGGTGGTCCTGCCCGAGGCCGACTGGCCGCACCCAATCAGCTTGCGCAGCGCCTGCGGCAGGCGGGCGGCGGCCTGGCGGCAGGGGGCGCAGGGGCAGCAGCGGCGGCAGCGGCAGCAGGCGCAGTGCAGGGCGCAGGCACTGATGACGATCCCATCTGCCTGGACGAGGCAGATGAGCAGCAGCAGCCACAGCCAGGCAGCAGCGGTGCGGTCGAGGCATCGGGCGATGTGGCGATGGCAGCTGCTGACGAGCCGGCTGGCTGGGATGGCGAGGACGGTGAGGGTGGCAATGCGGGGCTGCAATGCAGGGCTGGACGGCCGTAACGCCACAGCTGCGGCTGCGTTCTGTTGGGGAGATGCTGGCTGGCGACTACAAGTTGGACCTCCTCAGCGCCACTTCCTGTGCCTGTTTGCCTTCGAGTTGCAGGCTGGGAGGAGGGCCAGGCAGCTCTGGGCGGCCCGCACCTTGACCCTTGGGAGCAGGGCTATGAGGTAGCCGAGGACGAGGAGCAGCTACCAGATGCAGATCAGCCGGACGGGGGCGGCTGGCAGGATGGCGAGGATTGGCAGGCGGAGGACGGCTGGCAGGACGGCGAGGATGCGATGGAGGAGGATCCAGCAGCGGGCGCCAGCGAACAGCAGGAGGGGCAGGGGCACGGAGCGGCAGAGGCAGCAGCAGCAGCAGATGATGATGATGGGGGCAGCTGGGACGATGGGGTGGATGCGGCAGAGGATGCAGCACCACAGGCAGCGCCTCCCGCTGGTGCAGGCAACGCAGCAGCAGGTGCAGCAGTGCGCCAGCCGGCTGGCAAGCGACGCAGCAGCGGCAGTGCTGTTGAGGTTCCGCGGCAATCGTCACGGCGGCAGCAGCACAATGCCTCGGACGGGGCATCACACCCCGGGCGGCCCGCCAAGCAGCAGCAGCTGCAGCAGCAGTCGCCTGTGCAGTCAGCACAGCAGCAGGGTAAGGTGCCGGCAGCTGCGGTCACCCCGGTTGGTGATGCCAGCACCATCAGCAGCACGCTAGGCTTGGCTGACCTCACGGTGCAGCAGGCGTCGGACCGCGCGCAGCAGGCGCCACTTGTGCCGGCAGCAGCAGCAGCAGCAGCTCAGCAGCCTGAGCAACAGCAGCAGCCACAGCAGCCTGAGCAGCAGCTGGCGTCGCCAGCTGCCCGCTTAGGCGCCTTGGCAGTGCCACAACTGGAGGCTCTCAGCCCCAGCCTGCTGGGCGCTGCTCCCACCCTGGCTGAGGTGCTGTACTCCAAGCCAGCTGCAGCAGCGGTGGAGGCAGTGGCACCGGCAGCAGCGGTGGCGGTCGGCAGCGGCAGCAGCGGCAGGGCTGTGCCTAGTGTGCCTGCCCTGCGCGGCGCGCCACAGAGGCCTGCCTTGGCCTCTGGTCGCAGTCCGCTGCGCCTACTGTCTGTGTCTGCCCCCTCAGCAGCAGCAGCAGCAGCAACGCGGCCAGCAGCAGCTGCGTCACGCCCTGCAGCGGCGCCGGCAGCACCGGCGGTCAGTGACGACGACATGCCCGCGTTTGCACTGCTGGATGACATGAGCCCCGTCCGGGCGCAGCACGGGGCGGCCCCAGCAGCAGCAGTAGCAGCCTCTGAAGATGAGCCGTTCATCTACTTGCTTGAGCTGCATCGTCGGGCTGCAAGCGCAGGTGGGCTGTGGGTGGGGGTGGGATGCTGGCCCCGGCCCGACCATGTTCTGCCTGCCATGAGCTGCCCTGTGATGGATGCTGTGCCCCTCCCTACTTGCTGACCCCCTTCTGCTGCCGCTGCTGCTGCTCGGCCTGGCACTGCTGCAGGCCCAGCGAGCTTCCCGCTGGCGGCACGCATCTTTGGCACCATCCGCGGCATCAATGGCAAGCTGGGCTTCACAAACCCGCACACCGGGCAGCCAGAGGTGGGCGACAGCGACACTTCCGCCCTGCTCTATTTGTTGCACTGCCGGCTGCTGACAAGACACGGGCGCTTCTGCTGTGCCGGCTCAGCCACCGGACCCAGCCGCTGCCACTGCCGGCCAAAATGCCGCTTGCCTGCCAAACCTGTCTGATCCCTGCCTGCCTGATCCCTGCCCGCGCTGCCTGCCTGGCTGCCGCAGTACACCATGAACCTGGAGATTGAGGACGGCAGCCTGCTGGTGCCAGCCCGCCTGGGCACCCAGTTCATGCGCGAGTTCTTCGGTGCGCCGCTGCGGTATGCTGCGCTGCGCTGTGGTGCGCTGGGTCTCCCCATGCTGCCGATGCCTTTTGCACCTGCTCACAGCGTGGGTTAGGCGTGGAGTCGCCAGTGAACCCCCTTCAGGCGCTGCTGCTGTTCTGCATGCCGTGCTGCCCAGCTTGTCTTCCTTCGGATCATTTGGTGGCAGCTCTTCCTATACGAGCTCTGTTGCAGATAGCGTCCACCCCAACAATGTCCGCTCATGGATTTCCGCCCCGCCCTGCAGACGTGGAGCCGCTGGAGTTCCAGGCGCTGCTGGCCGACCCCGCCCGCAAGCTGGAGGGGGTGGAGCTTGCAAAGGGCCTGCAAAAGCTGCTCTCCTCCTACAGCGGCCTCATAGAAGGTGGGTGCAGCGGTGGCATCATGTTGGCACCAGGTCCCTTTGCCACGGGTCGCAAAGCGGGCGAGGCGTGCGGGCGCAGACGGCGAGTTGCCTTTACAGTGCCGCTGGTGCTGCTGGCGCGGCGAGGGGGCAGAAGGCGGCGCCGCGGCAGGTGGATGGCGGCCGGTGCCAGACAGCGCACATATCTGTGCCGAGTCGAGGCAACCAACCGCCTGCGCCCCTCCTGCAGTGGAGCTCGAGGCGCCGGGGCGGCCACTGCTTGTGCGCAACATTGGGCAGGAGCTGCGGGGGGAGGAGGTGGCGGCGCTGCAGCGGCGCGCCGCCGGCGGATGACGCACCGGCAATCTGGGAAGGGTTTGACTTACTGGCTGCTTCCTTGTAACGTATTACTGTATTTTCCCTTGCTGATCTGTCCCGTAATGTTCAATCACTGGCTCCCCTGCATGCACCGTCTGCTGCACTGCAAGGCCCGCAAGGCTCAGGGAAATGAAGGACGGGACGTGGACCGGTGGTGTCAGGGCTTCTAGAGCTCTTTCGGACTTCCCAAACCGGCCTCCTGCATGAACATAGCGATCGGGGTGCATTTTCCAGGCGTTTCCCACATTATGGTGGTGGGTGCCACTCCCGCCAACTGGCACAGCACGCTCAGCAGGTGGGATTTAGCTGGCTGCCGTGCCGCTCGTCGCCATTCTACCTGCCCGATATACTTCACATAGTTCAAGCATCGCCACAGGTGCGAGCTAGGCTCCCGCAGGCAGGGTTGAGCCTGCGCGCCCCGCCATCCCTCGCAGGCCGCCCTGCCAGCCGCCAGCGCCCATCAATTGGCGTTGATGAGAAGCCTCCACATGTGATCGGCCCCTCACAACCCCGCCGCGCGCCATATGTGTTCGCCCCCTCGTGTGTGCCCGCTCCTGAAAGTGCTGCTTCCCGCCCCTGAAGCCGCCATTTGAGAGTGGCAGTGGCGGTGGTGCTGCAGTGCCCGCCCGCGGTTCCGCTTGGGGCATCTCATATCCACCCCCAGCAGCACCGCCGCTTGGCGCACTCGTCGTCGCGCACTTTATGCTGCTGGCACCAGAGCATTGGAGGAAAGCACCTCCCTCCTGAGCTGCAATTGTCGTCTCACTGTCGCCCGCACACCCTCCTTCCACCACCAAGCAGGCTACACGCGCGAACCCTACCATGGCGTGCCGCGCCGCCCTCGCCCTCGCGGCGCTCTGCCTGCTGGCGGGCTCCGCCGCCGCCGTCACCGTGCTCGACTGTGCCAAGCTGCCCTCCAACTTTGGCCAGGTATGCAGCCGGCGCGCGGCTGCCGGCAGAAGCGTGTTGTGCGCAGCGGAGCGTCACCATGGGCTGCACAATGCTCCCTAGGCCAGTTCCCTTGGCCAGCTCCTCTGACCAGTTCCCTTGGCCAATGTTCCTCCTCCGGGCCTTCCCAGTCTCTCAGGCATCAAGTCGCAGCTGCATGGCCCCGTCCCACCCGCCCACCCTGCCGCATGATCCCACCAAACTTTCCCGGCTCCCTTCCCCACTCCTTGTCCACCCTCCTCCCCCGCCCCGTCAGGACGATGACATCCAGGGCAGCGGCCCCTGGTCCCCCCTCAGCGAGGCCTCCACCAAGGCAATCGCCGGTCAGTCCGACAAGATGATTGCCTACGCCGATGCCGACGAGCGCGCTGAGCTGGCGGGCTACACAGGCACCGGCTGCGACAAGCCGACCATCGTGGTGGCCGGCTGCGAGCAGGCCGCCAAGGTTGGCAAGAACTTTGCGCTGCAGGTGAGCGGGGCACCCAGGTTGGGATTGGGATAGAAAGCGAGGGAGCTGCCGCAGATGGCAAGTCGGGCGCAGCAGCGGCTGGGGCAGCGGAGCGCGCGCAGCCGGCCGTAGGAGGAACGTTGAACGGGCAGCCGTGCACGCCGCTTGCCACTGGGTGCCTGCCAACTTTATGGCCCTGCCAACCCCTGCGTCTGCACTCCCCACCGCCACGCGTGCAGGCCAACGTCACTTGTGGCGACACGACCATCGGCTATGTGGCCCTGGTGACCACTGATGGCGGCAGCTACTGGAACGTGAGTGTGGGTGGCACGGGCAGCGGGACGCTGTGCACTTGTGCCGAGCATGGGGCGCGGTTGGGACAACCTGCCGGGTGGCACGGCAGCGGAGGACGCATTCCACCCACCTCAGTTGCCACCCCAGAGAAGTCGCAGAGGGGCAGCTGCCGCAGCGTCATTCACACAACTCGTGTCAATCCTCCCTTTGTCAGGTTGAGGACTCCTCGGTTGACTTTGTTTCCCAGGGCGGCAAGGTGACTCCCGGCCTGACCGTCACCCAGGGCGCCGACCTGCTGGTGAGGGCCAGGAGCATCTGTTTACCCAAGCAAACCTGACCGTGGTCACACGCTCTGCCTGTGGTGGCTGCCATTGCTTCTGCCGGCTGCCCGCTCTCGCTCATCTGCACGTGCACCGCGCCGCCCTGCAGGAGAAGCGCAGCTTCACGTGCAGCCAGCTGCCCGCCACCTGGGGCAGCGTGCCCACCAGCAGCGCCAAGATGGGCACCTGGGCGCCCCTGTCCAACGGTGAGCGCGGTCCTTCATCAGCCACTCGGGAGGGGCCCATGCCAGCACTTGCAGTGCATGCCTGCAGGGCCGCTTTTGGCGGGCACAGCGTGCCGGCCATCCACATTGCGCTAGCATGCGAGTACCGATGCTACATGGTGCAGGTCAGCTGCTCGCTGACAGCCCTCCTCCCTTCCCGCCGTTGTCCCTGCCTCCCAGGCACCGAGGCTGCGCTGCAGGGCCAGCTGCAGGGCCTGGCCAAGTCCTACACCAACGGCCGGTAAGAGAGAAAGAAAAAAATGACTTTGGCCGGCTAGGTACTAAGCCCAGACCGACGGTCGGTGAGGCATGCATTGCCACACGCTCTCAAGGTTGAACCAGCCATGGGTCACCCCCGTTGCAACGTGCCGCACACGGCTGCCACCTGCGCCCGCTCACTGACCGTGCTGCGCCTCACTCCAAAATGCAACCAACCTGCAGCACCATCCCGGGCTGGACCGGCTGCTCTGATCCCTCGATTGAGGTGGACGGCTGCGAGATGGTGAGAGGGGCAGGTGGCTTGTCAAAAGCTCTGGCGCCGAGGCTGTGCCGCCGCTGCCTTGGATGCTTGCCATCACAATCCATGCCGCCCGCCCGCCCATCAGGCTGCCTGCATGAGGCGCGTGCCCATCTGTGCTACCACCTACTGATCCACTTGCCGGATAATCAAACGGTGTTGCAGAAGATGGACAAGTACACGGCCTTTGCCCTGCAGGCCAACGCAACCTGCGGTGAGTGCGCAGCACCTGTACAGCCGGCTGGCCCCCACTCGCTGCTGCTCGGCACGTGCCGCTGCATGCACGCTGCCCCACGCTCTTCGGCAACTCACAGCAGCACGCGGCCCCTTCCTCCAGCGGCCCCCTGCGTGGGGCACATGTTTGCTGGCCCACCGGTGCCCCGGATGTCTCCCAGCCGCACACCGCACACCGAGCACGCACGTGCCAGCTGCCCTACACTTGTTTGCATGTTTCCGTGTTGCTGCCGCCCCGCAGGCACCTCCAAGATTGGGGTGGTGGGTCTGGTGACGATGTCCGCTGATGGCAAGAACGTGAATGTGGAGGAGGCCGAAATCATTTTCATCGAGGAGGTGAGTGAGCTTGATGTTCTGCATGGCCGGGAGATGACGAGCCCAGCCCAGTGGCACAAGAGGGGAGGGCATGCTGGGGTGGCGAGCAGGCACCTGTCAGCCACTCTGAAGGGAGGGGTGGTGCACTCCTGCCACCTGTCCAGCACCTGTGGCTGACCCCAACGTTGCTCACCCTGCTGCCCCTGCTGTCTTGCTCCCCACAGAACGGCAAGCTGACCAAAGGAAGCTTCGACTCGGACACCTGGTACCTGCCCAGGTGGGTCCACTCGAGTTCACCACTTGAGCAACCCACCCGGGCGACCATATGGTTCACCTAGTGGGCCGGGGGCACCCCACCCAACACTTGGGCAACCCACTCGAGCTCTCGGGTGGGTTCACGGGTTCCTAACCCACCCGGGCGGCTGGGTGGGTTCACCCACCCACCCCAC
>RRZL01000042.1:1769176-1792521 GCA_006782975.1 Chlorella sp. Dachan
CGTGGCCCGCAGCAGCGGCCGCCCAGGCCGTGGCGGCCGCTGCAGACGCTTTCGCAGCGGCGGTCCGCGCAGCAGCGGAGCCCGGCACGGGTGTTGGGGAGACGGTTGGCCATGGGCTGGCGGGAGGCGGGGCTGGCGGCGCCGCTTGCTTGGCAGGCAAGCCATTGGTGCCGGCTGCGTTGCGGTGCTGGCCTCTGGACTCCGCCCGCTGCATCCGCTCCATCTGCTCCTGGAATTCATCCGAGTTGCGACAGATGCGATCTGCCAACTCCTTGCAGTCCTGTGCGAGCTTCTTGTACCGCACGCTGCGGACCTGCCGCTGCACCTCCTCCTCCAGCGCCTCCTGCCGCCAGCTGGACACCACCTGCTGCGGCCACTGCAGCCACTGCAGCCACCCGGGCAGCTGCAGGCATGCGGCGGGGTGGGGAGCAAGCAGAGTGAGGCGGGTGCGAGGCGGGCGAGAGCAAGCGGGAGGGCGATCTGCAACAGCAAGAGTGCGCAAGGCCGGTGAGACAGTGAAACCATGCTGTTCCACGAGACATTATTCTGTTCCACTTACTGGTGTTGCCACGGGGCTCTGCGCGCTGGGCTGAACAGTCTCGCGGCTGCCGCTGCAACCAGCGCCGGGCGGGAGCGCCGCAGCCACTGATTTGAGAAGCGGGCGCCGCTGTGCTAGACACCGCTGATGTTGTCGCGCTGTGCTGCGCTGCAACGAGGACTGGAAGGAGCCGGACATAGCGCTCGCACGGGCTGGGAGGACGCGTCGGTGATGGGCAGCGCAACACCTCAGGGTCGCATTGATGATGCAGGCGGGCGGCGGCTTCAGGGGTCCAAGATGGCGCAAGCGCGTTTCATGGGGAGCCCAGCAGAGGCTCTCTAAAGGCTAGCAATCTGCTCACAATTCACTCGCAGTTCACTGCATCAGGTGCCGAGCAAGCAGCCAGCTCCGCCAGGTTTGAAGCGCAGCCGAGACCCGACTGCCAGCCCACTGAGGCAACCGAGCTCGCCAGCCCTCAGCCCGCCCAGTATGCGGGCGCTGGCATCGGTGCCCACCGACAGGATGCAGCTGGCCAGCCGCCCAGGGCAGTCGCTGCAGCGGGGCTGGCTGCGCAGGCGGGCGCGCGGGCACGGGCGGCGGGATTTGCACCGCCGCTGAGTTTGCGGCCCAGACCATGGGCACGAGCATCGGTGTCTTTGCAGGCACGCTCTTCTTCCCGGCGCTCTGGACGGCGGGCAGCAAGGTGGCGGCATGGTTGGTGCCTGGCCTGACGCCGCTGTCGCTAGACGAGTGGCAGGCCATCCAGCAGCAGGCGCGCCAGCTGGAGGCCAGGATCGCAAAGGTGAAGGGAGAGGAGGCCCAGCTGCGCCGGCGCGTAGCCAAGATGAAGCGCAGCCTGGCAATCCATGATGACTGACCCAGCCTGAGGAGACGCACAGTGCGCACGCAGCCGCGCTGTGCGCAGTGCTGCGCGGCCCATCTGAACCTGGAAGAAGCGATTCATGCTCGTTCCTGAATGCCGTGCGATGCCTCATGATGATGCGCGTGCTATGCTGCCTGCCACAAAGCAGCTTTTAAAAGCAGGCGATGGCCTGAACGCCAGCTGCAGGCCTCTACGGCCAATGACGCAGGGAGGAGAGCAGCGCTGCTTGGCACGAGCGGGGCGCTGGCTGTCAAGCGACTGGCAAGGCGCTGCACAGCAACACCATCACTCTGCCTGCAGCACCGCAGACGCGATTGTCTGGGCATTGTCGTGTGCGCCTTGCATTGCAGCAGCAATGTTAAACCAGGAGTGCAAAATTGGGCAAGTGTACAGGGGCAGTGCAGCAAGGTGGAAGATGGGTCGCTCGAGCGGGCGAGACAAGTAGAAGCGGGGTGGGCAAGGGCGCCAGCCGACGGTTGTTGGGCAGAAGGTCAGCGTGGGTGGCAGTAGAGGTGAGCGGTAGCGGTGAGCGAAACGCAGGCATGCACTGGCGAACAGGGCAGCAGCGGTCACCGCCCGTTGCCGTGGCTGCTGCCGGCCAGCGCGCGCGTGATTTGGTCGATGCTGAATACGTACCAGTCGCTCTTCTTCGCCACGTTTTCGCGGTACACCACCCCGCCGTAGCTGCAGGCCAACAAGTTTATGGGAGACGTGGCGTCAGCCCAAGCGAGCAGTGCAGTAAACCACCCGGTCAGGGGCTGGGATCAGGTGGCAGCAGCCACCACACAACACGCCCAAGCGGCCTACCACCCTGCGTTCGCATGCAGTCAGCCCGACGCACCCACGCACTGCCATTCTTCCACTCCCACCACCCCAACTCACCCGATGAACGCGTCTGCGCCGCCGGGCGCCCGCGCCTCGAAGTCAGTCATGCCGTCCCCCACCATCACAACCGTCTTGAAGTTGTGCTTCTGCGGGATGGGCGGGAAGGAGCAGGGTGGGAAGGAGCATGAGTGCAGGATTGCTGGCAAGCAGTAGTGCAGAATGAATGGGGCAACCCCTGTGAAGCGCACAGGGCCGCCGTGCCGCAGGATGCGGCTGCAACGCCACCCGCAAGGAGCTGCTGCGCCTGGGCAAGCAGCCCTCGGCCAGCCCGCGGCCCAACTAAACGCAGATGAACACAGATGCTCATCTGCGCATCCCCTCACCTGCTTAATGTGCTGCACCGCCTCAGCCTTGCCGCCGGAGCGGGAGGGGAACTCGTTGGGATCAAAGCCGTCGTAGGCGCCGTCATGCTGCAAGCGCCATTTGGGTTAGAGCAATCAGTGATGCATCAAGGCACGTGTCGGGTAGCGCAGCGCAGGCCAGCAGACTGGCAGCTTTGCTTGCGGCGTGCGTCCACAGATTGCGGCTGCAACGCAGCTGCATATATGTTGGTGTGTGCACGCAGTGTGAAGCTCACTCACGTCAAAGAGGATAGTGTTGGCAAACACGTGGTCAACCGGGATGTCCAGCATCTGTGACCGGCAGAGCAGAGACAGGCGACTCAGCACGCACGCCTGCACCATGTCGCAAGCAGCCTGCCAGCACCTCATGCAGGCTGGCACCCGGCACTGAGAATCAGGATCCGGCCCACACAGGCGACCCGCCCCTGCAATGAGCTGGGTGACGAGCTTGAGGCCATCACAATAAGGCACAGCTCACTTGACCACCAACCTTGCACTGCACGAGACTGAGTACCTGAAACCCACCTCTGCAATGGGGTGGATGACCAGGCGGCGACACCAGGAACACCCACCATCTGTAACAGCCGATGTGTTCTGGTGAACAACGAACAGGACGGTCTTACCTCTGCAATGGGGTGGATGACGAGGCGGAAGCCGCCCGACACCAGGAACACTTGCTTGCCGCTGGCCTTGAGGGCCGCCACCAGCTCGGGGATGCCGGGCGAGATCTGGAAAAGGGGCAAGTGGGAGGCAGCCAGTGCTCAACAGGTGCGGTGACTTCAGAAGCCGCTGTGGCCCTCAGGGCCGCCACCAGCTCGGGGACGCCGGGCGAGATCTGAAGGGGACAGTTTGGGGGGAGGGAAGGCACGTTGGACTGGTGCAGTGCATCCAAGGCGCGCGGCTGTGGTCTCCAGGGCCGCCCCCCGCTCGTGATGCCGGGCAAGGCTGTGAGTATGAGGTCAGGAGCGGGCGGAGGCTGTTGCGGTTGAGGCAGCAAGGTTGGGATGCCAGGGGACATTTGGGTCGGCAGGCAGGCCGCCCAGCATGCACTGCAAGCGCCCAAGCAGTCGTTTGTGACAGGCGCATCTGGCACGTGCTGCCATCCCCACAAGCCCCACCTGCGGCGGGTGGCCGCTCAGCAGCCGCGGCATGCCGCCCAAGCAACGCCTCCAGCCCTACACCCTGCAGCAATGGCTCCCTGAAGCCCCCACCTGCGGCGGGTGGCCGTCCAGGAACCGCTGCATGTCGTCTCGCGAGGGGTGCATCACACCCAGGCGCTCCGCTAGCGCGTCTTGGAACAGCACCGTGCCGCCCATGGCCCTGCAGATACATGGGTGGGAACAATGCCACACACGTGTCAGCAGCAGCAGCCTGCTTGCAAGCTTTGCCCAAGCACCGTGCCCTGTGGCCTGCACTCGGGAACATAACAGCTTGCCGCCATACTTGGCCTTCCTTGCAGCATCAGGCGCAGCCCTGGTCCAGCACAGCTTCGTGCTGCACGGGCCCACTTGCGGTACAATGCATGCCCCTCCACAGCCACAGCTACGCCAGTCCTTACTTGGCTGTGAGTGCCGCCACCTGCTCGCCCACGCCCAGGAACGCCGCGATTTCGTCGATTGACTCATCGGCGCAGCTGCAAGGGCGATGTTGAGGAGCACACCGTGTGCAACAAGCGGGCACCGGCAGCCTCCGGTGCATTCAGGCTGCAGCACGGCAGCCGCCCCACCCGCCCCAGGTCCGGGCAGCAGGCCTTCTGGAAGCAACGTGACTGCTATGCATGGACAGGCACATGTTTCAGAGACACAGAGAGCCAGTATGTGGAGCAGTTCGAAGTCCAGACTCACAAGGTGCTGTCCACATCAAAGGTGAAGGCGTCTGCGCTGCGAATCAGGTCCAGCACGTCTGCCGACGGCTGCAGCTTGACGCCTGCCGCCAGTGCTGCTACCATGGCCGTCATGATGCGTTCATCGTACTCTGCAGTATGCACAGTAGATTTCCCCGACATGAATGCCCTGGGCAATGGAGGGCCGGCAGCGTGCAAGGATGGCAGCAGGCGTCACGAGCGGGAGACGTGCGAGCTGCGCGCAGCACCCAGCCACGGGCAGCGGTCAAACCCTACCTTCGTCAGTGCTGCTGTCGACCGTCATGGTGGCTCCAGCCTCGTCCACCACGCTGTGCACCCGCCAGAGCTGCTGTGCCTCGTGCCGCTGCTGCAGAGCCGCTCGCTGGCGCAGGCCGCTGCCGCTACCGCCGGTGCCGCTGCCGGCCCACCGCGTGCTTGGGGGCGATGGGAGCCGGCCTGCCGCTGATCTGCTGCGAGGGCTGGCACCGGCGCCGCTGCAGCAGGCCGCAGGGGCGGCCGACAAAAGCTGCATGTGCCCAGCGTTGCCCTGGGCCGTGGATAGCCTCGCGGGGGGATCTGGAAACGATGTATGTATTGAACAAACGGCTGCAGTGGCCCAGCGGCCCTCCCAGCGGCGAGCACCAAACCTGCATCTGCCATGCTGCTGGCGAAGGTCTGCAAGCGATGGCCTGGCTCGTGCTGTCGCTGATCGCTATCTACCGTATTTGTTGAGGGCAGCTGCGGCCTCTCGCGCGGCCTGAAGTCGCAGCGCCATTCGCCTGTGGCCCGCAGCGGCACGCTGTGCGGCCCGCAGGTGTACTGGTCGATATCAGGTGCCCCAAGAAATGTGAGAGGAGGTCCGGAGCGTCGATCACAGCGCACTGCAGCTTTGCCGTGAGCCGCCGCCGCCACTGCCGCCGCCGCCGTCTGCGGCGCCTCGACCTGCGGCTCTCCTTGTCCCTGCTGCAGCTGGGACCACGATGAGCGGTGCCGACAAGAAGCGGGCCTTCCCGTACTACACGGAAGTCCAAGGCTTTGACCTGCAGCGGCGGCGGCTGGAGGACGACCCCAGACGGTGGGCGGGGCGGGCTCGGCTCACAAACCTGCACAGTGCTTGGAGCGGTTGTAGTCTGCTGCTTTCTGACGCCACTCGACAATGCCTTGCTTGCCCATCCTGCCTGCCTCTGGTGCTGCTCTGCCTTCCTTCTTGCTGCTGCACACTTGGTTCCTGCGGTCCCCCTGGGTGCAGGGACGCGGTGGCGCCGCGGGTGTGGCAGGCGCGCGAGCAGAGCACGTTTGACGAATATGATGCCATCACAGGTGCGGGACAGACAGTGCGAAGTTGCAACCTGCCTGGGCGCACATCGTGCAGTGTCTGGCTGCTTGTTACCTGGCTGCAACCCTGCGAGCTCGCTGGCGGTGCAAGCTGCTGTGTGAGCTGCAGCGTACACCACTGTGGGCTTCAGCTTGAAGCTCCTGCATGCTATTGCTGCCAGAGCGCCTGCCCACTCCACGGTGTGCCCAGCCTGTGCATCCCTGTTGCCTGCTCCTCACAGGCGACGCGTACGCAGCGGCAGCGGCGGCGGTTGGCACCGACTTCCGGCAGTGGAGTGAGGCGGAGGTCCGGGCATTCCTGGACCAGCGGGGGGAGGACTTTGATGACTGCCAAGATTTTGATGCGCTGGTGAGCTGATTGCTGTTTGAACGGAGAGCAGTGGGCAGTAGGTTGAGCGTCGTTGGACCAGCGGGGAGGGGACCTTGATGATGACTGGCCAGGACCTTGATGCGCTGGTCAGCTGGGCAGTTGCACCCATGCCGGGCGTTTGCGACCGGCTGCTGGTCCTGCCACCCTTTGCGGCCATGCGCAAAGCACACGATCCGTTGCCTCCAGTCAAAGCACACAAACCGTTGCCTCCAACCCTGCAGGTGAAGCGGGCGCAAGAGTGTGAAGCCAACACAGGCCCCGCCCAGCGCCCGGATCTGACTGGGGCGGCAGCCGGCGGCGCCTCTGCGGCAGCCGGAGCGGCAGCCGGCGCAGCGGCAGCAGCGGAGGAGGAGGAGCTCGATCCGTTGGATGCCTTCATGGCTGAGATTGGGCAGATTGAAAACGCGGAGGGGAGCGGCAAGCCGCGGATCGAGCGCATGGAAGCCGAGGACAATGTGGAGGCGTTTGTGCAGGTACGTGGGTACTGCGGGGTCGCAAGTCACGCCATGTGTTGTAACTTCTTCTTCTTCTACTGCACCTGTAGCTGCGGAGTGCGGTGGTTGCTGTTGGCTGTGGCTGGCAACGTGCCGAATCTGCTGCTGCGGCACGGTTGCATTGTGGAGCGAGCGAGTGTTTCCAGGCCGCCTCGGATGTCTCTTAGCAGGCTGAGCCCCGCCAACCCCGATGCTCGCCCATGCACGCAGGCCCGCAAGCGCGGCCAGCTGAACACTGCGTTTGTGGCAGCTGCTGCGGCAGGCGGCGGGTATGGCAGTGATGACGATGGCGTGCGACGCATGGCCGCCGCCGTTGATGCGGCTGCTGGGACGGCGGGTGGCTACGACTCTGATGATGCGGGTGAGCAAGGCTAACGGCGCAGCTGCTTGCTTAGAACCTAGCTGATGGGGCTGCCTGGCTGTGTGGGAGTGTGCGTGTCACTGCCCCGGGCCACAAGCTTGCATGCCAGTGGCTTTGTGCTGCAGCCGTGGAAAAGGACACCGGCACGTGCAGCTGCCCCACACGTCTTGTCAACTTGTATCAAGTGTGTCGTTGTTGTTTGTGATTGTTGCGCTGCAGGCGTGAAGAAGGACATTGAGGCGCTGGCTGCCCTGGATCACGAGGGCATGACCTATGCCGAGTTTAATAAGGTAAACTAATTGTTGGTGCTTGCAATAGTCCGCCTTACCCTCAGCACACGGCTGCCCTGGCGTGGGGGCTGGCTGGCGCGCCTGCACGCCACGCATCCATTGATTGCAGCGCCCCCGCTGCACGGCCCTCCCGGTTCTCGCGCTGGGCTGCCGCTCGCGGGGCTGCTGTGTAGGCGCCTGCTTTCCATTCCATCCAGCGGGTTGCAATGCTCAGCTCGCGCCCTGCTTCTGACCCAAACTGCAGGATTTTTATGAGGAGGCTCCAGAGGTGGCTGCCATGAGCCACCCAGAGGTGAGGCTGCTACGACTCACACATGCCAGCTGGTGCCAGCTGCAACATGCCAACATGCCGGCTATGCCAGCTGGTGCGAGGCGTGATTGTGGCACCTGGAACCATCCAGCTCCTCTCTGCTTGCCTCCGTCTGCTCACCGCAGGTCGCAGACTATCGCCGCCAGCTGGGCGTGCGGGTCAGCGGCTTTGATGCGCCGCGCCCCGTCCGCTCCTTTGCGCAGTGCGGCTTCGACGCACCCCTCATGCAGGCATGCATTTACTCTTGTGCTTGCGTGGGTGTGCAAGCTGCAGCGTGAGCCGCCGTGCCCGGGTTGACGCACCGGACCCGCTGCCGTGCCTTGTGTTGTCTATGGGGCGCCAGGGCGCCTCCCAGCCAAAATGGACGCCGCCCTTGCCGGCCATACCAAAGTAGGGTGCCAACAGTGGGTGTGGCCGCGCTTCACCAACGCTACACCAAACCACAAACACTCCTCTGGACCACCATTCACAACCTGCAGGCAATCACCAAGGCTGGTTACCAGCAGCCCACGGCGATTCAGGCGCAGGCGCTGCCCGCCGCGCTCAGCGGGCGCGACGTGCTGGTGAGTGGGGAGAGTACTGGACTGGCTGGGCGGGGCGGAGTGCTGGCATGGCGAGGTGGAGTGCTGGCACGGCTGTGTGTGGTTTGACGGCTAGCGGCCTGCTGCTTCAGCTGGGACGCTCAGCGCACGCAGCGTTACTGGTCGGGACAGGATGCTGTTGTACCACGCCGGCAAGCCACATGCCTGCGTGTTGCAGTCCTGTGCTGCCACTCTAATCACTGCCATCTGCCATCTGCGCCACCTGTGCAGGGCATCGCCAAGACCGGCTCCGGCAAGACGGCGGCCTTTGTGCTGCCCATGCTGGTGCACATCATGGACCAGCCCGAGCTGCAGGCAAGTGCAGGCTGCTGCCCCGGTTGGGTTCCTGTTGTTCTGCCCGCCCATCCAGCTGGCACTCACTGCCCCGCACAGTGCCCGGCTGAAAGTCGCCCTGCACAACGCCGTAGAATCGCAGCATCGTTGCAGCGGCGCCACAGCTTGCTGAGTGCGACCACGTGCACCCGCATCCCTGTGCGGCCGCAGAAGGGGGAGGGGCCCATTGCGGTCATTGTGGCCCCCACCCGCGAGCTGGCTGAACAGATCCACAAGGAAGCACGTGAGGGTGCCATGCTTGACTGGGTGCATGCTTGATTCGACTTGACTCACATAGCGGGTTTGGAATTTTTTTGAGCCAGCGAGGCTCACACTGTGCGCTATTGGAGGGGCAGCGGTCGCTAGTGGGAGGATTTTGAACGGCCCTGGGGGGGCACCTGGGGGCCCGTTCGGGCCCGCCCGCGCACACATCCTGCCACGGCTCCAAAACAAGCTCACAGCTGCTAACCCAACTGCACTTGCCATCCTGCTCGCAGGCCGGTTTGGCAAGCCGTACGGCCTGGCGGTATGCGCCGCGTTTGGTGGGCTGAACAAGCACCAGCAGTTCAAGGACCTGAAGGCGGGGTGCGAGGTGAGGCCGGGTGTGCTGGAGCGCACTCGGGTGCTGGCATGTGCTGGCGCGGTTGCATCCTGTCACACCTTGCACTTGTTTGCGATGTGATTACGTCCACAATGCTGCACAGCGTTGAATAGCCAGATGGCCGGTCACTCGTCAGCCACTGCTGGCTTCCCCTGTGCCGCACCTGCCTCACTACCCTGCCTCACCGCACCGCCCGCAGGTGGCCGTCTGTACCCCTGGGCGTATGATCGACCTCATCAAGATGAAGGCCTGCACCATGAAGCGCGCCACCTACTTGGTAAGGCGATGCTGCTGCCCTGCCCTTGCTGTTGGCGTGCCGCGCTCACGTGTGCACGTGCCCGCACCGCCTGCTTCCCTCCTGTCTTCCGCACCTTCAGAGGCTGTCCTTGTCAGCGACTTCGATGCGCAGATTCGGATTCCCGACAACTGACCCCTGCCATCTGTCTATTGGCAGGTCTTTGACGAGGCCGACCGCATGTTTGACATGGGACTCCAGCCTTTGCTTCTCAATCGTCAATCAATCCGCTTTCAAACAATGCTTTGCAGGTATTCGACGAGGCGGACCGCATGTTTGACATGGGCTTTGAGCCGCAAGTGCGGTCCATCATGGGACAGATCCGCCCCGACAGGTACGGCAGAGTGCAACTTGCTTTGCACATTTGCGGCAGTGCTGCAGCACCGTGCGCTCTGTGTATTGCAAGCATGTGCGCAAACGCAAAGGTGCTGCCAGGTGCACCATGGGATCACGTGCGCTGGCCGCAGTTAGCTGCAACGACCGCCTGCTGCGTGTAGCGCCAGGCCCAGGCAGACATTGCCCCACGCCACACAACATGGAGCGGCCGGCAGGCAGACACCCGCAACACCCATTGTCCGCTGCAACCCTGGCTCCTGCACTGCAGGCAGACGCTGCTGTTCAGTGCCACTATGCCCCGCAAAGTGGAGCGGCTGGCTGGGGATGCCCTGACCAGCCCCGTGCGCATCACCGTGGGCGAAGTGGGCGGCGCCAACGAGGACATCAAGCAGGTACGTACAGGCCGGGTCAGTCATGTGGTAGCAAGACCGTGTGAGCGACCAGCATTCGTATGCGACCAGCGTCCTGAGAGGGATTTCGCTTCCTTGTCCTTTTCACCGCCTCTCCAGGTGGTGGAGGTGCTGCATGCCGTGAGCATGGCAGTCACCTTCCACTACCCATACGGTATGGTCCGCTCACTGCCCACTGCTCCATTCTCCTGCAGGTGGTGGAGGTGCTGCACGACGTGGGCATGAAGCAGAAGTGGCTGCTCTGTGTGGCCTTCACTTCTGCCAACTGCTGGTCCCTCCTCCTGCAGGTGGTGGAGGTGGTGCACGACGTGGGCATGAAGCAGAAGTGGCTGCTGGACCGCCTGCAGCGCTTCATTGACGACGGAGATGTGCTGGTGTTTGCCAACCAAAAGGTGGGCTGGAGCGGGGCTCAAGTAGGTGTGTCGTGCGGCAGCGGAGTAGGGCTGGAATTGGTGTGGGTGTTTGGCAGCGCCTCATCGATGGTGGCGCCGTGCCTGTGTGTGCCTGCCACCAGGCGAGCAGCTGGTGTAGTTTTGGAGAGGCTGGCATGTGGTAGCAACCGGGCCGTCCATCTTGGGTTCTGCGGACGTGCTGGCATGGGCCAGGAAGTGCCTTACGTTTTGGCCAACCCATTCGCTCTGTACCTCTGTGCCACCCATGCTGCAGGCGAAGGTGGACGAGCTGACCGCCGCTCTGCAGGCCGCGGGCGCTCGGTGAGTTGGGAGGAGCAGAGGATTGCCAATCTGATAACGCCAGGCACTGGGCGCTGTCTTCTGTGTGCTGTGCTCCAGGGACCGATGGGCCAGAGGGGTGCTTGCAGGAGGCGTGGCCCACTCATGCTTGCTTAGCCTGCTCATGCTAACCATCTGGCCTGCCAACTGCCCTCCATGCAGTGTGGCGGCGATCCACGGCGACATGGACCAGCACACGCGCATGGCCACCCTGCACGACTTCAAGGCCGGTGAGTGGCATCTGACATCTGCACAGGAACTGCGCTGCATGTCCACTGCGGCATGCAGTGCCAGCATGCATGGCTTTCCCGTGACTGATCATGTGCAGTATTGCCCAACCGACATGCACCCGCGCCCTGCCCTGCAGGCAAGTTCCACGCGCTGGTGGCCACAGACGTGGCGGCCCGCGGCCTGGACATCAAGTCGATCAAGACGGTGGGTACATGTGTCGATGTGTAGATCCCAGAAGCAGAATCGCCTTGGATGGGGAATGCTAGGCAGCCATTGGCGTGGGCTGGCTCCCGGCCTGTGGCTGCCATCCCCACCCCCAGCCCTATGCTCTGTTTCTCCACACCACCCACCCACCCACACTCCCTCCCGCAGGTCGTCAACTACGATGCCGCAAAGGACATTGACACGCACGTGCACCGCATCGGCCGCACGGGGCGCGCCGGTGACAAGGAGGGAGTGGCGTACACGCTGCTGCTGCCGCACGAGACGCGCGTTGCGGGTGAGTGTCGATGCTGCTTGCTAGTGTGTGTGGGGAGGAAAGGTATGGCATGCATGCTGCTGCTGCCACATGGTATGCGCATTGCGGGTGAGCGAGGTTGCCTTGAACTGCTGGCACTGAAGGTGCAGTCAAGGGGGATTGGGCTGCCGTTCACTTCGGTCAGCATTGGCCTCTGCTTTTTTGCAGGCGACCTGGTGCAAAACCTGGCGGCCGCGGGCCAGGAGGTGCCCCCCATGCTGCATGAGCTGGCGGCCCGCGACCCACGCTTCCGCAAGGTGCGGCACAGTTTGCTGTGGTGGTGTGCAAACCTGCTGCAGGCAGCCAGATGCTGTCATGTGTCCCTGTGTGCGCTTGGCTGTACTGCTTTCATAATGCGCAGCCAGTGAGCCTAGTGCACTGAGGTGCCCTTTCAACCCTTGTGTGCCCGTTCCGCAGGGCATGGCGCGTGGCAAGGGCGGACGCGGCGGGCGTGGCGGGCGCGGCCGCGGGCAGGTGCGCCCTCCAGGAGTGTGCATCCTGCATTTATTGCGTGGCATTTTCTTGCCCTGAGCTGGTAGCAGGGCTTTGCCGCGCCTCTTCCCCTTTCAAGCGCTCGGTTTCCTCTCCCAACTTGACCATGTGCTGCCGCTCGCCCACCCGCAGGTCGGCGGCGCAGGGCTGGGCTTTGGCGGCGGCGGCGGCGGTGGCGGCCGAGACACCGCCGTTCCGCCGCCTCCCGCCGTCCTGGCTGCAGCCGCCGCGGTGTCAGCAAAGGCCGCAGCTGCAGCGGCAGCTGCTGCAGCGGCGGCCACTTCTGCAGCGCCGGCGCCAGGTGGCATGGCTGGGTTTGCAAGGAGCCATGGGGGAGACGATGCACACTTTGCAAGCGGCGGTAGGGGAGCGGCAGATGCAGCTGCGGCGTCGGCGGCCCGAGCAGGCTTTGCACCAGAGCCATCTGCAGCCCAGCCGGCAGTGCCACTGCCACCTGCGCCCCGCGGGTTTGCGGCCCCTGCGGCTCAGCCGCCAGCAGGTTACCACCACCAGCAGCAGGGCCAGCCGCCAGCACCGCCGCTGCCACCGGTGCCGCCGCAGGCGCAGCAGTGGGGCCAGGCGCAGCAGGCGCAGCAGGCACAGCAGGCACAGCAGTGGGGCCAGGCACAGCAGGTACAGCAACCGCCCCTCCCATCCGAGCCTCAGGAACCTGCCCCGGAAGCCAACACAGTGGCAGCAGTGCGGGCGGAGTTTCAAGCTGCCACTCGAGCGGCCAAGCAGCAGTTCTACAGCCAGTCCTTCCAGTCGGGCTTTGTGTCCTCCGGCACTCGCAGCGGTGAGCAGATGCGGCCGGCGCCGGTGGGTGGATCACGTTGTCATGTGTAATGGTTTGCTGCCGGTACTGCCTTTGCCTCTCTGGCTGCCCGCTGCGTTGCGGGGACCAACACCTGCTCTCACCTATCTCTGTCCACCAAACCCCCTCACCCGCCCCAACCCGACACCCACACCCTGCAGGCGACATTGAGGCCAAACCAGAGATTGTGCTGCCCAAGTCGTTCCGGCCGCAGGCAGCAGTGCCGCCGCCCCCTGTGCCCGTGCACCAGCAGCCGCTGTACCTGCAGCGGCAGCAGCAGGGCTTTGGGCGGGGGGGCGGCGGCTTCCGGCCCGCCGCCCAGCCGGCCTTCCAGCAGCAAGCGCCGGCGCCTCCCAACGCAGCTCAGAGCGCAGCTGTGCAGGCGGCCATCGAGCAGGCCAAAGCGATTGCTGCTCGCCTGGCGGGGCAGCAGGGCGGCGGCCAGGGCGGCCAGCAGGGCGGCGGCCAGGGCGGGCAGCCGGGCCAGCCGCAGTGGCAGTGGGGCAGCCGCTGAGCTGCGACGGAGCATGGTTTGTTTGCAGCCCCTGTTGAGTCGCTGTAACCGATGTTGGTGCCATTTGTTTGACAGCGGTTACAGTACGGCAACCGGCATTCTGGGACGCATGTGCAAGCGTTTAAGCTCTTGGCATGCAGAGTCTAAACCGCAGTGCGCAGCTGGCGTATATCTTGCTTCATTCCATCCGCTCCTGCCCGCTCAGCAGCGTGCTTGCCACAACCTTGTTGGTTGGGCTGCCGGGCAGGTGACGACGCTCCTGCGCTCGGGTGGGAGGTGGCTGAGAGGTGGGGAGGGCGGTGCAGCAGCAATGCAAGCTCATCACACCATGGCTGCCTGCCGCGGCACTCCATTAATGGCAGCACATGCAACTTGCGGGTCACCCGCTCTCTGCGGCACCCCGCACCTCTTCCTGCTCCCGCGTCTCCCCCAGCCCCCGCTGGCGCGCCGCCTCGCCAGCTGCCGCACGGCTGTGCCGCGGGCTACCAGGCGCCTCGGGGCCGCTGCGCCGCCGCAGCTCGTCTTGGTGCTTCAGCCGCAGCGCGACGTCGCGCGAGTGGTAGTACTGTGGTGGTGTAACAGGGCGTTCAGCGGGTGGTCTCGTGATCCCAAAGGCGGTGGTCGGGGTGACGGGAGCGGCGGGGAGCGGCGCTGCTGAACAGCCCTGGCGGCCGCCTTGCCTGTGCTGGGCTGATGTAGTCCACCTCATCGCCCTCCTCCAGCTCGCCAGGCTGCGCTGCAGCTGGCTGCCCCTGCACCTGTAGGGCAGCCCCAGCTGCAGGGCGCTCCTTCCCCTGCTGCTCAGCAGACATGTCCAAGGCAAGATGGAGGTAGAACTGGCGATTTAGCCTTTAAACACAACCTCATGGGCTGCTGAGCCTCGCCAGCGGCCGGCTGTATTCCAGGCCCTTGAGCCTCCCTAGCTTTGCCCGCCACTTGAGGCATAGCCAGCATCCCAGCAGCCATGGTGGGGACCAAGACGGTCAGCGCCGAGGCGCAGCCCCTCTCCAAGCCGGTGTGTGTGGCTGCGGCGAGGGGCAGGTTAGCGCTGTGATCGATGCCTGCCTGCAGCACACGCCGGGTTTGGGCTCAGAGAGGGGCGCGCCTAGAAGCGAGCAGCCGCCGAACCCGCCAGCTTCCCCTCTCGGTCTGCCCAACCCACCAGCGCCCTGCGGCCCGCCTTCCCTTGTGCGCGTTGCAGGCGCCGGCCAGCACCCACACCTTTGGTGCGGGCCACATCGCGCCGCACCCCGCCATCCGGTGAGACGGCGGCTGTGCCGATGCCCGCTGGGCATGTGCAACCGCTGCCGTGCCTGCTCGCCTTCTTGTGCACCGCCCGCTGCCGCTTGCCGGCTCTCTTGTTGGTGGAGTTGACCCTGACCCAACGCGCCTTGCTGCTGCCTCACCTCCCCCACAAACAAGTTCAGCAAGGATGCAGTGGATGTGGACTCCTTCCTGGCTGACCACCAGGTGGGTGGGCTCTTCCTTCTGCCTACACAATCTGCTCGACTAGATTGGGGCAGCCACGCTGGCGCTGGCACCACATGCATGATGCACCGCCTGCAGCGCCTTGCTGATCTCAAGTTGCCGCCGGATATCTCTGCAGGTCTACACACGCGAGTACCTGGAGTCGGTGCGCCCCATGCACCGCAACCCCAACAAGGTGCGTCGATCAACCGCAGCAGCACGCATGCTGCACAGCACAGAGCTGCAGGCACGCACCGGGGAGTTTCTCCCAATGCATGCATGGGCCGCTGCTCAGGCCGTCTGTTGCCTGAGCCGCCCCGCCCCCTGCTGTGCGTTGTCGCAGTGGTACGAGATTGTGGCCTGGTGGTGGCACGTGCTGGCCCGCACCCTCATCGGACTGATCACCGGTGCGGCCAGCTGCGGGTTGTCAAGTTCCAACTGGGCAATGCAAACACGTGTGCAGGCATTTGACGGCCGTGATGTGCTTGGGCGCAGCCATTCAACTTGCCATGCTTGACTCGGATAGTTGGCAGGGCCGCTTGCGTTCAAGAAGCTCGGGAGCAATGCCTCCAATGCTTCCTGCAGGCACGCTGGGCACCCCCGACTCCCTCACCGAGTCTGGGCTGGCCAAGCGCATGCTCTTCTTCTGCTCTGTGGGCACCGCCAGCGGGGCGGCAGGTGGGTGTTGAGTATCAGCCTGGAAGGCTGGCGCACCGTGCTTGATTGATAGGCGTGACTGGCAGCGCATGCTCTTCTTCTGCTTAGCGGGGCGGCAGGTGGGCACTTGGTTGCTGGCATGCCACCAGTGCACTTCACCATTCGCCGCTCGGTGGCATCCGGCAGCAGGCCGCCGCGGCGGCCCTGCGCTGCACGCCTGCCATGCTCTTCTGTTGTCCTTGACTTGTCACAGTGAGTTCCTCCGCCGCGCTGCAGGCGCTGTGGTCAACCACGCAGTGGCCATGATCCGCAACAAGCCCGACAACGGATGGGTGCGTTACTGCAACAGCTCTGGCGCAGCGCATGCATGCACAGCATGCTGGGCAACCTGCACAGGCAGTGCCGCCGTTTTGTATGGTTGCAGATGCAGGCGCCACCCCCGCCTGTCAATCTGCTGGCCAATGTTTCCGACGTCCACTTGCACGCAGGCGTAACACCTTGCTGGCCGCCGACGGCTCATGCACTGGTGTTGGTTGCTCTGCGGGGAGCCTTGAAACTGTCNCACACATCCTTCCCTGCCCACAGGTGCACACCTCGCTGGCCAACGGCGAGTGCGTGCGCTGCCACGGCGGCATCCTGTCCACCCTCACCCAGCCGCCCCTGCCCGCCCGCCTCTTCCAGCTGGCCTTCCAGGTTTGTGCAGCCTGCGCGTGTGTGCTCAGTGCTTGGCAGTTGCGTCCTGCACATGCGCTGCAAGCTGTCCTGCACTCCTCAAGCAGTTTGGGGGCAGGGTCAGGCCGCACACCAGTGCGCGAGGCCACGCGTGGGCCCGCTGCTGCTCTACAAAAGCCAGCTGCCTGCGTTTTGCGTCTTGTCTTCCGCAGGTGGTCATGCACTTCATGCTCACGCCTGCTTCTTGCTTTTGTCACGCGCACTACTCAGATCCCTCCCCCTGCTCCCCATCAACCGCCTCAGGTGGTCATGTACTTCCAGCTGATGGCGGTGTACGCGGTGCTGCCCTCGGTGGCGCTGGCCTACGATGCCTACCGCTCCGAGGAGCAGGTGTTCAAGTGAGGCAATCAATCGGGGTGCACTGATGGTGCGCGCCGTTGGGGGCCGTGCACGTGCTGCCTAGGTTCAGCGCTGGCTTGGGATGCGTACCGCTCTGAGGATCAGGTGCTAGCAGGTGCTCAAGTGAGCTGGGCCGAGGCCCACCTGGCGTGGACGCTTGGGCCTGCCGTTGCATTGGCCTTGCAGGCAGCGATGCTCACTCCTGAACGCATGCGTCGTCTGCCAATGCGCCTGCATCCACTGCAGCTACAGCCAGGCCATCCGCCTGATTGAGACGGGGCGCTTCAAGACCTGGAAGGGCACCCGCGCCCCCGGGCTGGCCGTTGCCTTCTACGCCCTGCCGGTGGGTTAGGAGGTGCAGGGCGGGGTGCATGCTGTGGCAGTGTATGCTTGGCGCACGAACAGTGTGTGCCTTTTTGTCTAGCCAGGCAGCGGAACTGGGTGCCGGGTTTGAAGCTGGGGCTGCTGGAGGCAAGCGTGCGTGCTGCCTTCTGCACACACCGCTCGCCTTCCCTTCTAGCGCAGGAGGGCTCCCTGGTGTGTGACACGCTGCATTGCACAGCACAGCAACATCTCTCTGCCCAATGAAAATGCTGCAGGAGGGCTCCCTGGTGCGCGACGCGCTGCTGCGCATGCGGGCGGACGAGGCGTGAGCGCTGGGCAGGGAGGGGCAGACGATTGGTGGAGGGGCTGTGTGGAGTGCAGGCTGCTGGCTGTGCTGCTCCAATGCTGTGACAGTGTGGCCCTACTGGATGGCTGACGGTGAAGGTGCAGCGGCGTACGTACGCCGCAGGTTGAGAGGTGCCGCCGCTCCATCTGCGTCCTCTGCCCCCTTCCCGCTCTGCAGCTGCATCCACCACCTGAACATCGTGCTGGCAGACCTCACCCCCGGCTCCAAGGCAAGCTGAGCGGCTTGACATTATGGTGGGGTTGCGGCTGTGCAGCTCGTGTGCAGGCAGCTGCCGCTCTGTCGCGCAGGCCCTGCTGAGGGTCGCAATTTCAGCAGGCCACCCCTCCCCGCTGACCGGCATGCAGAACCCCTTCCTGGTCACTGAGCGCTCGGCGCCCAAGATTAAGTGAGGAGGCGGCTGCTGAAGGAGGCATGGAGGCATGCCAGCTGCGGCAGAGCCTGCAGCAGCAGGTCTTGAGTTAGCGTCAAAAGCAGTGGGCGGCGGCAGCGGCGGCGCCGCTGAGGCCCGCTGCTGCATTTGACTCAGCTGGCTCCGCCTAGCGCTCGAAGTTTAGCGATTGCAATCTAGTTGAATTCTGCGCCCTTTGTAAAGATCCAACACATCGTTGGCGCGCTTTGCAGCGGGCCGACGCACGAGTTTGAGTTTTGTCGAGCGGCAAGGGGCGCCCAGCTGAGGCTCACGCATCAATCGCAATATCTCAGATGCCTTGCGAGGTAAGTGGCGGAGCTGTGGGCGCCGCCGCTGCACCACCGCTGATGCCGCCGCCGCCGCCGCCGTCGGCTGCCGCTTCCGCCGTGCATTTCCTCTGGCTGGGCCAGGTTGGTTGGTGTAGGAGGTGCTCGATGCTCGCAGCCAGCCAGCACACATGCATCCCACCAACCAACCCATTCCAGTTGCGCTCTGCGCTGCATGGCCTACAGATGGAGCGGTGCACCCACGCGGCCATCCTGCAAACGCTGGCTCTGCCGCTCAGCGCCTGGCCCCACTTCCACGTCGTTGCGCGGCTCTTTGGCGTGTCATTCGACACTGTGTTCAGCATCTACTCGCTGGAGGTGCAGACCCGCGTCCTGCGCACCAACCACGTCGTGAAGGCCGGCATGGCGCAGCACGCGCAGGCCTGGCTGGCAGGTGGGTGCAAGGTGATGCACATGGGGGACGCTGTGGGTCCTGCCCAATCGCCCGTCCATCCGAGGGTGCCAGCCGCCGCCTGCCGCCAGCCGCCAGCTGGCTGACCCCCCCCTCCTGCTCCACACGCGCATCCTGCTCCTCGCCAGGCGTGGACGCAGTGCAGCTGGCCTTCCAGCTGGACTTCCCGCCCTGCGTGCTGATGCGGCGCCTGCTGGAGCACCTGCAGCTGGGGTGCGGCTGAGGTTCTGCGCAAGCGCACAGGCCTGTGGGCCCCGCTGCAGCGGCGCCGCTGGGTGCTGGATTCGTGCCCTTGTGCAAGTTTGCTGGCTGCAGCGTCTTGGCCAGCACCAACCTGCAGGTGCTCTGCCACGACACATAAATGCAGCCATTCTCGGCCTTCCTCCCCCGCAGCCTAGCCAAGGAGCGCATCACGCGGGTGCTGCGCCAGCCAGAGACCCTCCCCCAGCTGGTGGCCCCGGATGCGCTGCGGCAGCTGGCAGCGGCTGTGCTGCAGGCACGGGCAGATGGTGCAGACAGCAGGCGTGAGGGCGGCGGCGGCAGCTGTGCAGCCGGCAGCGCTGCACGAGCAGCAGCTGATGGCGTTGCGGCGGCGACTGCGGCGGGCTTGAGACCAGACGGCCCCAGCGAAGAGCTGCAGCAGCAGCTGCTTACGCGGCTGCAGCGGGATGTGGAGGCGTGCGTTATGTGCGACCGGATATACAGCCCCGCCTCGGGTGAGCAGGGAAGTGACTGCAGCAGTTGGGGGATTCCTTTGTTGGTGCAGCGGGCCCACCGCTTACTGCGGCCGAGCAGGGGTGGGGCAGGTTTCCTCTCCCTGCGCCATGAATGTGTCGTCCCTGCCGCCCCTCCTGAATGCAGACGCCATGCGGCACAGCGCAGGGCAGGAGTACGAGGAGAAGCTGAATGCAGCGCTGCAGGTACAGCACCGGTGGGTTGTTGGTGCGGTGTGCTCCAGCGATGCTTGACTAGGCACAGTTGCGCCAGATGCTGCTAAGGCAGCCTGAGCTGCCAACCCACCTGCTGGCGATTGTTGTGCAGGCGGCGGGTGTGGCCTTCTGGACGGAGGACCAGCTGCGGTCCAAGGGCTACCACAAGACGCCCGACGCCCGGCTGCAGGTGCAGGGGCGCTGCTGCTGCCGCTGCTGTTTTAGTGGCATGGGTATGGGCGCCGTACCGCAGGCTGGGTGGGATTGACCGGCGAAAAGCGGCAGTTGAACTGTCCTTGAGCCGCGGCACCCTGCCTTGCCCTGCAGGTGCCCATCGCGGTGCAGGGGCGCATCGTCAACTGGATCGACAGCAAGGCCACCTTTGGAGATGACAAGCTGCACAGGTAGGCGAGCAGGGCTCTGCCCAACGTGGTGCCAACAAGGTTGGCCGAGTGTGGCCACTGGTCGCCCAACCCATCCAAAGACCCTGCACCAAACGTCTGGCGCCTTGCCCTGACGGCCCGCTCCTGCACATTTGCATCACTCCTGCTGCTGCCCGGTTGCAGGCAGCAGACAGCGGACCAGTACGAGCGGTACGTGAACCGCTTTGGGCCGGGAATGGTCATCTACTGGCATGGCTACCTGGCCGACCTGAACCGGGTAGGCAGGCTGTGGCCGTTGCCAGGCTGTGGCCAGTGCTTAGGATGGAAGCCACGTGCTGATGGGGTGGAGACCCGCTTCGAAGGCTCCTCTTCACCAAACCCCCGCCCACATTGCTGCCTTTGCTTCTTCTTGCCTGCTCACCCCACCCGCGCGCCGCAGGACGACAACGTGCTGCTGATGGACCGGTTCCCCACGGCCGACGAAATCGTGCAGCTGCCCTGCCTGCCCCTGACGCCGGCGCCCCTGCTGCCCGGCCTGGCAGCGACAGCTGGCGCTGCACCAGGCGCGGCAGCGGAAGCAGCAGCAGGAGCAGCGGCGGCAGTGGTCGAGGTGGGAGAGACAGCAGCAGCAGCGACGCAGCAGACGCTGGTGAGGCGGCCGGCCGCCGCGGCAGGGCTAGATGGTGGCAGCAGCAGCTTGGAGGCGGTCACCCCTGTAAGATGCTGAGCCGGTGAATGGGAGAGTGAAGAGGGCGGCGAAGCAGTGTGGGCAGATGGGCAGCCGGTATGAACGGAGAAGTTCAGCAGGCATGGCAACGACCGCGAATGGGCCTGTTGTCAAATTCTAGTATGATTTCGTCCCTGTCATCATGCAAGCTATGTGGAGTGTTGCAAGACTGTGCTTGCAGCCACGCATGCGGCAGCGACGTGGCGGCAGCAGCGGCGTGCCCATTGTCACAGGTAAGCAGCCTCCGCCTCTCTCTGCACTTCCACCTGCTGGTTGCTGTGCTCCCTGCAGCCCAGCTTGACTGCGGCTGGCATCACCATCGGACAGTGCGACCCTCCCACCACACCCCTCTCGCACGATGGCGTCCAAGGGCCAGCAGCAGACTGTGGTGCACGTCACCAAGTTCAACGTGGAAAACCCCGAGCAGGCGCGGGTGGCAGCAGGGTCTCTCTGGGCTGGCCGCCGCCGCTGCCGCCGTATCGCTGCCGCTGCCAGAAGCTGCTCCCAACAGGCACCCCGTGCGGCGCCTTCTTACCGGCTTCATTTCGGGCGCTTCTCTTGCCTTTGACCACCTGTGTCTGTCTTGGGATTACAAACCATCCTCTGCAGGCGGTGACGGTTGCGCAGCAGCCAATTCCAGAGCCTGGACAGGGCGAGGTGCTGGTGCGCATGAAGCTGCGCCCCGTCAACCCGGCAGGCAAGGACTGGGCAACCTGCGTTAAGGATGTGTTGTCCCACATTGCTCTACGGTGGGCTAGTGCGATCAGGCTGGGCTGGCTGTGCTCCCTCCGGCAGACCAGCTGCCCCGTCCCTGCCGCCTGCCGTTCCTACGCAGACCTGTTCAGCGTGCAGGGGGTCTACCCAGGTGCGCAGGGCGGCGGCAGCTCTGGTTGGTTGCCTCGCCACGTGTCGTGCGCTTCAGCTGCACCAAAGCCCAGCCGTCCAGCCTCCGTAATGTCACAGTTTACACAGCTGCTGTGTGCCGTCTTGCCTGCAGGCTTCAAGCCCGAGAACATGCCGGCAGTGCCGGGGCTGGAGGCGAGCAGGGCTGAGCATGCGTCTGTTGGGGCTGTAACGCTTATCTTGGTTGCTGAAGTGCGCGCGCAAGCGTCAGTAGTCCGCTGGTGTACGCCGCCCAGCATGCATAACCTTTGCAGCAATGCTGCTGCCACTGCCTGCGCAACAGCCGGTGACCTGGTTCTTCTGCGGTGGCACCGGCAGGGCATGGGGGTGGTGGAGAAGAACGGGCCCGGCGCCAGCAAGTTCAAGGAGGGTGAGTGCTCCGCGAGGCTGTTCTGGAAGAATGAGCAGTGTGTTGTGCGGGTGCACGCTTCGCACATGCGCAGCTGCGGCAGTGTGCAGCTGCTAAGAAACGCAGCGCTGATCTGCAGGGTTGGCCCCGGCACATGCACTTGCCACAGCACCAGGCAGCACCGCCCCAGCCGTGCCCTGCAGGCCAACGCGTGACAGCCGCGCCCTTCCCGTCTGTCATCACCGGCCAAGGTGTGTGGGCGCTGCTTGCGCCTGCCTTTCGGCACGTGCTCAGCAGGCTTTGATGCTTGCGTAGAAGTCTTCCGAAGTCTTCTGGGTTGGGGCTCCCTGACGGGCTAATGTGCGAGCATGCAGTCGGCACCGCGCCTGCCACAAACGCGCCTTCCCCAAGGCACCTGGCAGCAGATCTGCATGCAGTGTCGAACCAAACGCCCAACCTGAATGCGTATCAACCGCCAGGCAGTGTTTGTCGGCCGCCCCCTTGCTCCAGGCACCTGGCAGCAGTACCTGGTGGCGCCCGAAGCGGCGCTGCTGCCGGTGGCGGAAAACGTGTCGGATGAAGCTGCCGCCCAGTTCTTTGTGAGACGTGCATCTCTAGATTGCGGGGCCGCTCCAGTGGTTGTATGTGTCTGGATGGGTGGGCATGCCAGGCGCATCCACCTGCTGACGCCAAGGCAGCGTCTGCGTGCTAAACGGCACCACAGCAGGCTCCCAGGGCAGTTCTGCTGCTCATCACAGCCTCGCTGCTGCTGCTCTTCACAGCTTCTCTGCTTCTGCCTGCCACGTCTGCGCGGATCGGTCCCAAGGTTGCTGCACAGCACAGCCTAGCTGGCCCTGCCGTTCACCGCTGCACAGGTCAACCCCGTCACCGCTGTGGGCTTCTTCCGCGTGCTGGACGTGCCCCAGGGCGAGTGGCTGCTGTCCAACGCCGCCAGCTCTACCCTGGGCCGCATGGTCATCCAGCTGGGCAAGAAGTGGGTGAGCGGAGTGGGGAGCGAGGAGGGGGCCCGCTTTAATTGCTGCATTACTTCTGGCAATTGGTGCATTAGTCATCTGGCAATCCCCTGGCGACCATGGTCCTGGCCAGCTGGGCGCGTGTGGAGGCCTAGGCCAAAGGTCGGCTTCGAGCCTCCTGCCGTTCCCGAGTGTGCAGGGCGTGAAGGCCATCAGCCGGGTGCATCCTCCTGGGTGACTGGCTGCACTCCTATCCGCCTGCTCAATCCATGCTCTCCAGGGCGTGAAGACCATCAACCTGGTGCGGTCGGGGCACCACGTGGAGGAGCTGAAGAAGCTAGGGGCGGGTGCGGAAACTTTTACAGCTAATTGCTGTTGCGTTTTCACGGAGAGCAGCTTTCAGCACAGCAGTGAAGATTGCGCAGAGGAGCTGAAGAGGCTGGGGGTGGGTGGGCGGCTGATTTCACTTTTCACGTCGCTTCCTGTTGCGTTTTGCACTGAGAAGAGTAGCTGCCAGCACAGCCATGAGGACCGCACGGGGT
>RRZL01000042.1:1792527-1851592 GCA_006782975.1 Chlorella sp. Dachan
TGGGGGCGGGTGGGCGGCAACGTTTGCAGGTGTTGCTTTGTTGGTGTTGAGCGGGTGCAGGGGCGGGCACTCCAAGCGCCTGAGCTGGAGCAGGAGACGGCAATTGGGCCCTCAAGCAGCTAGTGTGCGCCCAACTGGCGCATAGCTTGCCACGGCAACCGAACATGCACGTGCTGCTGCCCACCCGCAGACGAGGTGATTGTGACGACTGAAGAAGACCTGGTGAAGCGCGTCAAGGAGATCACCGGTCAGTGTGCATATGTGCGCTGGAGGGCGGCAGCTGGTGCCCCGGTGGCAGCTGCGTACACGCAGTGCCCCAGTGGCTTGCATCATGCACAGCAGGCCCCGCGGGCCGCGACACGGCGTAGCTGCAAAGCGTGGCATCCCTCTCCGTGGATGCAAAGCGTGGCATCCCTCTCCGTGGATGCAAAGCGTGGCATCCCTCTCCGTGGATGCAAAGCGTGGCATCCCTCTCCGTGGATGCAAAGCGTGGCATCCCTCTCCGTGGATGCAAAGCGTGGCATCCCTCTCCGTGGATGCAAAGCGTGGCATCCCTCTCCGTGCGTGTGCGCAGGCGGCAAGGGCGCCTATGGCGCTCTGGAGTGTGTGGGCGGCGAGATCACCGGCAAGGTGGTGGAGGTGCGCAGAACTGGCTGGCCTGCATGCCTCATTGTTCAGCGCAGTAGGCCTGCTGCTGCAGCATGCTGTGCCTGCTGTGCCTCCCAGCAAGACTACTCAGCTTGAGCCGTGCGTCTTGCCGGAGTGCTTTGTGTGTGTGTGTGTGTTGAGCCCTGCCATGAGCCGTTGCAGCCGCTGCGGCTTCCGCTGCAGCCGGGGCATCCCTCCATATAGCTCCTCCTGTCCTCAGCTCAGCCTCCGCCCGCTTTGCTCTCCCCTGCAGGCCACCCGCGACGACGGCACGGTGCTGATCTACGGTGCGAGCAGCAGCAGCACCCCACCCACACGCAGCAGCAGCGCCCCACCCACACGCAGCAGCACCCCACCCACACCCCACACCCCGCACCCCACACCCCAGGTGCCATGGCCGCCTTCGACTTCACCTGCCCCATCCCGGCACTGCTGTTCAGGCGCGTGCAGCTGCTCCACCCTGCTTTTGCCGCCGCCGCCGCCACCATGGCTGCCATCTAGTGCCACAGCCTGCCTGGCCCAGCGCTCAGGGGCCTGGCCTGCATGTGTGCAGCCAGCTCACTAGATGGAACACATTGGGCCGTACCCTTAGCACACGCGAGTCTCGTCAGATCCCCTCCCATGCACACTGCCCAGAATGCAGGGGCGTGAAGCTGCACGGCTTCTGGCTGGCGCCCTGGCTGGGTTCGCGTGAGTGCCGCTGCTGCAAGAAGCGGTGCAACTTGGTCGCCCTGTGCCACGCTTGCACTGGACGCCGCCGCTCCTTTGCTGGCCCCGCTGAACAGTTGCTTACCTTTTGTGAACTCCCACTCGCTTCCTGGCCCTGCAGTGAGCCAGGAGGGGCGCCAGAAGGTGCTGGACGAAATCATGACGCTGCTAGGAGACGGCTCCATCTCCCCCTACACCGGTGGGTGATTGTGCTGCTTTCTGCATGCCCTGAACTGCTGCATTCTGCATGCCGCTGCGCAGGCGCGCATGGTGCCCAGGTTCCCTACCAGCAGACTGCGCTGATCGCGCACGCCAGCGTGCACACCAGCATGCAGCGTGACAGCCAGCCAGCTGCGCTGTGCTGCTGCACGCTGGCCCCCACTTGACGCTTCATCCGCAGGCAACCGCTTCCCGAAAACGCACGTGCAACCGCAAAGCCGCCTGAGTGTGTTCCCGCTATCTATCCAACCGACCCTTTGCAGGCACCCACTTCCCTTTGGAGAAGGCGGGGGATGCCATCCAGGAGACCGCAAAGCCCAAGCGTGGCGGCAAGTGCTTCCTCGAGGGCTGAGCCGGCCAGCTTGTGTGGTGTGGCGGCCAGCTGCTGGACGGCTGTCAAGGGACCAGCAGCCGATTCCCAGTGCAGCAGCAAGTGTTGTATGGGGCGCTGAGCTGGCGGCGTGCCGTTTGCGTGGGGCTTGCATGCCTCAGCGGCTGGAACATGACTCGGGCAGCGAGGCAACAGGCAGCATTGCTGCGAACAGCTTTACGAAGTTGAGCACCTTGCATAAACAACTCCCTTGACGCGCTCTGCGAAAGTAGAACTGCCATCAGTTGCACCCTGTAAAGCAGCCGCACCCCCTGGGCATGCAGGTTATACCTGACTTGCAGGCATGCAGGGCATGTGTCTGGCCATCTGCCAGGGCTGTACGCAACCACCCCCCTTGCAACAGGGGTAGCTTGGTGCTGAGGGGCGACAGCTTGCACCAGTCACCACAACTGCAAGCAGCGCCTTGATATCAAGCTACATCACCAACTCAGTGGCTCAGTGACCGCAACCGTTCGGCAGCAGGGCCAGCACACCCTGCCTCCACAAAACCATGCTGCGGCAACCCTGCCCTGGCACCAGCTGCCCGCTGCTCCCTTCCTCGCCACTTCTGCGCTTGGCGGTGCAAAGCATACGTTTGCGTTTGCAACGGGGTGCTGCAACAAGCAAGGTTAGGGCTCGGGCCGGGGCAGGGTGCTGATAGGGCGGTTTGGATAGAGGCAGGTACAAAGCGGGGGCAGGCAGTGAGGGACAAAAGTTGCGGGCAGGGTCGGCAGGGTGTGAGGGGCTTGTAGAAAGGGCGTATTACGGTTTGCATACATAGGGTTTGCAGCGGCTTTTGCAGCGGCGGCAGGGACAGTACTGCATGAAATGGCACAGGATTGGAGGTTCAAAACTAGACTGGGCGTCAAAACTCACACACTGGAGGGAAGCAAGGGTGCTGGAGGGGCGGAAAATGGGCAGCAGGGCAGCTCAGAGGGTGGCCGCCAGCCACAGGCAGAGCGCCGCCGCGCACAGCGCCAGCCACACGGTGCAGAAGAGCTGCAGCACCATCAGGGCCACGCCCTTGTGTCGCCTGCGCAGCTGCTGCCGTGCTCGCTGCCGCCGCAGCGGCCGTGCAGCAGCTGCTGCCGCTTCAAGCGCCAGCTGCAGCGCCGCCGGCTCAACTGGTGTTCCTGCGCACGGGGGCAGCGGCTCAACCGCTGCCGCAAGGTGGCGGCGTGCGGCGGGCAGGGCCATCGAGAGCTGGGGGCTGCTGCTGTTGCAGCTGCTGGCGCCGCTGCGCAGCTGCCAGGAAGGCAGCGGGGCCACTGGGCTGCGTGGCGTCGGTGGCGGTGTGAGGGTTCCCGCCGACCGTGCCGCAGTCGGGCTGCTGGCGCCGCTTGGCGGCGGCGAGCGGCGGGTGCGGGTGCTGTAGTGTTGGAGCTGGCGCCCGGGGCTGCCGGGCTGGCAAATTCCGTCCTCGACGCATGCGGAGGCCAGCGGGGAGGCAGATGTCCGCCTACGCAGACCGCTGCCGCTGCTGTCGGCGAGTGAGTAACCCTGGACCGAAACCCGGCGGCTTGCAGCCATTTTGATTGGCATGCAAGGTAATGTGGGGCCCAAATACGGTGCTGCGGGCACGGTTGGACGTCTACTTTCTTTGGGAGCGACGTGCATCGCATGCACGCCAGGCAAATGCCGAGTTTCAAGTCGAGTTCTGAGGCCGATCGCAAGCCAATTGAAGTCTGGAGCGTTGATTCTACACCTCAGGCCTAGCCGACCCGCACTTTCCACCCAATAAAATGGCGTCGCCCGGGCAGCACCGTCCCTTGCGGGTGATCAACAAAATTGGACATGGCCTGCGGTGCAACACGATGAGATCGCGCGCGCGTCAGGCTGCATGCATGCTCCTTGCCGCCGCTGCCGCTGCCACTGCCGCTCGCTGGCAACCTGACCCCCCCTGCTTCTCTGCTGTGCATCCTGTTGCCTCAGGTGCTGTTCTGCGGCCACGACATGCACTATGGCTTCGTGTTCACAGCGGAGGCTCTGCAGCACGAGGAGGGTGTGGAGGTACGCTTTTGCCGAAGCAGTGGTTGCGAGCCTCCCACCTGCGGCAGACACTCGTGGCGGTAGCCTGAGCGGCTGCAACAGCAGCACCTGTACCAGCCATGGCCCGACCGCATGCTTTCCTCCCTCTCCTCCTGCAGGTGCTGCAGTGTGATCGCGCCGAGCTGCCGCTGATGATCCGCAGCGCCGACGTGGCGGTGCCGCTCATGTCACGCCTGGACGCACAGGTGCAGCTTGCTGTTCGCTGGCTGCTGCCCTGCTCACTCAAAGGTCGCCCCGGATGCTGTGGCACTGCTGGGGGGGCTTGCGTACGTCTGCATACACATGCTGGCACCGGCTGCTCGTCCCTGCCCGCAGCTGCTGCGCTCCGCTGAGCGGCTGAAACTCATCATCCAGTACGGAGTGGGGGTGGAGGGCATCGACATGCAGACGGTGAGTGCCCCGCCTTCGCAAGGCTGTGGGATCTCTATCACTACCGTGAGGCCTGGCTTGTTTGGTGAAGCCGCATGCCCAGCAGAGTGGAGCAACCTCACGCAGCTGCTGCGGGCGGTGTCGCCGCTGCCGGACTGCTGCTTGCGGCGTGGAGTTGGGGCCTGCACTTCCTGGTGACGCACATGTTGTTGCGAGTCCAGCCTGGTCAGCTGGCAAAACGGTTTCAAAGTCTGCGGTTTTCAGTGTCAATTGACCGCCACCAACACTGCAGGCGACCGAGCTGGGCATGTGGGTGAGCAACATCCCCTCTGCGGGCACCGGCAACGCGGTCAGCTGCGCAGAGCACGCCATCTACCTGATGATGGCCACGCTGCGCAACCACAATGAGATGGCGGACAGGTGGGCCGCCAGCAACAGAAATGGTGGTTAGGGTGGCAACGCCCTTCAAGAAGCAGAGGGCGGTTTAGGAAGCAGGGGCGTCTCACCAGCGGAATGCCCTTGGGTGTAGTGCGTGGCTTGGTCTCGGCCCAGCCCCGCACCTCCCTGCACCTTGCCCCTCTTACCCACACAGCTTCTTGCCTCCCCCACACCCTACCCTTCCTGCCCCCCTGCAGCATACGGCATGCGCGGCTGGGCGTGCCGCTCGGGCAGACGCTGTTTGGCAAGACGGTGCTGATCATCGGATTCGGCAATATCGCCAAGGAGCTGGCTATCAGGTGTGCCTGGTTTCTGCCCCGTCTACTGGCAAGCAGGTTGTAGGGCAAATTGCCGAGGGTGCGTGGCCCACATGGCGGTCCTATATTCCGCCATCAGATGACCGCATGCCGCACCCTAAGACCATCCGCCCTTGCCTTGTTGCGACTGTATGGCACCGCGCCTCTGCCGCAGGCTGAAGCCCTTTGGTGTGCGCATCACTGCGCTCCGGCGCAAACCGTGGGGCGGGCCCCACACTGGCGGAGTCGCCGCCAAGCAGCCAAGCAGCACCTGCAGTGGGCAGCAGGAGGGGCAGCAGCCTGGGGAGGGAATGCAGGCTGATGATGACCAGCCGCCAAGGGAACAGCAGATGGAAGAGGATGGAGAGCAGCAGCAGGCGCAGCAGGCACAGCAGGCGGCAGCGCAGGATGTGCAGCAGCCGGCGGTGCGCCTGCACCAGGCTCACGACCCTGAGCTGGATGCCGCGGCTGAAGCAGTGCTTGCTGACAAGGGCTGCTGGCCGGCCGACTGCGCACGGCTGGCTGGGGAAGCTGACATCATAGCGCGTGAGTGGGAGGGCGAGCTGTGGTGGGTGGGCTGGCTGCATTCACGTGTGGCCTGAGCAAGGGATTGAGCAGCAGCCCGGCGGTTGGTGGGAGCCAGTGTTGGGCGGCCTCCAAATGAGCAGCGGAGGGATCCGCCACACACCTCAACCACTCATGCGGTGCTGCACCTGCTGCTGCAGTGACGTGCCACCAGGACGACAGCAACCGGGACATGGTGAACGCTGAGTTCCTGGCGCACTGCAAGCAGGGAGTGTGCATCGTCAACGTGGCACGCGGTGAGGAGTGGGGTGCAGCATTGCCCCAGCGCGCATTACTGGTAGCTGGACAGCTTGAACTGCTAGCAGGGCGTGTGCATCGCGAGTGCTGTGAGGGCCTGGGTTGTCCGAATCGCAGCAGCCGTGGCTGACCGTCCGGCTGACTGGCTGCCCACAGGGAGGCGCTGCCCCTTATCTGCTCTTGCCGCTGCCGCATTCGCGCGGGCGGTGCATGCCTAAAACATCTCAAACTCGTGTCCTTCCACCTTTTCTCGTCTGCAGGCGGGCTGATTGACTACGACGCCGTGAGCGAGGCTCTGTTCACGGGCCGGGTGGGAGGCCTGGCGCTGGATGTGCACCCTGAGGTGAGGTCCTGGCCTTTTTGCTGCTGGGATTGTCAAGGGCCGGTTATCACTAACACCGTCTGCCTGCCAGCCGGTGCACGGCTTGTGGGCGCCACTGGGATGGGGCTGCGCAGGCGGCGGCAGGCCCGACAACCTGTGCTGCTGCCTGCCTGCCCCACCCTCCCCAGGAGCCTTTGGACCCCAACCACTGGCTGGCGCACCACCCCAGGTGAGTCAAACTACCTGCAAAGCAGTGAAGTGGGTGTGTATTGACCTGACGGGTGCAGGGTGCAGACAGGGCAGGCGCTGGCCTGCCCCGCAGCTGGACAGAGGGGAAGTCGGATGGGCACCCCTCATGCGGCACGGCAGCACCTGCCCAGGTTCTTCTCGTGCCACCTGACAACACAATTGCCCCATGCAGCGTGTACCTGACGCCGCACATTGCTGGAGTGACGGAGATCAGCTGTGAGCCTGGGGGGTCTCCACTCCATGTGGCTGTATTCGGGCATGGCAGCGCCGTTTGCCGCCGCTGCGGCTGCCACGCAATACACACGCTGCACGCTCGCCATGCCTGTACCGGGCTCTCGAGATCGCTCCTTGATGATCTTTCCTTACACCGCAGACCGCAACATGGCACGGATAGTGGCGGATGCAGTTGTGGCGCTCAAGCATGGTCAGCCACCCGCCCGCCTGCTGAACGCACCGGACCAGCCACGCGGTGCTGCAGCGGCGGCAGCAGCAGGCGGCACCGGGGGCTAGAAATAAACAATCACGCATTGCCTGCGCTGAGCATGACGCGTGGTAATGTAAATCCCCGTGCTTTGAGGGGCCTGCGTGTGCGCCCTAGGGGCGGCGCTGCAATCTGGCAGCTTGCGACAGCCAACCGCCAGCGAGGCCGCGGCCGCATGGGCCCATCGTGTCAGCATCGCTTCTCCTCCGTTATTGAGCAGCCACAGTGTCGTCGTCAGCTTCGACATCACGCTGCGCTCGGGATCGCTCTCTAGAGATCTGCACACACGCGCCAGCTCCCCCTTCTCACTCGCTGCCACCGCCACCGAATTAGCAGCGCTCCCTGCCACAGTGTGCCTCTCACCACTGCCTGCTCGCCATGGGGCGGGCTGCAGCGGCGTTAGGGGTGGTGGTACTTCTCGGCTTTTTGCTGGCAGCCCCCGCTCGGGCCCAGGAGCCCCTATCTGAGCCAGCAAAACCGTCACGGGGCCTGGCAACGCTGCTGGCAGGCCTGCAGCTCCGTGCTCGCGTGTCTACGGCCCTGGAGCTGCTGGAGGCGCTCAATGCCACGGCAGGCAGCAGCGTGGGCGAGGTGATCATGCTCACGGGTGAGTGTGGGCCAGGTGCGGCACTGAGAGAAGGGGAGCGGTGCCTTCGGGCGGCGGGCGGCGGGCGGCGGGCGGCGGGCAGCCACCGCCACTCACGAATTGGAGGCAGCCCTGGACCGATCCTGCATCATCCCCTTCCCCGGCTGCAGAGGACATCTTCATCATTCCCCAAGACGTGCGCGGCTTTGAGCAGTGGCTGCCCATCAATGGCGGCAACCGCACGGTGCTGCTGCTGGGGGCGCGCGCCGCCAACGCAAGCGGCGGCGCGAGCGGCGACGGCGCCAACGCCAGCGCCGACTCCACCCTCGGCCCTCCAGTCACCCTGGACTTTGGCGGTGCAGTGGACCTGCTGTATCACCCGGTGAGCTGGCTCAGGCTGCAGGCGCTGAGACGCAGCTGTGGAGTTTGCCCGCTGCCGCAGCAGCTGCTGCCGCCGCCCCATCCGTGCCCCGCGCACGCCCTTTCGCGTGCCTGACGAGTCGTCATCCCGTCATGTGCAGGTCAACCACGAGTTCATAACGTACAACCTCGTCCTGCAAGGCATGGCCCCCGCCTCCTCTGGCTACGCCGCCGGGCTGACGTCCCAGATGGTGGGAGGTGCGCCAGGGTGGCGGCCCGTGTGTTTACCTCGTTGCTGCTGCTGTGCACCTGCCCCTGCCGCCCAGCCCACATGCCAGGCCTGCAACCGCACCACCTGTTTGTGTGTCATGGCGCCGCGCACATGCAGTCCCGGCTCCCGAAACACCTGTGCTACACATGCCCCGCCCTGCCGCAGGCGCCTTCTGGCCGTCTACCACGGGCGAGCCGCACCACCGAATGTCCTTCTACAACTCCACCATCCGTCTCGTCAGCGCCACCTGCGGCGCCAACTCCATCGCGTTTTCCGTGGCCGCGCTGCACCAGGCGAGCTTGAGGGGCGCGCCAGCCTCCCTGGTGTGAGGACAAAGACCTCCTGCTCTGCCCCACCTGCTCCGCCTGTCGCGCCTGCGCCGCTCCGCACCCTGCGCTGCGTCTGCCCCACCGCCCTGCGTGCTGGGCCGCAGCGGTTCTAGCCTCTGGCATGTCTTCATGTGTTCCTTTCTGCCGTCAACATTTCGACCTGGCGTTGTTTGCCCACCCACAGCACACGTGGGCCGCAGCGATGCACCGCCCCCTTGCACGCCCCTCTCTCAGAGGCGGTGGCGGTCGCTAGCTGCCTCCCGCTTACGAATCGCCCACCTTCCGGCCTGCAGGTGCTGGGCCGCAGCGACACAGTGACCCAGCTGGACAACCGGACCTTCTTCGTGGGACAGCGCATCAACGGCAGTTACGCAGTCCGCATCCTGCCCACGGGCGATGCAGGTGGGTGTGGGCAGCTCTTCATCTGCTGTGTGCGCGCTATGCTGCACTCGGGCTTTGCTCCCAACCCGCAGCAATGGGCGAGCAGCCGGGAGGTGAAATTGCGACTTCTGCTCACATCCCACCCTGCCCTCCCCATCCTCCGCTCCGCCCTTGGCACAGCCGGCAATGTGCGGTGGAGCTGGGACAACACAACCGTCACGTGTGTGCGCCCGCAGCAGCCTGGCACCGCAGCAGCCCCTGCGCTGCACCAGACCTCGCCCACTGGTAGGCAGGGTGGCACACTGTGTGTTGGGGTTTGGGGTGCTAAGCACAGCTGTGCGCTTTGGCTGCCTTGAAACTCATGCCACCCTGCCTGACTCACCCACCCTGCTTGCGCCTGCTTTCTGCAGGCATAGCCGGCAATGCTGAGGAGCTGCTGCGCCTGCTGGGCAACCCCGACGTCTCCACCATCCTGCTGGCAGGTACGCAGCCCTCCAGTTCATCAGGCACAATGTGCATGCCTCAAATCCACGCTGACACGCCCAGGCAGCGTGCTGTCGTGCCTTGACCTGCACAGCGCGATCAAGGCGCCGCCCTCCTTCCGAACATGTGCACCTGCATCCTGCAGGCCACGTCTCGCTGCAAGGCGCCAACCTGTCGGCCTTCCAGCTGCCCGTTGTGCTGCAAGGGCGCGGGCTGGAAATCAGGTCCAGCGATGAGCTGCCGACAGGTAATGAGGTCCGCCTCGCAGTATCATGCTGGCAGATCGGCTTGTCGGGGGCTCTGTAGGCAGGCCACAAGCGGCACCGCTTGCAAGCAGTTATCATCCAACTGTCTGCATGCAATTGCAGCGCTGCTCTGGACGCTGCCTGTAACCCACTCTGTGACCGGCTCCCTTCCTCCCTCCCTCCCACACCCTGCCCCAGTGCTGGACCTTGGCGGCAACCCGCAGCTGCTCTACCTCTCCTCGACTGCCAGCCTTAGCTTCAAGCGTGTGCGCGTGCAAGGTGGGTGGCCGGCCAGAAACCGCTATTCGGTGGATGATCCGCCGACCTCACAACCAGCCTCAGAGGCAGACTTGTCAAGCACCAACCTTGCCGCTCCTCCACCTTCCACCTGCTGTGTGCTGCCTTGCACACACCTACCAAACCCTCTCCCCTCCAGGCACCCTCCCGCTATCTCAAGTCGTGCGCCACCATGCAGCGCCAGCCCACTCACTCAAGCTGTAGATTCTGAACTGTAGACCCGCACTGCCCCCGCACATGCAGGCGCCGCCCCGCCCTCTCAAGTCATGACCGACCCGGCCCGGACCACCCTCATCGTCAGCCCCTCCCTGTGGCCAACCATTGATGGCGAGGCGGGCCACCAGCTCATCTTTGAGGACGCCTCGCTGCAGGTACATAGCTGGCTGGTGGGCCTGGCGGCCCACCCACACTGTGCTGGACGCTGGATCCGGTGCCCTCACAGCGCGGCGCACAGCGCCTGAAAGACGCCTGGGTAGCAAGCTGCTTGCCCTCTACATGTGTGAAGCACATGTTCAATGCCTGGTGCCCAGCCGCCCACAACCGGCCGGCTCTGCTGGCCATTGCCATCCCCTGCTCTCTATCACGCTGCTACACACATGGCCCGCAATGTGCCTGGCGCTGCAATCACACACGTTTCTGTCATTCCTTGTTCGCAGATCATCGCCACGCCCTGCTCGCGCAACAGCACCCAGATTCAAGTGGACCTTCTGCGCAAGGCAAGTGGCCGTAGGTTCAATTTTGTTGGTTTGAACCGGGCATGGGACGCAGGGAGGAGATTGGGCGCCACGCCGGGGAAGCTGCTGCAGCGCAGCTGCAGTTTGCAGTGGAGCCTGCGGATGCTCGGTTGATGTGCTTGCCCAGTCAGCCAAGCATTGCGCTGGTGCACCTTGCGCAAGCCTGCAGATGCCGGGCGAGGATGCCGTGTGGCACAGCGCACCAACAGGACAGCAAAGCCGCCTTCCAGCAGGCCTCACATTGCTGCCCACCCACTTGCCCCTGCTCTCCAGATGCTGGGGGAGGATGCAGTGCGGCGCACCAGCGACAGCGGTTACGCCATTGAGCCTCGCTTCCAGCAGCCCACTCCCATCCGCTCCATCCTCACCCGCGAACAGCGTGAGCCGGGCTGCAGTCCGCTTGGTTCCGTGCGCTTGTTGGGTTAGTCCGCCGGCCTTGCAAGCTTTCACGCTACCTGTGGACTAGTCGGCCTGCTAGGCCGGCAGACTGCTGCATCACAGGCCGGCACGCTAGTCTCCTGCGCCTGGTATCACTGTGCGCACTCCCTGTGCACTCACTGCTCTGCCGCATTCATGAACTGCCACATGTTGTTCCCCGCCCTCTGCCGCAGTGGGTTCCACATCCTACACCTTCCAGCGAACCGAGGTCTCGTGTGTGGAGGACTCTGGGGTAGGGCTCGCAGCCGAGCTGCAGGCCCAGCTGGCCCTGCCTGCCAGCAGCAGCGGTGGCGGTGGCGGCCTGCCCGCCTGGGTTGCAGCGGTGATCGCAGTGCCAGCAGCGCTGTGCCTGGTGGCTGCGTCCACAGCAGGGTTCCTGCTGCTGCGCCGCCGCCGCGCCGCCGCTCGGCTGGCCCCACCCCAGGCCAAGGCAGCGGCGGCAGGCGATGAGCAGCAGCCTCTCACTCCCCGCACCGGCAAGATGGATCGAATGGAATCTGGAGAGCTCAAGGGCAGTTTGCAGCTGGATTCAGTGGCGGGTGCTGACGTGGTGACCGTCTCTCCAGCGGGCACAGCGACCGCAGCAGGCACACCGCTGGCGTCCCCCGTGCTGAGCCGCGCTTCCAGCACCGCCGCCGGCAGCGCCTCAGGCCTGAGCGATGGCACAGTGGTGCCTGCTGGCGGCGCTTGTGCGAGGCCTCACCAGACGACCGCCTCCAAGCTGTGGCGCGCCAGGCGAGCTGGGCTTGCAATTGCGCAGAGCTGCTCAGCATGGGCGCGCTCCCTTGAGCACACCATGCAGTGTTGGGATGCGTGCATGCCGTGCCTGCTGCATCACGCCATGCACCCGCCCACGCCTTGCAACTTCATTACCACCTGCTCTGGCATGTCTTCCACTTTGTGCCTGCAGGTTCACCGGAGTGATCGAGGGGTTGGAGATTGGAGAGCTGCTGGGGCGCGGAGGTGCGAGCGGCCACGCTGACCCTGCCTCTGTTCAGGATGGTTGGGACTGCATGGGGCACTCACTTTACCAAAGCTCAGCTGAACTAGACTGGGCCAGCAGTGTGTGCATGGGCTTGCAGCCGTGCCGTGCGGCAGTGCCTGCTGCCAGGCAGTGACGTCCTTTGGCTGAGGCACTGGGCTTCTGCCGACCTCACTTCACTGCTTCACTGCCCCTTGCAGCCTACGGGCGTGTATACAAATGCAAATGGAACGGCGCTGTCGTGGCCTGCAAGGTGTCGGGCCAAAACTGAGCGGGGTTGCAGGCTGCATCAAGCTGCGCCCTGCGTTTGTGCGGTGCTGCCGGCTGGCACCCGTCTGGCCTCAAGGCCAGTTTGCGGTGCATCCACCTTCCATTTGACGGAATGACCTACCTGCCTGTGCCCTGCTTCCAAATGCACTTGTAGGTGGTTGAACACAGTGTGTCGGCTGGAGGGACCGATGCGATGGCTCGAGAGCCGTTGCTCTGGTGAGCCGTGCAGAGCTGCCTCCCGTCCTTGCGTGCCTGCCTGGCTGGCACGGCCAAAGGGCGGGCGCAGCTGTTGTGCAGGCGGTGCGTCACTTGGCAATCAGGCATTTACTGGTGCCTGCTGGGCACCAGCACCGGCACCAGCATGCGCACGAAGCCGACAAACCGCCATTGTCCCTGCCCCACAGCCCCACACCGTGCGAGCATGCCTCAAGTGAAAGCCCACGCCCCTGCTTCCCCCGCCCCCTCGCAGCATGAGCGTGAGCCACCCCAACTGCGTCCAAACCTACAAGCTGTCCGCCATCCGCCTGCTGCGTGGCGAGGGCCTAGTCAGCCCGGACGACTCTGCCACTTCAGTGCCCCAGCTGCCCGCCTCCCCCGCGGCACACAGCCCAGCCAGCAGCCTCAACGGAGCCGCACCTGCCGCGCAGGCGGCCGGCCAGCACGGCCCCTCCAGCCGCCCACCGTCTTCGGAGGAAGGCTCCCTTGCCTTCTCTGCTAGCCTGGGCGATTCCGCCCAGCTGACAGATGCCTCTCGCAGCCTGGGCACCTCTCAGGCTCTGTCTCTGGCAGGTTCACTCTCCAGCACAGCCATGCCCGCTGCCGGCAGCGCGGCAGCTGGTCCTGCATGCGTGCGCCAGCCCCGCCGCGTGCACAGCCTGCTGTCTGGGGCGGAGGGCGAGGAGGTGGCTGACCCCTACGGCCCCCTGGCACCGGGGCTGTACGAGACCTGGATGGTGCTGGAGGTGGGTGGCTCAGCTAGGGTGGGCTGGGTGATTGATGGCAGCGCCGTCCATACCGCATGGCATGCAGCACCTGCACGCCTCAGGCAGGGTGCGGAACCGTCTGCTGTAATGTGCATGCAACCTTGGTTCGAGTCACCAACTGCAGTACTGCGACCGCGGCTCGCTGGCCGACGCCCTGGTTGAGCACCGCCTGGTGGGCAAGGACGGCCGCCCGCACATGGTGGGTGGGTGCAGGGCGGAGGCGGCACGGGGCATTTGCAACCAGCTTAGGCCTTGCGCTGCGAGCTTGCAAGCAAGTGTGGTCGGCATGCGACGCCACCTGTGGCCCTGCACATGCCTGGCCGCCCTCCGGCCCCTCCTGACCACAGGTGGCGGTGCTGCTGTGCCTGCTGGACTTGGCCAGCGGCATGTCCTACCTCCACTCACTGGGCATCGTGCACGGGGGTGGGTGCCTTGGCAGCACCCGGGACGGGGGTGCAAGTGCCTTGCTGGTGCAACAGGTTGCCTTCCCATACACCGCCATGCCATACCGTGCAGTGCGCCATGCCATGTTATGCACCAGGCATGCACCAGGCATGCTCGGTCCATGCCATCCTTAGATTGCCCCCACTCTCCACTCCCCACCATTCCCAATCCCCCAGACCTCAAGCCCGCCAACGTTCTGCTGAAGGGCGTGCGCAACAGCCTGCGAGGCTTCCAGTGCAAGCTGGGAGACTTTGGGCTCAGCAGGTGGGTGCTACAAAGAGTCGGCAGTTATGCTGTTGAGGTGTCATGTCTGTCATGGCTGAGTGGAGGCCACCGTCCTAACTAAGCCTGCCATGATCACAGATGCCATGCCATGCCGGCTCATGTGCATGGCACGCATGCCATGCCTGCTCATGTGCATGGCATGCATGCCATGCCTGCTCACGTTCCCACATGTCATGCCATGCCATGCCATGCCATGCCATACCATGCCACGCCACGCTCACTCCCCTCCCCGTATGCCTTTGCACTGCCGGGCAGGATGCTGGATGGCCGCGCCACGCATGTGCAGACGGGCAGCCTGGGCACCCCCACCCACGCCGCACCCGAGCTGCTGCGGGAGGGGCGCCTGGCCTCACCGGCGGATGTCTACGCCTTTGGCGTGCTGGGTGGGTGGCTACAGATCTTTTCAGTCGCGAAGTGGAGGTGTGGCTGGATGCTCACATGTGGGGCATGTTGGGTCTGTAGTGTCACGGCAAGCCTATGGGCGCCGGCTTGCACATTCAGCCTGCCATTTGCTCCCTGCCCTCCGTTGCCGCAGCCTGGGAGCTGGTGGCGGGGGAGGAGGCGTGGCGGGGGCATCACCCCATGCAGATCATCCTGCAAGTCACACAGCAGGTGGGGAGGTGGAGTGGGGGTGCCAGGGATGGGTGGGCGGGGCAGCTGCTGAGGTGGGATCATGGGAGCTAGGGATCATGCCGTTTGCCACAGGCCGTAAGGCATCAAGTGCCCTGCTGCACAGCTGCACGTTCAACCCTGCCCATCCCTGTGCCCATCTCCCGCCGCAGGGTGCGCGCCCGCCGCCACTGCCCCACTGCCCGCCACGGCTGGCAGCCCTCATGGCCGCCTGCTGGGCAGAGGACCCGCAGCGCAGGTGGGGTGCTGGGCAAGCCCGAGCGCCTTGCAGTTTGAGAACGCATGTTTGATGAAGCATTGGACCTGCTTGGCCCCTGCACAGCCGCCAAGTGGCGCGATCACGATCCGGTGTGACTATTTGTGCGCCCTTCCGCCCTCCCATGCTGTCCCTTGCAGGCCCACATTTGCCGACCTGCTGCCCCAGCTGCTGGAAATGCTGCAGGCGGCACGCCAGGCAGCCTCTACCCAGCCCCTCGCCTCCCGCATGGCGTCTGCTCCCAATTCAGCTGAGTCTGCTCACGGCTCAGCTGAGCTGCCCCGGGAGGCAGCCAGGTCCCCAAGCCCGCAGGCCAGCCGCAATGCCAGCGCCGGTGGGATGCCACCAGCTGCCGCCGCTGACGCGATGGCAGGCAGCAGCTGAGCTTCCAGGCCGCCAGGCGTCGTGAACTGCCCACAAATGCTGGCAGCTGCGCTGAAGCGTGGCAGCCAGATGCATCAGCCTGCCAGCCTGCTGAGCTGGCTGCTGTTCAGAACTCTGAAAAGGCCTGCGAAGCGGCGGTCTTGTACACTGGTTTTGTTTTGCATGTACGACTCAGCCCTGCACAGTGCACTCTAGTCAGTTGCAGGCATCGCCCCAGCGACCCCAGTCGCGCCTAGGTAGTTGCAACGCGGTCGTTCCGCCAGTCCACTCTTCTGAAGAATACGAATGAATGCCCCAGCTGCTGCACCCCGTCTGGAGCAGGAAACCAACTTAGTCTTTTGGCAGTGCACGCCCCCATTTCTTTTGAACGAATGCCCCAGTTTCAATCCCAGGTGAGCAGAAAACCACCGGATCTGCCTCTGCCCAGTCTTTGCCCACCGTGCACCACATTGCAACCTTTCATACCTACGCTTTTGTTGATTGGACAGCCTTTGCCCACCCCCACACCACATGCTGGCTTTCTAACCTACGTCAGCCCTTTCTTTTCAGCTACGTCAATCAGGAGGACACCACCACCCACTCACCACCCCCTTTCAATTTAGGCAGCTGCCAGATGGGCGCTTTCAGTTTTCCCGACCACCCAACCAGGGCCGCTCAATTCTTTGTTTGTGCTTGCGCCCTGATGCATGGCTACCCATTCTTGCCTTTGCCGTTTCGCTTTTTGTTTTTTTGCAATCACACGTACTATGTAAGCAAAGCATTTCCAAGAACTGCAGGAAACGAAGTCGAGCTGGCACATTGGACACAGCACAGCATGGGCTCAATAATCAAGCGGGTCGGGACCTTGGGGTGGATTTAGGAGGTGGGGTTTGGTGCAAGTGGCGTCAAAGTGTTTGGGGCAGGCTACTGCTATACGGCGAGAGGCACGCAAGCACAAATACAGTACAAATACACACAAGTGCAGCCATGAAAAAACGTTGTCGGGTTGTCTAGTTCAGCGCAAGTGCCTGCCCGATACACAGGCTCCCATGTGGATGGAAGGGTTTTTTCTTATCGGCGCTGGAAGTTGAGGAAACGCATGGCCGCAGCAGAGGCCACGATGAAGGTGAGGCAGAAGGCGCCAATGATGAGCGTGCACCACCTGCAAGGGGGGGATCAAAGGGTAATTCGCTGACGCTCAGGTGAGGCACAGTGTAGCGGCGGCGAGCGCCCATCACCTATGCAGCGGGCTGACAGCTGCTGCTCCTGGGGAAGAGTGGCTGGCTGCCTAGAGCGCACCAGATAAAGACCCGCTGTCTCCACCATTGATGGCAAGCACCTCTGCCGAGAACAGGTTGCGGGCACCGGCTCTGGGCAGTAACCCCAATCCATTCGCACCAGATGAAGTCCTGCTGGATGTCAAACACCTCCGCAAGGAAGACGTTGACGGGCACCGGCTCGGGGCCGTAGCCGCTCATGGGCGTCTCGTTGCCGCCCAGCTGCGAGCCCACGAGGCCCCATAGCATGTACCTGCAGCAGGTGGCGGGGGGGGACGTGAGGCGGGTGTTGAGCGCTGCGCTGGACGGTCGACTGCATTGGCCCCCCAGGCCCCGCAGGTTAGCATGAACCTGCAAGAAGGGCGTCGGCAGCCCAAAGCCTCCCACCCTTCGCTGCCAGGAGCACAACCGCTCACGTGGTGGGTGAGATGCGGACCGCCCACTTCCAGCCCTTGGGGGTGGACGGGTAGGGCACCATGAACTGCGGGAGCAAGGAGGGGCAGAGCAGCAGTATGTCAGAGGCAGCGGCAGAGGTGCATGGCACCGGCAGCCCTGCGGCATCCCAGCGGGCATTCAGCTGCCACATTCAGCTGCCATGCCGCGATCAGCCACACAACGGCCGCTGGCCCAAACTGCCAGCCCAGGGCTCCCAGGCTGCAGCACAGCCCGCACGCACCCCGCTAAACCTGCAGCAGGAGAGGGGGCGTTCGAGAGCTTGATGATCCAGCAGCCTAGTGGTGGTCAACAGTTGCACGCAGCTGGGCAGCAGCAGTGGCGTTGACAATGTGCAGGCCGGGGAGCGGCTGTTGAGGCGGCACTGGCACCCCCATCAGCACGCATTATTTAAACTAGAGCTGCATTGACTGTACAAGGCGGTACCCTCGCACATGAACCACATCATGGAGGTGAAGCCGGTGAGCAGCTGGGAGAGCAGCAGCGAGGGGGTGACCACCACCATGACCTGCAGGCAGCGTGCAAGCAATGCGAACATGTGGACACACACATGTCGGCATGCAGCCCCGTTCTGCAACGCCACAAGCAGGGAGAAGGTGACCGCCACCACCACCTGCACATGGGGGAGGTGGTGGGTCGCTTTCCAACTTGAGCTTCAGGATGCCCGAGCAAAGTTGCCGGCGAATGCACAGCAGCGGCGGCAGCAGCCCCGGTATCTGCAGCAGTGGCTGTAGGCTGAGGCACGCCAGCAATGCCCCAACACCTTGCACCACACAGATCAACGCACCTGTCCAAAGAAGGTAAAGAGCGTGAGGCTGAGCGTATAAGTCAAGTAAAAGTACCACCACTGCAGCGCAAGGGCAGGCAGGAGGTTGGTTAGGGGAATGCTCCGCTGTGGAAGATTTGCAGTTATGCGCCTACTAGGCGCATTGGTTGCGGTAGTACCGCAACCACTGCCACGCAAGCCCGGCGCTCGACTTGCTGCACACCCCCTCCCTCACCTGCCAGGCGGTGGTCTGGAAGCCCACCATCCAGTACAAGATCAGCACCATGAGCAGCGACTGCGCCATCAGGTAGGGCACTTCCACAATGGAGGTGGCCTGCAGGGGCAGAGCCAGCAGGCAAGCCGGTATGCCGAGCAGGTTGGTTGTGTGGCGTGTGGCCAGCTCCCAGCCGCGAGGCAATCACCCAGGCATTTGCCGCTGTGCAGCAAGCGAATGAATGCCCTCTGCATCTGCCGCGTGCAGCAACAGCCAACGGTCACAAAAACAAACACGCCACTGTGTGCTAACGGTTGCCAGGGCTGATGCAACACCGCTCACCAGTGCAAAGGGCCCTGTTGCGTACATTGCCGCTGCACGCTCGCGATAGAACACCTCTCGCTCTGCACCAACCACCGGCTGCACTGTCATGCTGCGGAGTGGTGGGATTGAGTGGGAGCGGTAGGAGTTGGGCAGGGCGGCTCATGAGCTGCCTGGGCAGGTATAGAGCAGCAGGCAGCTCCGCAGCAGCAGCCAGTATGGTGCGGCTGCTGCCCCAGCAAGTGCAAATGACGCCTCCCAGACAGCAGTTCAAAATGGAAATCAGTCAATTGAATGACTGCCCTACGGGTTGAAGCTTCTCAGGACGCACACTCACACCGTGTAGACTGTCAATAAACCAGATACAGACCCTGAACAAAGGCAGCCCTCACGTGTTGAAGCTGCCCAGGAAGGCTGTGAGCGTGAAGATCATGCCCATGATGCTGCGGGGAGGAAAGCACACAGAATAAATAGTAGAGCAACAAATCAGGCCATGCAAGGCCATGGCTGGTTGGTGGCAGCACTGCTGCCGCAGCGGCGGCGGCGGCAGCAGCCGAAGCGGTCGCACCGGGCGTCAGGTGCCGAGGCACACATGCACACTCGCCCCCACCTGTTGATTGTGCCGACATCCGTGCCGGCTGGGTCGATTTTGGCCTGCACCAGACGTTGGACAGTGTGAAGCGCACACGTTGGGCCCCAACTGCTGCTGCCGTTTCCGCAATAAACGCTGGCCATGGACAGGCTCGGCTGTGCCGTGCACATCAAGGGAGCCCCCCACCCGGCTCATGAGAATTGAGGCCCAGCAGCAGCCTCACGCTCAACTGCCAATCGAACATGTTGCGCTGGCCGTCACCCGACTGGGCAGCAACAGCATTGAAACCGCTGGCAGGCCCACCTGGTTCATGTAGATCAGCCCCAGCAGCAGCCCCACGCCAACCGTCATCAGCAGGCGCACAAAGTCTGCGGGCGGGGGCGGCAGATGGCGTGTCCGCCTCTTTGTGTGGGTGGTATAGGCGGGTTCCAGCATGCACCAAGCAGCCATGCGGCCAGCACTGCTTGTGAACACCCCTTGTGGCCAGCAAGCACATCGCACTCACTGTAGTTGGGCGAGCGCCACCACACCGCAACGTACTTCTTGATGAGCCAGCGATATTGTGTGCTGCGGCGCGTGGCGTACCGCTGGGGCAGGCTGCAGGACGCAAGGGTTGCGGGCAGCAAGCGAAGCAAATCTAAGTTAGAGCGCGCTGCTGCAGAAGCCACCCGCCTGCGGGACACACTCCTCAACTGCCCAGCGCCTCGCACGCTCCTCAACTGCCCGGCACCTCAGCGGCTGCCTTCTCCCCCATGTGAGGAATCCCGCTCCCTGCCTGGCCTCCAGTTACCCCCTACCAGCAGCTCAGGTAGTCTGCCTCGCCTCAGCTAACCCCTGCCAGCAGCACTAGCAGCCTGCCTCACCTGAGCGGCTCGTGCGTGCGCCGCCCCTCCTCCACGAGTGCGTCCATGCGCGCCTCGTTCTCCTGACGCAGCTTGCTGGCCTGCAAAGCAGGACCGGCAGACAGTGCAGAGCACACGAGCATGAGCCCCTGGCATGCAACATGTGGCACCGGCGCTCAAGGACCAGATTCCCGCTTCAGCGCCGCACAGCGTGAGCACAGCACTCACAGCATACATGGCGGGAAAGTCATGGCCTGCGTCCTCGTAAATCGTGGACATGCTGCCGCCTGGGAGGCACAAAGGGCACCAGAACACAGGTGGTTGTGGCACATGTGGCGTGCTGGGATCAGCAGATCCGCGGGGAGGCTTAGCCTGCACGCGCACTCCCCTTCAACCAGCAGCAACAGCAGCAGCAGGCGGTGACGGCGGCAGCAGCCAGTGTTTGCACCTGTCACCTCCAGCATCCAAGTGGCCGGATTGAACCCCGGCTGAATTGGCTGAACGCCGGGGAGCGCTTCGAGGTATGCAATCAGGTCTCTGCGGCAGGGTGGGGGAGCCGGGGAAACGCTTGAGCATGGTTGCATCCAAGCAGGCGCACATGCAGCGCAGCACCTGGCCCCATTAAAGAGATGCACCAGATGGCAAGCAGCAGCTCCTCCATTGCTGGCCATGACCGCCTGCACATGGCAGCCCTACGCCCCAACCTGCTCTCAAAGCCCAGTGGGCCGTGGTAGGTGAGACGGCCGCCACGCTGCAGCAGGATCAGCCAGTCGAACGCCTCGAATATGTCCATGGACGGCTGCAGGGAGGCAGGGCAAGTTGGAAAGGCCAGGTTCAGCTACCGGGTAGGTTTTCAACGGCGCCATCCAACTGTCATGTAAAGGAGGCGATTATAAGCTGGACCGCAGAGTGGCGGGCGCCGGAAAGCCCCACGGGCTGGATGGTCACGATGACTGCTGGTGCTACGTGAGCTTAATATGCAATCGGTTCACTCACTTCACGTCTATGGGCGCAAGCTTTTCCTTTCCCCACCTGGTGGATGGTCACGATGACGGTGCGGTTGGTGCGGGACACGTTCTTGACAGACCTGCGCAGCGCAGCATGAGCACAGCGAGATGCGCCCCTTCGGTGCGGGCAAGCACACCAGGCGGCGAGCAGTGCAGCCAGCTGCCATGTGCCAGCCCCCTTCTCTAAGCCCCGAAGTGCCGCTCCATGAGCATGCACCCACCGCATGACGATGGCTGCGGCGCGGGCGTCCAGTCCGCTGGTGGGCTCGTCCATGAAGACCACCGAGGGGTTAGCCACCAGCTCCACACCGATGGACAGCCGCTTGCGCTGCTCGATGGACAGGCCCACGCCGCCTGCAATACCAAGGGAGCAAGGCGGTTCCAGCTGCAATGGGTCAGGCAGACTGGACAGCTGTTTGACGCCCTTCTTCAAAGATGGGCAAACACATGCGGGGGCTGGCAGCAAGCTGGTCAGGTCGGCCCGTCTAGCAGTCCCAGCATCACAAGCTGTCTGTGCAGAACAACACCACGTTTTTGTGCAATCCCACCTGGCTCGCCGACGATGTTGTGCTGCAGCGGCGCAAGATCCACCATGCGCAGGGTCTCCTCCACCAGCGCCTCAATCTGCGGTGGAATAGCACAGCACAGCGCAGATTGCAGGTGTGAGCTTTGCAGGTGTGAGATTGCAGGTGTGATCCCTAGCCGCCAGAGCACTGCCCGCTCCTGCAACCGGCCTGCTTCCGCGACAACTAGCAAAGCGCAGCAGCACAGCCGCTCGCAACACAGCCGCCGCCTGGTAACCTCTGCCAGCTGCAGGCGCACCGGCGCCGACAACAGCGGCCTCATAACAATGCAAGGTTTACACCTCTGCTCTTGCCTGCGGCAGAGTAATGTCTTCTGTCAGTCGCAGGCGGGCTGAGAAGAGCAGCGCTTCGCGCACGGTGGTGCCGGCAGAGTGCACATCGTTCTGCTCCACGTCTGCAGCGAGCGAGGGGACAGTGTGTGTGGCAGATTGTTGTTTGCCTATAGTTTGCCAAAGGCTGCTTATTGGGGGAGGCACAGTTGCAGTCGGGTAATGAGGCACTGCATCGGGTGTATGGCAGCCGCAGGCGAACGCCGCCCAGAACACAGTCACCACGCGGCACCACGTGGCCTGCTCCTTCTTGTTCCCACTGCATCCAACTTGGCTCAGTGCAAAAACCCATCAATGTAGGCGCAACTCACAGCCGCACACACGGCTCCACGTGGCCTGCTCCTTCTTGTACCCGTTGACAAAAATGTCGCCGCGGATCAGGCCCACCGTCTTGCGGCCCAGCACCACATCCATGAGCGTCTGCGGTACGAAAATGCGGCGCAGCTGCAGCAGCTTGTACCACAGTCAAGCGGCACCATGCGGTTTGCCATGTTGTACTCATTCAGTGCTGGTTGGATGCAAGTTGGCGGCTGCCAAAACCGGGCAGCTGGCTGAGGATCTGTGAACAAGCAGTGCAACCACCACTGCCCCCACCCACCGTCTTGCCGGCGCCAGAGCCGCCAACCAGCGCCGTGAGCGTGCCGGGCTCCGCCATCACGTTGATGTTCTGAACGGCAGTGTATCCAAGTTAAGTAAGCTTGGAAAGAAAGGCACTAGGCCAGCCAAAGGTCCGTCTGAACCCATGGTGGTGTCTTGACGGCCAAAGCAACGAGGGGAGGCTTTGCGTCACAAGGGTGGATCGCTGTCTGCAACTCCCAGCCTGTGCGAGGGCACCGCCTTTCGAGGCGCGCCTTCCGCAGCTGCAACTGGCCCTCGCAAACCAAAAAGCTACCAGGCAAACACACGCAGGCGGTACCAGTCACCTTGAGCAGCTGCAGCTTGCCCTTCAGGCCAGGGTCCTCGCCCTCTTGCACCACATATGGGCTGTCCCCCTTGAAGTCAACATAGTAGCTGCATTGAGGGTTAGGCGCGGTGATTAGAGCAGTTGAGTCGCATGCACCCCAAACGCTGGCTGCGGTGCACCGAGTGACGGCGGCCGGGTGAGCATAGCAGCATGCTATGATTGCAACTGCGGCAGGACAACGTGCAGCCACCCACAACAGTCCACAACAACTTGCAAGTTCGTGATAAGTCCACAACAACTTGCAAGTTCGTGATAAGTCCACAACAACTTGCAAGTTCGTGATAAGTCCACAACAACTTGCAAGCTCGTGATAAGTCCACAACAACTTGCAAGCTCGTGATAAGTCCACAACAACTTGCAAGTTCGTGATAAGTCCACAACAACTTGCAAGTTCGTGATAAGTCCACAACAACTTGCAAGTTCGTGATAAGTCCACAACAACTTGCAAGTTCGTGATAAGTCCACAACAACTTGCAAGTTCGTGATAAGTCCACAACAACTTGCAAGCTCGTGATAAGTCCACAACAGCTTGCAAGTTCGTGATACACAGCCAGCTGGCATGACGCGGATGGCGAGGCAGCAACGCGCAGGAGGGCGCAATCCACCGCTCTTCAAAAAACCAATGCTCAAACCAAACTACCACACATTCCGTGCTCTGGCGCAGCCCGAAGTGAACTTCACGCCATGCGCGAGCCACCGCCAGCTGCCGTCAAGCAGTGACCACCTTCCAGCCACCCACCTGAGGTTGCGGCACACGATCGTGATTGGCAAGAAATCGACAGCCAGCGGCTGCCGCCCCCGCCTGCCGTTTCCACCTCCCGCTCCCGCCTGTGCTGGCCCAGTCTGCGCCGCTCCCGCCTGTGCTGGCCCAGTCTGCGCCGCCCCCGGCTTGCTACCCTCTGCAGCAGCTGATGCTCCGGCCCCCGCCCGCTCTGGACTGGCGTCAAGAGGCCGCCCCAAGAAGCCCAAGCGGCTGGCGGCAGCAGCCAGGGAGGCGCGGATGGACTTGACGCCCCGCATGCCGTGCTGCACATGGCACATGCGATGGGCGCAGAAGAGGGTTGAAGTCAGCCGGCCGGATCGGCGGTTTGAGCCCACAGCAACAGCAGGCTGCACATATGCAGGCGATTGCTTGCATGAAGGCAGGCTGGCATGCCCCTAAGCCAGGTCCAGCGAGACGCGCCTCACAGGGTACCTCACAGGCACACAACACCCTGGAATCCCCACAGGCCCGCGCATCGATCGGCATTGCCAGCTACGCTTGACCAAAAACTGAGCCACAGCGGCGCACACCAGCCCCACCTGCTGCGCCTGCTGGTCCGCCAGCCGCTGCAGCTTGCCCAGGATTCCCTGCCGCAGCACCTCCTTCTGAGCCTCCTCAGACACTGCACAACACAGCGTGCAGGAGCAGGCGGTGTGAGGCACAGCAGATGAGCAGACCAACAGGTCACCGCTCTATCCGCGGCCTCCGGCGCTGCACAGACGTGGGGCATCTGTTTCGCTGGCTGGGTTGCGAGTGGGCGCTGCTGCAATGCAAATCAAAACCATGATCGCAAGTGAGCAGCAGCGGCGGCGGCGGCAGCGGCAGTGCATGCCGAGTTCGCTGCCGTTGGCTTGCCCACTCAGCATGGCATGCATACACCGAGCTAACAACTGTCGCAGCTGCCTGGCTGCTGTGATCTAGCGCCCGCGGTGCACCATGCAGCCAGCACAGCCCCGCCGTTAAGCAGCCGCACCTGTCGGGCGCGGCTTGGGCGGCTGGGTGAGGGTGAGGGCAATGGCCCCCGCCCAGGAGTAGATGAGTAGGGAGGCCCAGCAGAAAGCGACTCCAGTCCAGACCCAAACAGCCCCGATGTACACGCCATAGGGCTCCGCTGCCGCCTGGCCCACTGCCGGGAGGGAGGAGAGGGGGCGCAGGAGGGCAGGGGGGTGTGGGGAGAGTGTTGGAAGTATGCATGCGCGTGCGGGCAGGGGGCAATAATGCATGCGACTCACTCGGTGCCTGCAGCTGCAGCTGGTGCCGAGCAGCAGGGGCGGCATGCAGGCTGTGCAAGCAGGGAGGTGGATATGCAGGGCGGCGTGCCAGCAGACACCCAGTCAGCGGCTCCGTTTCCGCACCCGTCTGGCTGCTCCCCGGCTGCACAGGCTCCGACCAGCGGGCCGTGTCCAGCTCGTTAGCCACAACGGCCCGGGTGGCCCAGCTGAGGGGGTTGCACCAAAACACCCTGCATCGAAGAGAAGAGAGGCAGCCAGGTTTGATAGAATGCCCCCCTGGTGGCGCAGCTGAGGGGGGTGCACCCAAACACCGGGCGGCAGGGCAGCGGGCGTGGTGCATAGCAGTGGGCACGCCAGGGGGCAGACGTTTCGCCAACACAGTGCGCAGCAGCCAGCGGTTGTGTGCTCGGGGGGGGTCCGCGCCAGTCGAAAGCGCGACCAGCGCCATGCTTACCAAGTGAGCCAATCGGGGATGGCCTGCAGGCGGGGGTGGCGAGAACCAGCTCGTAAGCCGTCGACCCATCGAAGAAATTCAATGCACTTGGTGGTGGGGCCATCGGTGGAGCCGGCGCCATCTGTCCCACATGCCATCACCACTTGTCACTCTTGAGTGCTGAATTTGCATCCCTCACTGCTCGTTGATACTTCAGCCTGCCGGGGCCCCCTCCTCTCTCACCGGACGGACGATGGAGAAGCCAGCCGTCACCGTCAGCACCAGCATCAGCAGGCCTGCACAGAACGAGCAGGAGCTCCCGTGCTGTGACGTTGAGCTGAGCATGCGACTGCCGCAGCATGCGGCAGGCTGCGGAACTGCTGCCAGTACCCTCATTTCCCCATTACAACCCTGTCGACCAGAAAAGTAAACCCACCTCCAAAAGCTTGTGCCACCACCATGTTGGGCAGGGAGAAGGCCAGCAGCCGGAAGAGAGCGCTCATGCCTTCGGGATGGGGCAAGGCGAAGATGATTCAGTATCAGCGCATGGGCAGGCTGGCAGGTAATGGTAGAGCGCCGTTGCAGGAAAGGCGCATCGTGCACAAGCGGATCCGCCCCAGAAATGAGCTGCCACAGACCAGGTCCAACAGATGTAAAAAGGTGCCTGGCAGTTGGCGGAGCGCCAGGTGATGAACAAGGGATGAGCAAACATGTGCACTGCACGCACTGCGCCACCGAACCCTAAACGCTTGACAAACCACCCTGCAAGCTGCACTGATCAGAACTCGGCTCACAGTTGGATGAACTCCAAATAATTAGCAGAAATGTGAAGTACGGCCCTGCCTCCCGCGTGAAGTTGCACAGCTGCGGCCAAGGCGGGAGGGAGCGAACGCAACCTTGTCAATTCACTGAAGGGCTTGGTGCCTGCATGCACGGGTGTTTCCCTTCTAGACTTGGCGACTATCTCCCCCTCCCCCCACAAACGAAACTCGCCCAGTACACGAGGTTTCCAAACAGAAGTGTCTCGATCATGGACTCGGGCAGCTGGGGGAGCATGAATGACAGCATGTAGGCTGCAGAAAGACAGGTAAGTGGGTTGGCAACAGTAAGAGGGGCGGTCCAGCTTAGCTGCACTCGGCATTGAGCTGCCCAGCCCACCAGCCCACCAGCTAACCAGCTCACTGGCACCGCCAGCCACCCACAGCCGCTCACCCGCGGACGGGAACAGCGCCATGTCCCGCTGCTTGAAGAACGTGGCCTTGTGCTCAAACACCAGCTGGATCTGCGGCGCCATTGGGGGTGGGGGGTAGGGTGGACATCAGCCGTCCGCCAAGGGAGGGTGGACACCAGCCCCTCAGCGGGCGTGGGGAGCTACGATTGGTGCAGCGCAGCCCGCAAGGCGCACTATGTTGCACTCACAAGCCTGCCGAGCAACACCGCGGCCTGCCGCGCAACACCAGGCAACGCACCTGGGGTGAGCTCGTCATGGCCAGCGTCTGCATGGGGCGCAGCACAGCGCTGGGCCAGTCAGCACCAGCACAGCATGCACAGCATGGCCTCGGCAAACATGCACGAAAACACACCGGACAGGGCGCGCAGCCTTGCCATGCAAGCACCCAGCAGCCCTGCAATCCGAGGCCAACACATTAGCTGTAGCTGCTACAGCACCAGCCCTGAGCCTTTGTTGGCCACCCTCACTCACCATGCTTGCAAAGGCGGACAGGGAGATGACCTTGCGGCCCTCCTCTTGGGTGGGGTGGATCGTGCCAAACAGCGAGGCAGTGACTAGGGAGATGATGATGGCCTGCACATATTTAGAAGATGGAAACATTGGGCATGTCGATTATCCACCAAACGCCACGCCAGTGCCCCGTGCAATTTATGCCGTTGCCGCCGCCGCCCCCGCTGCGCCTGACAGTCGGCCACAGCTTGTATGCAGCCTTGGCAAAAACGCACCTGCGCGATGCGTGCCACGTAGTACACTGTCGAGCGCTTGTTGAGCATGACCTGCAGCAGAGATGGCAATCAGTCGGAGTGGCCGACGTGACGGCGCTGGCATACGCAGCTGCAGCGGCGACGCCGTTGGCGGCGGCAGCAGCGCCCACCACCTGGCCGTGCAATGCCCGGCAGGTGAGGCACAGCCAGCTGCCTTCGGTTGCAGCAGCAGCAGCAGCAGTTTGGTTGGACGGAACGGAGTAGTTCTCACCTGCCGGCGCAGCACCAGGTATGTGAGGCGCAGCCAGCTGTTGGCAAAGCGCTCACGGAACAGCGCGCCCGGCGGTCCAGATTCGGGGGTGTACGGCTGCTCGCCCAGCTCGCGCAGCATGGCGGTGCCCCACTGCGGCATGGGTGCGGTGAGATTGGCAGGCGGGTTGAACCGAGCAAGCGGGCGCCGCTGTTGGCCGACAGCTGTTGGCGGACAGCTGCTTGCGCAGGCCTCTCATCCTGCATCTTGGCCCGGCCGCCGGCACAGGCAAGTTCCCGCTGGATGGGAACTCCTCCACACCTGGCTAGTCTTCCAGAACGTAGTGTCCATGTCCTCCACACTCGTCAGCAGCTCCTCCGGAGGATGCGTGAGCAGCTGCGGGGGCAGTCGAATTGGGGGCAGAGCAATGGGATGCCAACGAAAACTGAACTGAGAAGGGGGGTTGGGGCCCTCAGCATGCCTGCACGGGAATTGTGGAGTTTATGGTTTCATCGGCAGCTCCTCTGGTTCGTAAACAGCTTTTGCTTGGATAGATATATCGGGAGGTTCAGGCCACCCAAGGGACGTGAGCCGCGCTGACAGCTAAGCTGCTCAGGTGCACGCTGTGCCACTCAGTCCGGCCAAACACCAGTGAAAACAGCTCAGCCATGGGTGCAGGTGGTGTTGCTGAGCCCAGGGCTAGCCGGTGTAAGCATTGCTATAGCAGGGTGCTCACCTTGGTTGACTCGCGGTCCGCCTCGCTCAGCCCCCGGCTTTCCAGCAGCGCGGGCGAGGCGTAGGCGTACTGGCCCACTGGAGTGGTCACCTCCTGCAAGGGGTGTAGGAAATGTGGCGAAGGCACACGCCAGCAGGTCAGCAAGGCGGCTCCTGCCAGCTGCTGCTGCTTTTCTGAAGCTCACATTTGCCTTCGGCTTGAACATTCAAAGTCAACACGAGCGCTCGCATTCGGCAGACACCACAAGGGCCCCCCCAAAGCCACCCAGCAGCAAGCAGCGCACCTGCAGGAAGGAGCCAGCGTCTTTGCGGGGCGGGCACACCAGGCCCAGCACGTCCTCAAAGTAGCCCAGCGCAGCGTCCATGGGGCCGCTGCAGCGAAGGAGGGTACAGATGAACAGCATGGTGCATCCAAGTCTCTAAGCAGCTTAGGCTCAGCACGCCCTTGCAGCTAGCCCAGCGCCGCGCTCATCGGCGCGCTGCAGAGAAGGAGGGGGCAGATGGGCGGGGTGCAGTCCAGTGTGCCTCCTCAAAGTAGCCCCGGTCCGTTCATGGGGCCGCCGCACGTAGGGAGAGCAGAGGAACCCAGTGCTCAATGGGGCCTAGATAGTTGCCTAAACAGTTGACTTAGCGCACAGCAACAATCCCTCCCCTACCACCGCTGTTGCTGTGATGTTCTTAGTCAGCGGCTTTCCCCTCCTGTCGCTCACTGGTAGATGACCCGCCCGTCTGTGAGCAGCAGCAGGTCGTCAAAGAGGTGCAGCACCTGCAACATTGGTTTGCAGCACGACATCGTGTGGGGGTGAGTGGGGCAAAGCTTTGGCCACCGGCCGCAGGCGGCCTTGGAGCCAGCACAGCACGCCATCCGCCAGCAAAGCACGCCATCCGCCGATGCAACCACGCGAATGCTGCCCAGGCGGCGCAGTGCACCCTCTGGTGCACCAACCTCAGCACCTCACCTCTGGAGGCGGCTGCAGTAGCGAGATGAGGAACTGCGGTGCACAAAGGCGTGGCCGTGGTACGGTGAGCATGCTAACGTTGGACAGGCATGTGTGCAAGAAGGCAGTCCATGCTGAGACGGTGAAATCATCTGCATGCAAGCGGCCAGTTCCCCTGCTGCTACGCACCGTGCGGTCCAGCGCCTTTGCCCCCTCTCTGAACGACTTGACCACCGAAAACGTGGTGGCCCTGCAGCATGGCCGGGGTTGGGGGCCGTTACTATGCTGCGGCGATGGTGAGCCTCGAGAGTGGACTGCTGCAAAAGGGCGTACCACTCAACAGGCTGTGGCTGGGCAGCACGTCAGGCAGGAGGTGTCGGCTGGAGCGAGGACAGTGCAAGCTGGTGCAACGCTACTGTGTCGCTGCAATGTCTTCAAACCCTTCAGGAAACACGGTTCATGTGTCTGCTCCAGCCGCTGCGCGCGAGTCGAGGCCGGGGCTCCTCTCAACCACTGAGCATACGCTGCTGACCAGCCCCTCTGCCAGGGCATCAACCAACCAACCCAACCAACTCACGAGTCAAGGCCGGTGCTGATCTCGTCCATGAGCAGCACCGTCTGCGGGCCTGCGCCACATGTCATGGTACGGAGCTTGCAGAGTCGGAAGCAGACAGAAACGCAAAGGACGAAGGGCGCAGGGGGATGCAGCAGGGAGGAACAAACAAAGAGGAGCTTGCAGAGTCAGTGAGACATGCCCCGCCCAGAACCTGTCCATGCCCAGGCCCTGAGGAAAACTCAAGGCATGCTCTTGGGCTCACCGCACAGCACCTCGGCGGTTGTGGTGCGCTTGCGCTCTCTGCATGTGACCGGGGCGGGCAGAGGGAAATGCGGATCTGCAACGAAACAGCGCTGGGCCAACTCGAGCAGAGGCAGGGTTGCCGCTCGTGCGTCGGCCGCCCCTACAATGTACTGTAAAACATGGCGCCCGAAGGCCGCGCACCCGCCGCTGACGCCGCACGGCAGGCTGTCACCGACCAATGCACTCGCGGTGCACACCCACGCACGCACACCCACACACCCACACCCAACGCAGACATGCAGACGGCATGCCGCACCCGCCGCTGACGCCGCGCAGCAGGTTGTCACCGACCAGCGTGTCGGCGGCGTGGGACAGCCCCATCACGCGCAGCACCAGGTGCACACGCGCGTCCTGCTCCACCAGCGCCCTGCACATTGATATGAACATGGAAAGCATGGAAAGCTCAAAGTGGGAGCTGCTCCACCAGCGTTCTGCATGGAGATGTTGGAGGTTAGCGCCTTGGAAACTAGCCCAGGCTGCAGCCGCTACCAAGTCAGGCCCAACTGCAGCAGCTGCTGCAACTAGCATCGGTTTGGTTGCCAACAAACAATGTTACCACGCCCAAACCTAAACAACCGGTTGCACTCCAACTTTCCCCAAGACCGCCAAGCTTGCCTGAGGTCAGCGGCAAATTCGGGCTCCACTTCAAGGCCGCCAGGTGGCACACCGCCCGCCCCAGCAGCTCCAGCGCCTGTCGCCTTGCCCAACAGCATTGGGCCCTCGGGGCTATCCAGCGGACTCTGGCTGAGCGGGCCAGCATCCACCTCTGCGCCTGCCGGGCTGCCGCTGGGTTTGCCGCCAGTGCCGCCGTTGGCTGCTGCTGGTGCCAAGGCAGCAGGTGGGAGGGAGCCGCCGTCTGGGCCGAGGCCCGGGGTGGACAATGGTGACTTGGATGGAGGGGAGGTGGGGTCTGGCTTGCCACCCTGCAGTACCACACAAGCAGGCGCATCGTGACTTGGTGGGAAGTGGGAGTCAAGGGGCGGGAGGGCCGGGTTTGGGCCGCGCCTGATGCAAAGGCAGCACAATCAGACGCCTGCCCATGCAGCCGCCACGGTGGCCACATTGCAAGCGGCAGGAGCACGACTTGACAGGGTAAAGATAGCAGCGGGGCAGACCGCAGCCGGCACAAGCGGGACAGCAGCCAGCTCACCGCTTCTGCCTCATCCGCTGCTGCGTCGCTCAGCACGCGCCGCGATTTGCGAAGTGCCAGCGACTTGGCCACGCGCTGCAAGGCCAGAAAGCAGAAACAGTGAATGTTCCTCCCAGCTCCCCTGCTACATTTGGCACCCACTGCAGCAGCTAACGTGGAGCAATGCAGCCTCCCATGCACGCCATGTTTTCGTACCTGGAACGTCAGCGCAAACTGGGCGTCCGCCTCCAGGCTGTTCTGGCAGTCGGTGCTGAACTGCAGGGCAGTGGGTGCAAGCCAAGCCGACCAATGCGTGAGTGCGCCCGACCCCACTGCTGTTTGCAAGGCGCTTTGTACCGCAACTCCACAACATCTTCCCTTCCCCCTCACACCTGGCACGTCTCCAGCACTGTGAGCTGCGGGATGTGGTGGTCTGAGGACAGGAAACGCGNGCCAAGTGCCATGTCAGGGATTGGCGAAACCTCAAAGTGCGTTGAAGAAGGGGCAGCAAGCTGCACACAGCGGCGTTGGGAGCTCACTGTACTGGTCGACGTAGGCCACGGTGCGGTGCAGCTGCAGCTCGCTCCCTTCAACTCCATTGTACTTGACACTGCCTCGAATCTGCAGATGCAACATGGGTCGGGGTTGGAAAACTGCAGAGGTGCACCTCCAGGCTGCAGGCAGGCCTGGGCGCGGGCTCGCACCGCAGCAGCAGCGGGGGCGGAAGCTTTGGCAGAGCACACAGCGGCAGGAACGACAACGTGGGACCTGTGGCAGAGCACATACATACACACCCGCACGTGGCGCCCGGGGCGCAGCCGGCCCGCCAGCGTCTGCAGCAGCACAGTCTTGCCGGCGCCCGGCGGGCCTGCAGAGCAGCCGAAGCGGCAGGGTATGCGTCCAGCCATTGCGGTGGTATGCGCAAGGGTATTCATGCCTCAACACCATGCAGGCATGCAACCAGCCATGCGGCCTGCATGCAGCCGCAAATGTGGATGCTTCATGCAGCCGTCCGCTGCCTCAAGGCTGGCCTCACCCAGCAGTAGTGTAATGCTGCCCGGCCGCAGCACGCCGCTGATGTTGTTCAGGATGGTGTAGTTCTCGGTGGAGATGCCGCCCTGAGTGCAGACAGTTGAGAAGGGGGGAAAGAAGTTGCCTGACAGGAAGCAGCATCACCGGGCAGCAGCATCACCGGGCAGCAGCATCACCGGGCAGCAGCATCACCGGGGGCACCTCGGGCCAACTTTGTTCGTTAGGCTGCTGCTAGCCGTGCGCACGGATTGACACTCCGGCTCGCTGCATGCTGCATGATCGACATGCTGCATGATCAACACTTGCCCACCTGCAGCGTCAGCTTCTTGAAGGCGTCCACGGCCGCATTCTTCATGGATGGCACGGCACGCTGCCCAACCAAAGCGTCCGCCTCCTGCACAGCGTGGCAAAGCGCGGTTGCCATACCAGCCACCGTAACAGCAAATGGATGCTGCGTGCGAATGGCTGGCACAAATGGTGCTCAGGGAGAGTTGGCGGCCCGCACCGCCAAGCCGCACAGCCTGGCGCAGCGTGCTTGCCATCGATCCGCGGCGCGTAACGTTTTGTAACTCACCACAGTGAGGTTGCGGTACTCCACTTGCACCGACGGCAGCCGCACGCCCGCCTGCGTGCATGCAGGGAGTTGCGTGCGGGTCACCACCACAGGCAGCGCTGGCTGAGCAGCGGCATGCCGCACTCCTAGGCCTAACAGCCGCACATAAACACAGCAACCTGCCTCGCCTGCCGCAGCACGCGGGCCAGTTTTCCCTTCTCCCCAAAGTGTGGTTCAACCTTCGAAAGACAAACACATGAACACCAGCTAAGTCCGGATATTCAAGCCTCACCTGGCGCAGCACGCCGGCCAGCTTTTCCACAAACTGGGGCTCCCCCTCCTCAACCGTGAGCAGCCGGTCAGCCAGCTCCGCCCGCGCATGCCTGCATGCTCGCAACCAGAAACAACCCAGCTGAGCAGCCCTGGCTTGCTGGTTTGGAAGCAAGCCCGGGGCGGGCAGCCGGCCTGCCCGTGCGCGCAGTCATGCCGAGCCATCGAGTTGCGGCCTGCATGCCGCCTGGGACACATTCATTGGCATTGAGAGTATGCCGCCTCTATGCACGAGCTGCGCGCGTCTGCTGACCACACTGTGTCAACAGGTCCATACCACACCAACTCACGGCACGAGCTCCGAGCGTGCGCGCTTAATCTGGGTGCGAGTGCGCGCCAGCAGCTCCTCCCGAGCGGCCGCAATCAGCTCATCCTCGTCACGGCTGCACCGCCAGGCAGGGCGTGGGCATACCCATCAACCGCAAGCAGTCGAAGCAGCTGTGGGGGGAAACGTGGAAGCCAAGCAGTTCCTCCCGAGCGGACGGACGCTCTGCATTCTTCTTTGGCACCACTGCGTCAAAGGGGAAGTATGAACACATGCACGAACCGCAGCCACAGCAGCAGCGCGGCGGCAACGCTCTACTGATCCCGCTGCCGCATCAAGCAGGCTTGCACACCCAGGCTCGCACCCGGCTGTGGCAGACGTGCGCACCAGCGCCCCCGCATTTGCAAACGACAGGCGCAGCAGGCTGCCCGTGCCATCAAACGCTGCAGCATGGGGAGGCGCAGACCAGAGCATGCATGGGCGGGTAGCAGCTGGCTAGCAGACTGCGGCGGCACGATGCAGATGCACCAGGGTGGGAAGATCCAGCGAGGTGGTGACGTGACATAAGCATAAGCTGCGGCAGGATGCTTGCCTGAGGCCGCGCTCGGCGCCACGGCCTCCGCCTGTGAGTCGCCCCTCCAAGCCATGTGTGTCTGTCTGTTTATTTAGCTCAGCTGGTAGGAGGGAGGGGGCACAAGCAAGTTTGGTACGATGGTAGGGCAGCGGCGGCGGCGGCGGCAATAGTTGCGGCGGCACCAGAACCCTTTTTGCGCGGCCGTGTCGAGCGCGCGCCATGCTTGTCAGCAGCTAGCAGTGAGTGCGGCGCAGCGCGCCGCTCACATGAAGTTAGCCGGCGCTCGCAAACATTTTTGTCGGGCCGGTTGCACGAGCTGGAGAGATGGGAGACGTCTGTGTTTCGGAGCAACGAATAAGCGAGCTGCTGGCTGACGGCGGGTTTTGCCCGCAAGGGTTGTCGCCAGGCGGCGGCAGCGGGTGATCATCGCGACATCATGCCCGACAATTGCTGCAACGCTATGCCGACAGCTGCTCAAGCACCTGTAACAGACATTCCCACCAGCATCACTTGTTAGGTGTCACTTCAGGACCGGTGGTGACATAAGCGCTGCAGCAGCAGCCCGCAGCTGCCTGCCCACCATCCATGCGCCATCTGGTGCCTTGCTTGCCTGGCTGGCCCGGTTGCTGGAAAAGCCCGCACTCCTTGCTGTCTCCTTCGGCGGCCGTGTGCATGCGATCCGACACGCGTATGCAACGTAGTTACAAGAGCATTATTTCGCACAGGATGTGCAGCAAGCACTAGCGGTGCGGTCTGTTTAGTACGAGGTTGGTGGATGAAAGAGAGGGGGCGGTCAGGCAGCAGCAATGGCTGCAGTCCAATAAGGGGCGAGGGGCGCGTAGGCGCAATGCGTGCAAGTACGTAAGGGACGCTAGGTGCGAGCACGAGAGGGAGCACAGGATGTGGTTGCAGCATGAAGGGAGTCAGAGGGGCTGGTGGTGAGGAGACGTCAGCGGCAGGAGCCGGCCAGTGCCCGGGGGAGAAAGAGCTGAAGCCAGCCTGTGAGGGTTCGCACAACGAGGGGTTTTAGTCGGGGGTAGTCGGGGAAAAAGGGTCCTGAAATGCAGAATGATCGGAAGGAATCGACGGATCGGTGGCGGGTGGCCAGCTGTGGAGAGGCATGCGGCGAGGGCGCAGGGTGGGAACCAACGGGGCAGCAGAATGGCCGCTGCGCGTCGCTTCGCAGCCGCTGCGCCGCTGCCGTGGACAGATCAGGAATCAACTACTGAATGAGAGGAGAGGCACATTCTGCCTGGGAATATCGTGTTTTGGAGCGCCGCAATGGCGGCTTGATTTGTGAGCGCCCAGCCGGCTCCAGTGGTACTGACCACAGTCTGAGCACTGCCCGAGCTGCTCAGCTGGGTCGCTAGTCCGTGCTCTAGTAGTACTGCACGATGGGCATCTGCTGGGCGGGCACTCCGTTGCGAGTCAGGATGTTGAGGAAGTACCTGCACAAAACAACAGTGGAACAGAGGGGCATGCATGGGGGGTCAGTCCATGGTTTGGGCTGCATGTGTGGGCGGCAGCATGTCGCACGCAGCGGATATTCAATGCTTCGATCATGCAAGCTTGACCGGCAAAAAAGCCAGGTTCTGCTATGGGCAACTTGCCGTGTCGTGCGTTATGCCCAAAGCTTTGCCCCAAGCAAGTGACCCCGCCACGCCCACACAACCAGCCGCCTGCAGCGCACTCACATGCCCTGGGGCACCACGTTGCGGTTCTGCGGCATCTGCAGCACCAGCCGGCCCGAGCTGTGGCTCACAATGGGCACCCACACGGCGCGTGCATCTGCAGGGAGGTTGGAGCCGGTGGGGGGTGGGGTGAACTGGCGACTCGCCGGCGGCAAGGGGCTGATACACACAGGACTGCAACACTGCCGCTGGCGCCACACAACCTGCCTGGCCGTGGGCGCAGCGCAGCCTGGCGTCACGCTGCCTCTCATGCGCTCGTGACCTGCAGCACACGGCCTTTCATCCTTCACCAGCATTAGCGCAACTTGTGCAACTCACCAAAGGCCTGGCTGTGGGTGACGGACCCAGTGCGGATGAGGATGGCGCGCTCCACCGGGTCGCTTCCGGCGTTGGAGTGGCTGTAGGTGACCGTGATCTGCTGGCCCGTGAAGGTGCTGGCGGGGGCGGAGGTGATGGAGGGGCGGGCGCCCTTGTTCCAGTAGGGGGGCTGCAGGTGAGGGGCAGGGAAGAGCAGGGCGCGGGTGAGCTGCTGTGCACAGCCACGCAACCCAGACGCAATGGGTCATTTTCCAGTCGCACCGGAGCCAGGTGAGTGCCCCAATGCCCACTCCTCCGGGCGCTGTGTAAAGCAATGCCACTACTCGTGCTGTCTTACCCTGAAGAACTCGGCGGTCTTGTCATTGGTCACATCGGAGCCGGAGATCATCACGGAGCAGTCTTGCAGGAGCGTGGCAAACGAGTGGTCTGCAGGCAAGGGAACACAGCAGTGTTGAGGCCGCAGTCAGCAGCAGGTAATCAGTCTTGCGTGGCAAAGGAGTGTTCTGCAGAAAAAGGAACAGATGGTATGACATCAGGGCAGGAGCAGAGGCAGCGCCAGATTGGTTTGGCGGCGCGCCTCAGCCCAGTGGACAGGACAAGAACTGCTGCCTGCTGCCTCATGGAAGCTCCCAGCACCCACCACAACCACTAACCACCAGCAGCGGCGCAGCCATGCAGGACTCACAGCCGCGGGGGCGAACGGCCTGGGCCAGGGAACCCTTGGCGCTCCATTGGCCTGCAGCAGGGAAGAGGGCGACCGGGGCAGCGGCGTGTCAATGGCTCTACTGCCTCTTCAGGCGGGCTCCAGAGGCAGCACACACATGCGCCTGCCATAGACAGCCGCAGCAAAGGCGGCGGCAGCGGTGGTAGCACCGGCGGCATGCTATTGGTGGCAGCAGCAGCGGCGGGGCTGCGCGGCGCGGCATCCCAGCGCCAGCACAACTCGGGCCCAACTTGATTGCGCACCGCTCTCGGGATCATAGATGGTCGGCTCGAACACAAAGTCGCTCGCCTTGCTGCACTTTTTGCCAGGGCACGTGTACTTGCTGCCGTCCTTGAACTTGTACGTGGTGGAGACCTTGTTCCAGCCGCCAATGCCCTTGCCGGCGCCGTTGAACACGCCTGCATGACAATGCGGACGGAGAGACTAGTGAGGTTGCAGTTGGGGAGCTCCACCACTGCTGAACGCGCAGGGAGGCATGAGACAGCACAAACGGGCGGGGCTGCACCAGGGTTGCAGGGAGCAAGGCAGGGAGCATGGCACGGCCACCTGCTGGTTTCACAAACGTGCAAGCACAGTCTTGCTTGGGTTGGCAGGCAAACTTGTTTTGGTAGCACTCACCAATAGTGCCGTCGCAGAGGTACACAGCATCTCCCTGCAGCACGAGTGGGGCAACAGGAGCTGCCGTCGGCTGGTTGCGCCAGGAACAAGCAACCTGCCGGGCACTCTCTGTGGCAGCAACACCTGGCGCCAGTGCTGCAAGCCTGAAGGCCTCTCTCCTCAATGCCTGGTTAGACACAACTCGACCCTCAACCCACCATGACGCGGGGGTAGGGCATGTTGGAGGCCTGCCACTTGGCACCGGGCCCAGCCGTCAGCTCAATCACGTGCGCGGCGGCAGAGGCGGGGGTGCTCTCCTTGGCCCGGTCCTTGGCGGAGCCGCCAGCGGCCAGGAAGAACATGCTGCGGGCACACAAGGGGCAGTGGTGGAGACACAACCGTCAATGGAGCGGCGTGGCGACCATGCTGGAGGACATGCTGCAAACAGACTCGGCAGGCAGGCAGGCAGGCAGGCAGGCAGGGTGTTGGCACGCAAAGCACGTGCTGTTTTGGCGTGTGGAGCACACATCTGCCTGGGCATGACTGCTTGCTTGGAGTGCACAGGCACGGGGGTGGTGGGAGCCAGCAGCGCAAGCTGCCCCCCAGCTCAACTGCGCGCTGTGGCCACTGAGCTCACCGGTCATAAGGCGGCTTGAGTGGCAGGGGCAGGCCCACTCCCGTCTGCGGATACGACCAGGGTGCGCCCGGGCGGTCGGGGTAGGCAAACTGCCTGGAGAAGCGGTCGCCGTTGCGCGAGTACTTGACCAGCGTCTTGCCGGCGGCCACAGCCACGCCGCCATCGGGGGTAACCGTCACCACAGGGTAGGTCTGCAGCAACGGGTGGGTGGATGCGAGGGGCAGTGGGCGGATGGGCGGGTGAACGGACGGGTCGTCAGGGTGATTCAGTAGAGCTGTGTAGATGAACCCATGCCTCACCAAATGCGCCTGCCCGTATCAGCTGCACGTCGGGGCTCACTACTTCCCCTGGCCCAGCGCAGCGCAGCACAGCATGCGGCACGTCTCACATGGATGGGGAAAGCCTCTTGCAGCTGCGCCTGCATGTCGTTGCGGTCGGGCGAGAAGTTCCTGCAAGGTAAGGTGATGAGCGAGCATGACATATGAGAGAAAGCACATGGGTGGGATCAGTCCGGGTGTCGTCCTTGCACGGCCGCTCAGCGTGGTTGCCCCCGCTCACCCCGCTGCTGGGACTACAGACCCCATACGACGGATCTGTTTAGCCGCTCACCCGCTGCTAGGATCGAAAACTGTGATTGTTGGGTTGTCAACGGGCTTGTCCTCCCACTGCGGTGGATGAAAGCAATCGTCGGAGCGGATGGCGGGTCAGCTGTGGCAGCACCAGCGGCGGCAGGAGCAGTGCAAGCCCAGCTAGGAAGCCTCGCCCTGCCTGCTGCACTCACCGCATAGCCGGCAGGCTTGGGGCCCCTAAGCCCCCCTGCCCTGGTCCGATAGGGCCCTCTAAGCAGGGTATGTAACAGGATACACTCACCGCATAGCCGGCAGCGCCGCTCTCTGTCACACCGCCAACAACAAGCACCTTGCCCTCGGGCAGCGTGCAGGGCGTGGGGTACTGCACAGGGAGCAGTGATGCAAAGGAAGTGGGAGGAGGCAAGGCAGGACACAGCCTGGCGGGCATGGGCTGCGTGCGTGCTGGAAAGGGGGCAGGCGGGTGCAGCAGCGCAGGGCATTTGCAGCAGGACAAATGGCCAGCCGGCCGGCAGCTTGGCTCACCCAGCGGTTGGATGGCATGGTGCCACTGGTGAGTGTACCCGTGTCGTGGCTGTGGTGAGGGGCGAGGGGCGGCAGGAACGACTTCAAGCCAGTCCAGCGACCCCTGCATTCCCCGGTGACCAGCGGAACCGCTGGACACTGGCACATGCCACTGGCACATGCCACATGCCAGCTCTGTAGCAACTGCCCCCACCTCCCAGCGCAGCGCACTTGTAGCGGCGGAACCACTCGAGGTCGTCTGCGTGCCCCCCGAAAATGAAGACCTCGTTGTTCACGCTGGTGGACTGTCCGGCGCAGAAGGCGTTGCGTGAACCATGGATTCTGGAGGGCGGGTCACAGGTGCGCAATGTTGTCGGGTGCCGGGCAGGGCGGGGAGGGGCTGGTGAGCAGCACCACCGCTCGGCCCCGCAGCCGGCCCGGCAGCAGCAGCCTCTGCTGCCGCCGCTTGACTCAACCTCTGCCGCCGCTGCTCACCCTGGGCCGCCCAGCAGCTTGCTGTAGGACTTGGGTCCCGCACGGTAGATGGCAGAAGAGTACTTCTTGTTCCAGGGCTGCAGAGTGAGGAGGGAGGGGGTGGTGTGAGGGGAGCGGGAGGTGTGTGGCAACAGCAGCAGTGGCGAGGAGGCCAGCAAAAGCAAAAGCTGGCTGGCCGCATGGAAACGTGCTGTGGCTTGCAAGTTGATTTGGCAGGCGGGTGGCAGTGTTTGCAGTGCAGTGCACAAGGGAGGTGCAGGCGGCGCCCGCCGGCCGGCTCTGTGGGGCCCGGCTGTCCAGCGGAGGCGGTGGTTTGGGCACACCCTAGCAGTTGTGTCGCTCGCTCATGACTCACCGTCCAAATGGCCAGCTCGCCGTTGCGCATCACCGTCGCATGGATGGCCACAAATGGGGTGGGATGGCCGCTGGACCAGCTGCCTGCAGGGCCGGAGCGGGTGGCAGGCGGGGAGTCAAAGGGATGGGGCAGGAGTGATGTTTGGCTGTGGCACGGCAGCAGCATTCAAGACATCATAAGAGCAAGATCTGGCATGCAGTCTGCCACAGCGCACCCTGGCCGCCCGAAGGAATGAAGGCTTTCAGCTCCCGGCGCGATCGCTGGGCGCCCTGCAGGCAGCGCGGCGGCGGGCGGCGGCAGGGCAGAATAGGATACGTGCGGCGTGTGGCAGCTGCCGGGCGCGCGACACTGGCACTGTTCGATTGCCTATCGCGCTGGATAGCGAGCGACCGGCAAGTTCAAGACCATCGACACCGCCGAGCGATGCGCAACCTTTCAAGCCCTGAGCTCGCTGCGGCGCGCTGCATCCTGCTTGCAATTCAGATCCACGCACCAATTGGCGGCCGCCGTCGCCCTCGGCCTCCACCGCGTCGGCGGCAGCAAGTGCGCGCGCTGCGCAGAGGCAGGCTAGGAGCAGCAGCGCTACCCGGACCATCTTGCCGGAAACCGCGGGAAGGGGAATTGAGACGGCGAGGGGAGGCCGAAACCCCACTATGACCCCAGCTCGCCTAGCTGGCGGCAGGCGAGCATGGGGGAGGTGCCGCCGCCAAACTTAGATCCTGCTGTCTGGGGGCGGGCTGAGGCGCCGTGGCGCACGCCTTTGTGCCTTACAAGGTAATTTAGAGGTTTTAGAGGGCCTGGGGCTGTCCACGACAGTGCCTGAGGGCAGATCCCGCAAAACCCTCGGTCGCCGCTGCTGCCGCCGCCGGTGCCTCCCACGCAGGAGCCGAGCCCGGGCCGCAGCTGCGGGGCTCCAACCTCCCGCCTTTCCCGGTAAAACTCAGATCTGGGTTGCTCTGAGTGGGGCAGAACCGCCGGTGGGCCTGTATGGATGCCGACTGGGCCTGACGGCGCCGCCCACTTGGCGTGCCCAGCGGTCTCCTCCAACCCGCGCCATGCACGCGCCCGCCCGACTGGTGCTGCCTTGCCCCCTGCCGTGTAGCCCACTGTGCCTTCACCCCGGCCACCCCGTTCACTGGTAACAGGCGAGAGAGCGGCCGGGAGCAAGCAGCAGACAACAACGGCTAGGCGGTGCAAGCCCTGAAGTGGGGGCACAGGGCAGCGTGGGGGTACGGGGCAGGCAAGCAGGGCAGCGGAGACGACACGGCAGTGCAGGTGTGGTGTCAACAGGCATGCGAAAACCATGGCCACCAGCCTCACCACTCGCGCTCCCAGCTGCTGGGCGGCTTGAGCAGCGGCAGCGCTCGGAACAGCCGGGCGGCGGCGGGCGGGTCCAGGGCCTCGCGCCAGCTGGGGAGGCGCAGCTGTGTGAGGTGTTACAGCGGGCTGAGCACGCGCTCCACATCTCCCAGTGAGATTTTGAGGCCTCCCCCTGGGCCATGGTTGCCACTCAGGTCCAGGCTGCGCAGGCGGGTGGCGGCTGCTAGGACTGGCGGCAGGTGGCCCAGGCTGCAGCTGAGCTTGAGTGTTTCCAGAGCGGACAGGTAGGGGCCGGGCGGGAGCGTGAGCTGCTCGGCAGAGCTCGACCCACTCAAAGAAAGCTTGGTCAGCGGGTTGGTGCAGGCCGCCAGCACCTGCAGGCGGCTTAGTGGGTTCGCACAGGCGCCACACAGCTCGTCAGGACCAATGTGGCGTTCAAACCACCCACGGTTCCTTGCAATGGCTGACCTCCCGGCACACAGACGCATGCATGCGCGGCAGCCACACCTGCATATGTTCGTTTGCAGCCCTGGGAGTTTTGCTGGACGGCAGGTTGAGGGCTAGCTCGACCAGCCGTGGCGCTCGCTGCAGCAGCTGGGCCAGCAGCGCTGCCTTGCCGCAGTCGAAGTGCAGTGCAGTCAGGGCTGCAAAAGGCAAGGTGCCGGGGATGCTGAGGTCGCATTGCCAGCTCAGCTTGAGCGAGCACAGATGCGGCACAATTGCAGGGTCGAGGTTGGACTGCTTGCAGTTGAGCTCAAGTGTGCCCAGAGCCGGCAGACGGGCGGCTCCCAAGCTGACTGCGCCGCAATTGAACTCAACAGTGAAACTGTCCAGGGCCGGCAGGGCCTGTGCATCCAGGCTGAGAGACTCCAGTTCGGACACTGACAGCTTGCGAGCGGCATGCAGCTGGGGGCACCCTGCCAGCGACAGCTGGGCTTTGACCGTGTAGTCTCCTGACAGGCGCAATGCTGTGCAGCCAGGCAGCAGCACAGCGCTCAGCAGCTGGTCCATTGACTGGCATTGCTGAATGCTCCCGACATCGAGCTGACCAGACCTGCTTGCAAGGTCCTTCAACAGGACACCTGCTGTGACCTGCAGCCGGCAGCGACGGCAAACACCACGCGTGCAGTCAGCAGCACTTGAAAGCGCGCGCCTTGGAATCGAAGTGTGTCGAGCAGTGGCACGCACAGCATTCACGCCAGCCTCCCCACAGCACTGGTTGGCTAGCATGTGGAGCGTGTAAATGCAGCCCATCGAGCAGGTGGCGCACGCACAGTGTGTACCAGCTGGGTGAAGTCATTCTGCCTCTCCCTGTCGAGCAGTAGCCAGCAGCAACAAACACTCACCCGAAAAGGGGCGGTTGAGTGAAGATGGTAGCTCTGCAGGCCGTGGAAGGCTGCCGGGCGGGCCAGTCTGGGATGGGCTGGCCAGCTGGGCGGCGCTAGTGCCCGCCCCCTCCACCCTCCTGCAGCTCCAGGCTCTGCAGCCGGCTCAGCGCAGTGAGCTGCGAAACCGACCCCGGCAGGCAGGCGCTAAGTGACTTCAGGCACAACGACGTCAGCGCTGTGCGCTGGATGATGCTGGTAACTGCGTCCTGCGCTACAGCAGGGAGCCTTAGGCTCGGTGCTGCGAGGCGGCCCATGCGCGCCAGGGCTGGGGCCAGCTCAGCTTCTGCTGCCGAGTCCAGCTGGCCGTGTGGCTGCTGGAGGGACAGGCTGGTCAGCTGCGCTGCCTGCCGCAGCGCCCGCACCGCAGATGCCTCGAATGTGATTTGATAGCCTACGTGCATGTGGAAGCTGTGCAGGCGCGGCAGCAGGGCAGACAGCTGGCTTGCCCACCCTTGTGCCGGCAGCTCAGCCTGCCAGTTGGTGTATCGCTGCTCAAGGCTCAGCATCGTCACCTGCTGCAGCTGCTGCAGGGCCGGCAGCATGCGCGCGAGGAGGCCCGCACCAGGCGCAGCAATGGTGACGGACTGAAGCCGTCCAAAGTGCTGCATCAGAGGGGGCGGCGGCAGCTGGCTGCTGCTGCTGCCGCTCAAGTGCAGATGGCTAATGCCACTGTGGGCCTGCAGGCAGGCAGGAATGCAGGCAGGCAGTGAGCCGTGGTCACAACAGCGAGGCAGCTCTCACACTGCCAATGGAGCAGGGCGCCGCAGCACCACATCTGGCATGCAATCCATGGGGCACAGGTCACACGCCGATGCCGCTGGATCAGCTACCCAAGCTGGCACCTACGTGCGCCTCCACCGCCTTCTGTGTAAACCGGCTGCCCGGCCACTTCATTGACAGCTCCTCCAGCCCCGTGCAGCTGCGCAGCGCACGCAGGGCCAACTTCCCAGTCCAAGCCTCAAAGACGTCCGCATGCTCCCGTGCGCCAATCGTCAGGCTGCGCACGGAGCCCGCCACGCGGGCCAGCATGCGTGACATGGCGGCCAGCCAGCGGTCCAGCTGGTCCTCGTTCGCCTCCACGCCCTCAAGGTACTCATGGAACGTGCCATAGCTTTCCAAAGAAGAGGGGAAGAGCGAGAAGGTGCGCCACACAGCGGACAGCGGGGTCAGACCAGTACACCCGCTCCCAGCGCCGGCTGACCAGCGCCGCTGATGGGCTGCATGGGATGGCCAGCAGTCAGGTCAAAGCTTTGAGCAAGCAGTGAGGCAGGCAGTGCTGTTCATCACTGCCCAGCAACTCTCACACTGGGAGCGGCGATAAGCGCGCGCCCCACCCTGCCGCCCGCCAACCCAGCCACCACATGCCGCCAACTGAGAGGCAACGACAAGCAGCAAGCAAGCACCTTGTCTCATCAGCGCGCACGAGCGCCAGGATGCGCCCCAGCAGGTCGTCAGGGAGCGAGTCAAAGGGGCGAGCGCCGGCCATGTTGGCCTGCAGGGTCTGAGGGGGCAGCCGCCGCAGTGGGCAGCGGCAGCGGCGGCAGCGGCGGCGGCGGCAGCGGCGGCGACCGGCAGTGCTGCTGCGGCCCACCTGGCGGCCTTGGACGCTGGGGCTCGGCTGTGCAGGACTGGCCATGACGGACAGAGGGGCTGCAGAACGCTAGGGAGCTCACCAGGGTGCGAGGTGGTGTCGGTTGGATGAAGCAAAGGCTGCCTGGTGCTTGGAGTTGCGGAACAAACTGCAGAGCTGGAGGTGAGGGTTGCCACTCTGCACGGCACCAGCAATCAGCACCCCATGCCGCGCCACCTCACGCCACACCCTGGGTGAGTCGAAGCGTCGGCTAACAAGGCTGTGTTGAAATCAGATAGCTAGCTATCAAATCTGAGGTAATGGAAAGGCCATTTCACAGTGTATGCGTTCAGAAGCAGCGTATGTGTTGAGGGCAGGACACCGAGTGCAGCTCCGTTGCATGCAAGCTGTTGGTTGGGTTGGGTGCGGGGGCCTGGGAGCAGAGTTGGATACTGGAAACGTGAGGAAATTTACGAAAATGCTACTTGTCCTCTCCGCAGATGCTGCATCAGCACACACGGGTCCGCAATGCTCTCCAATGCGGCCCAGTCAGTCACTCGCCGCCACCTCATCGCTCGGTCAGCAGGCAGCGCGGCGGCACATTGAGGTTGAGATCGTACCACGCCGCAAGCTGCTGGCCCAGCGGCACTGCTGCGCTGCATCGCTCCGTGCACTTGCGGTGCCAGTTGAGCAGGTCGGAGAGCTGCGAGCGGGAAGACAGGTGGTGGGGCAGGCAGGCTGGGCCTGAGCGGCTGGGTGGCAGGAACTGAACAGCAATGCCTCCTGCAGCAAGCTTGCCTGCAGCATGCCGACCAGCCAACCTGCTTCACGTTGCCGGTGCCGTCCCGCCGCTCCTGCTTCACCGCAAAATCCGCCAGCGACCGCGAAATGTAGTGGTGCACCACAGCTCCTTGGTAGGAAACCTGCGCAGGGCAGGTATGGCAAATCAGAGAGCACCGAGGCGAGGGCAGGAGCGGCAGCGGCGAGCAGCAAGGCAAAGATTGCCCCCAAACCAGCAGGCCGCAGCCGACGCCGAGCAGGTTCCCCGCCCTGCCCCAGCCGCCCACCTGCTGCCCCGGCTTCAGCAGCGGCCCATCTATCCGGGTGCCGCTGGTGGTCACTGCGTGCCGACCTTTGTGGTAGTTGAAGCTGTGCACCGTCTGCGGCCCCAGCGTGTAGCGCGGCTGCACAAAGCTTTTGATGTGGCGGTGCCCAGCGTGCGCTTCGCGACCACAGCAGGCTGTGTAGCTGGCAAGCAGGCCGTTGGCGGGGCGCTCCACATGCCGGTCGAATGCAAACAGCTGCGGGGAAGGGGTGGCGGTTGGCGGACGCTGGCACTTGCATTCGGGGCAATGTGACGGCAGGCGGGGTTGCAACCAACCCGTACTGCCACGGCTAACCAGCATGCATGCTGCTGGCCAGTGCACCTCGCTGCGGCCTTGCGTCAGCACGTACGCACCTGCCAGTGCAGGCCCAGGCCGCCATGCTGCTCATAGCTGCTCAGCAGCGCCGGCAGTGACTCCCCCCCGTCTTCCAGCACAACAAACTCGTCTGCATCTATGAAGCCTGGCGATCAAGGCGAGAGAGCAGGCAAGGGAATGCGTCAAAGTCAAGGGCAGGCAGCGTGGGCTGCCCATGCACGACTGCTGCTTGACAACCCGATGGCGACACAGCCTTGCGTGCATGCAGCAAAGGGTATGCACACACGCCCAGCCCCAGCACAGCGGCCAACCATCCATCAGCAGCGCGCACCCATCCAGCGGTGCCGCTGCCCGTACCGCTGCAGGCACAGGCTGTAGATGGGGCGCTGCGCATCAGGGGCAGGCAGGAAGGTGCAGAAAGACGGCTGAGCTTCACTCCATCGCCGACAACCAGACAAGCATGCATCTGTGCCCTCTACAGCTAGACTGCTGCACGCTTGGTCAGTGGCCACGAGCTGCCCATGCAAGCTGCATGCCATCTGCACCTGCCAGTTGAAGGAGCGGCCGGGCGCCGGTGGCTCCAGCTGGACTTCCTTGGTCGCATTTGTCAGGTAGGAGTAGTGCACCAGGCCGCTGGCAATCAGGTCTTGCAGCACTGGCTCCATGGGAGGGTCGGACCCGGTGTCAAACACATAAAACTTGCCTGCAGGACGGTAGGCAGGTGCGCACGACATGGCAGGTCGGCTGGAGGCTGCAAGGACGCTGCTTGCCAAGCCATCCTAAACCCAAGCCACGCCCCCTACAGGTACGGCAGTAGGCACGGCAGATAGGCATGGCACGGCAGATGGGCAGGCCAGTCACCTGCACCCAGTTGGGCATGATGCAGCACCCACTCCCGAATGTCGCAGTGCTCGTCTGCAGAGCATGCGGAGCGGGGAGTTGGTTGACACAAATGCAGCCTGCTCGCAGGGAGTTGGTTGGAATCACTGTATCCAACCAATTGGAACCGCCTTCCCAGTGATGCAGCGCGACGGCAGCGCACCTTTGACTGCAATGCACATGGCCAGGGTCGCATGGTCCTGCCCAGCTGGCGGCGGCTCGCGAGCAACCGCGGTCGCATGCTGTTCCTCTGGCTGCTCCTGCTGCTGCTGCTGCTCGGGCTGCTGCTGCTGCGGTGGCGGCGGCGCTACGTGCTGACCTGAAACGTCCAGCTGGTCCCCTGAGACAGCCTGCGGCTGTTGCTGCTGCTCCTTAGGATGGCTTTGATATGTTGTTAACGCTGTTGCGAGTGATTGCTGCTGTTGCTGCTGGAGTGGATGCTGCTGCTGTTCCGTTGCCGCTGCCGCCGCCGCCGCCACCGCTTCCAGGCGGCCCAGGCCCCATGGCCGCCGCGGCGCGCTCGGTGCCTGCGGCCCCCGAGACAGGATCAGGGCGCCTGCCACCAACAGCAAGGCGGCCGCGAGTCCGCGAAATTGCTGTCGAAATTGAACGAGACACTTTGAGCCCGCCCTGCCGTGCTTCATCTGTTATGTTTGTGTTGGGACATAGGCGGCCCGGTTGGTGGGCCAGTTGTGGGTCCAGCCAAGCGGCACCCTTCATTTGGCACAGCAGGCGGCAGAGCGGGCCGCTCGACAGACGCTGAAGTATCGGACGCAGCTGGTTATCGGAGGCCGTTCTGATTTCTGTGAAGCGCGGCGTGGGGACGCCATTAACGCAGCTGCTGCAGCCTTGCATTCACGTGCTTCCGGTTCAGTGGTGCGGTTGACAGCCAACGATGCACTGCGCCAACTTTCCACTGCGTGGCTGCGGGTGTTCTCGTACAACACACCAGCAGCACGCTAGTCAGTCTCGCTCTTGCAGCTGTTGCGTTGCAGCCTGCATGTCCGCGCGTTGCAGCGCACCATTGAGGCAGCCCAGTGACGCATCCGCAGTGCCGCGCAGCAGCAACGGCACACAGCAGGGCTGTCGCAGCTGAGCAATGTGCGCAGCGTGCCATTCGCAGGCCACAATCCCCCCATCCACGGCGCCCAGTGATCACTCCGGCATCTCACAGCCCCATACTGGAGCTGCTGGGTACGCGCCCGGCCTCCGCCGCGCAACGTCGCCGCGGCGGCGGCGCCGAGAAGTACAGCACCAGGGCGGCGCTGCACGCCATGGGGAGCCTCCGGCCTGTCGGCGGGGTCGTTTGTAATTGCAACTCAAAATAGCGGGCCAAGGGCGCCTGCAGCGAGCCGGAGTGGAGCGCTGCAACCGGCAGCCCCGCTTCGCTTGCTGAGCTGTGGAACATACTGTGGAAGTGCTGCTGAGCGATCGCGGAGGCTCCTGCAAGTGAGCTGTGGCTCTGCTGGCAATGCGACCCAAGAACTCGTTCGCTCAGCCTCGCAGTTGTCTCCGCCTTCTTCCCTCGATCGCCCCCTGTTTTGAGGGGTGACCTGTGCTCGCGACAGCCTCTGCGGTACAACCCTAGACTTGCCCGCGTTGGCTGGGCCGCAACGAAGCAGGCAGGGACCGTGGCATGCTTGGCTGCTACCCGGGCAGTGGCTGGACGGCGTTACTGCGTCGCGGGGCCCGGGTGGAGTCAGGCGTGCTGCCGCCGCCGGTCCGCCGCACCAGCGCCCACCTCCTCACCTCCTGCCTCCCTTGCTCTCAGGGCGCCAGGCATGGCGGACGCTGCGGCCGACAGCATGCACTCATGGGCCGACGAGCCTGAGCCTGAGCCCGCCCAGCCGTCGGCACACCGCAATGGCAGGAGCGGGGGCGGCGCTGTCAGCGGCAAGTTTGGCGGCGCGCGGCGGGGGCCACCAGGCATGGCCAAGCCGCAACGGCCCGACGACTCGGAAACCCGGATGCTCATCCAGAAGCTGCAGGAGACAAGTGGGTGCTGCCAGCCAGCGTGCGGTTGCGGCGCCAGGCGGCGAGTGCCGCTGGTCCATTTGGTCGCCCCTTCCGCCGCCGCCGCGCTTGTTGCCCCCTGCCGCGCCCTCGCCATCCCACACCACCCGCTTCGATGCTGCCGCGCTTGTGCATCTGGTGAGTCAGCTGCCGTTGTGCGCCACCTCATCCTGCGCAGTCCAGCAGCACAAGCAGCGGGCGGAGGAAATCACGGCCAGCATCGACGCCAAGCGCAGGTGGGGGCGGTGCTCGCTGCCTGCGTGCGTCGACACACACACCATGTCACTTCATGCCCCGTTTGCTGCAGGGACACAGCCACCTCACACTGCCTGCCACTGAGCCCAAACAGCCTGCTGCATCTCCGCCCTACACGACTCCGCCCTGCCGCTCTCCCTACCGCTCCACCCTTCTCCTCGCCCTTGCCCCTGCCCACTGCAGCGGCCGGGCCAAGGCGAGCCCGCAGCAGGCGGCCCTAAAGAACAAGCTCGGAGAGCTGCGCATGCACCTGGGGCAGCTGACGGTGGGCGCGTGCTGCAGCTGTTCTGGGGAGTTGCGTGCACTGCACCTGGGTGCACTACAGGTGCCACCTAGCAGGCTAGCAGCAGCGGCCAGCAGATGCAGGGCAGGTGCACAGCCCGCTGGCCCTGCCCGCCGCAGCATGCCCCGAAATCTGCAACCCGGTGGGTGCCCCTGCAGGCCCACCGGCAGGCCCAGCTGGAAGTCGGAGGCTGCAGCTTAACCAACCGGTAAACGCATGTCCACCACGCAGGCTCAGCGTCAGGCGCTGCAGTCGCAGCTGGATGTGGCAACGGATGCCCAGGAGCGGACACGCGAGTCGCTGAAGCACTTGAAGACGGGCACGCGCTTCACGCGAGGTGGGCGGCCGGGGCGAGTGGAATGCAACACAACCAAACCAACTCTGACTCACATTCTGCGGGTGCATGAGTGGCTGCTTGTGGGCACAGAATCCGCAGACCTGGCACGCGCCAGGTGCACCAGCGCCTCACGCCACCAGGCGGCGCCGTCCTCACTCGCGTTGCTGAGTTCAAGTGTGTGTCCACCCGCGCTGCCCCTGCAGTGGAGAACATTGACGAGCAGATTGCGGAGCTGGAGGCGCGCCTGGCGGGCAGCAGCGTCAACCTGTCGGGCGGCGGGCTGGCGGGGGAGGAGCGGCAGCGCGTGGAGCGCCAGCTGTCGGCGCTGCACCGCTCCCGCAGGCGAGGTTTTGGAGATGGGGAACAAGTGCAAGCTGGTGTTTAGTATGAGGGCGGGGTGGTGGTGGGTGGAGCGGCGGCGAGCGGCGCTGCAGCGCTCCCGCAGGTTGCTGTTGCCGTGGCGCTTGGGTTGAAGGGCAGCGGATCCATGACGAGGCGCTGCGGCAAGCGCCAGGGACCAAGCCAGCAGCGCTGGCATATCACCTAGCTGCTGCCTCCCCTGCATCTGGTGTGTAGCCACGTTGAGGAGCTGCGGCGCAGCACCAGCGGCAAGGACAAGGACAGCGGCACCGTGGTCGAGCTGCGGGCACGGGTGGCTCGCCTGGATGATCAGATTGAGAAGGTATGGGGTTGCCGTTGTTTGGGGTACGGTTAGTTTGAGGGCAGTTTGAGGGGTGCCGCTGGCGCTTTCTGGTTGGATGCTGAGGACAGGCAGCAGGCAGCCGTAGGATGGGCGCCAGACTTGCAAGTTGTGAGGCTGCCAGACCCAGACCCGTTCGAGGTGACACTGTCTGCACCACCTGCCATTGCAGGCACAGCAGGAGGAGGCGGCCCTGCGTGAGCAGCTGGCAGGGTTCAAGGCGGTTGAAACGGAGCAGTCTGGCGACATCCCCGACCTCATCCGCGAGCGGGACGAGTGCAAGTGAGCAGCTGATGCTGACATGTGGGTTATGCCGAGCTGCTGAAGTTGATGCCTGTCCTGGTTTGCGGGCGAGACAAGTGTAAGTGAGCAGCAGCAGGGGCTGAGCTGGTGTGGCCCAGGTGTTGACGCCCTTGGTGGCTGCAGCTGCATGGCCAAGGGGCATCCATGGGGGCAGCAGTGTGCACGTCGGGCGGGCGATGGCCTTGCGAGCCCAGCAGCTGTGGCGCTGCGATGCCAGCGTGCGCCCCACAGACTCCGCCCCTCACATGCTAGTGCTTTCCTGCACGCCGTCTGCAGGGTGAGTTGAGTCAGAGCGCGACAGCACCAGCCACCCGACTTGTTGTTCGGCCCCTTGGTTGCAGGGCCATCTGCCGCGCGGCGTACAGCAAGGTGGTGGAGCTACGGCAGGCGCTGGATGAGCAGTGGGCGGCGTACAAGCACCAGAACGCGCTGTTCCACCAGCAGCAGGCGTGCAGGGTGCTGCTGGTTTGTGCGGTCATGTCGGGTTTCTGCACTCTGCACAGCTGTTTGCCCTGCGCCGGCCTGTGGATTCACGCTGCAAGCAGCAAACAAAAGAGCAGCGGCAATTGGTGCAGGTGTGCCAGCTGGCTGCGGCGCTCGGACACCTGCAGTCGCCTCACCTTTTTTTGGCGTGCAGGTTGAGAAGCGAGAGCGGCACCAGGAGTACCTTCGGCGCAAGGCAGCTCGCGAGGCAGCGCAGCAGGCACAGAAGGGGCAGCAGGAGGAGGCGGAGGCGGGGAGCGGCGAGTCAGCAGGAGGGGCGGAGGGAGCGGCAGATGCGGCGGCGGAGGGGGCAGCAAACGGGCGGCCGCCTGAGGTCTGCGCCAACGGCAGGGGTGCCAGCGGGCGGGGTGAGCACGGCGCTGAGCGGCATGGGGGCAGGGGCAGGGGTGGGCGGGGCAGAGGCAGGGGGCAGCTAGCGGGGGAGGCAGAGGCCATACTGCAGACTGAAGGGGGTGTGGAGGCTTTGGCAGACGCGGCTGCATGAGCGCTTTGCATGTTAGGGTTTGATACTTGTTTGGTGTTAGCGCGCCCTGTGCGCTACAAATGTGAGCTTACATGATCTTTGGCCAGATGCTGTTCGATCGATTGGATGTAGCGGATCATATGCGATGCTTCTATGATGCTCTTCCGATTGTAAGTAGCCCATTTGAGAAGAGTGCTAGTGTCGTTTGCAACGCATGTGCTAAAGGTTCAAAAGGGGGGACTTGGCAAAAGGAAAACTTTCGGCGAATGCAAGCAGAGAGTGGATTGTGACAGGCAGGGGCGGGGCGGGGGCAGGGCAGGCGAGGAACGGCAAACAGGAAGGAACAAGGCAGGCAGGATCCACAGAAGGCCAATAAAACCAAATGAATGACAAGGCGGAGGAGCGATGTGCCCAGAAAGTGTGAGCCTGGTCGGCTCCGCAGCTGCCGCTCTTGTTGTAACAGTTGCTGTGAAGACCATTGCTGCCCTCACCGAGCAGACTCGCCCTCTCACAGCTGCTGTGCAGAGCATTCCGGGCACAGTGGCTGAGGGTTGCTGCCCGCACGTGCCAGCGGCGGCAGGCTGCCAGCGCGCAGCAGCGGCGCTGTGCTGCCTTCGGAGGCGGCTGAGGCTTGAGTGTCGATTGAAGCGCAGCGGCTTGGTGCGGACGACTGGCTGCCGTCGGTGGCAGGCTGGCTGCTGGCTGGGGTTACGGCCTGCTGTGCCTGCTGTGCCTGCTTGGCCTGCCAGCGGACAGCTTGCAGCAGTTCCTGAAGCTGGGGCAGCAGGTCGCTGAAGCGCGGCCTGCAAAGCAACCAAACACAGGGGGTGGCAAGCGGCCACTGCCTTGGGCGGCCGGGCGTCTGAAAGCTGTGGTGGCACAGGACGCACATGAGTGCAAGCTGCATCCCCCCTCCGAATAGGCAACCACCCACCCCACCTGCGCTGCGGGTCCTCCGCCCAGCAGGCGGCCATGAGGGCAGCCAGCCGCGGCGGGCAGTTGGGAAGCGGCGGCGGGCGGGCACCCTGCGGCGGGCGATGGGCAGGGGGATGGGCAGGGGAATGGGAAGGGGATGGGCAGGGGCAGCCAGGTTGGACGTGTTGCTGTGTGGCAAGGCACTTGACGCCTTGCGCCCTGTGGCAACTACGCACGATCTGTAGCTCACATCTCAGCAGCCAGCCAGCCCACCCATCCCTGATACACCCTCCACCCCCCACCCCACCTCCCCACCTGCTGCGTGACCTGCAGGATGATCTGCATGGGGTGATGCCCCCGCCACGCCTCCTCCCCCGCCACCAGCTCCCAGGCTGCGGCAGCAACGGAGGGCAGGGAGCATATGGCAGGCTGAATGTGCAAGCCGGCGCCCATAGGCTTGCCGTGACACTACAGACCCAACATGCCCTACATGTGAGCATCCAGCCACACCTCCACTTCGCGACTGAAAAGAACTGTAGCCACCCACCCAGCACGCCAAAGGCGTAGACATCCACCGGTGCGGCCAGGCGCCCCTCCCGCAGCAGCTCGGGGGCGGCGTGGGTGGGGGTGCCCAGGCTGCCCGTCCGCACATGCGTCGCGNCGGGGCATGTTGGCACCGCATGGCATGTGGAGTCGTGAGCAGGCGTGACATGCGTGCCGTGGACAAGATTTGGCACGCATGGCAGGGCAGGGCAGGGCATGGCATCTACATGAGCATGGCAGGCTTAGTTAGGACGGTGGCCTCCACTCGGCCATGACAGACATGCTGCTTCAAAAGGACAACTGCCGACGCTTTGCAGTACCCACCTGCTGAGCCCAAAGTCTGCCAGCTTGCACTGAAACCCGCGTGCACTATTGCGCACCCCCTTCAGCAGCACGTTGGCGGGCTTGAGGTCTGGGGGTGCGGGGATGGTGGGGAGTGGAGAGTGGCAGCAATCAAAGGATGGCATGGGCCAGGCATGCCTGGTGCATGACAGCTGCATGGCATGGCATGGCGCACTGCACTGCACGGCATGGCATGGCATGGCGGTATATGGGAAGGCAACCTGCTGCGCCGGCCTAGCACTTGCACCCCCATCCCTGGTGCTGCCAAGGTACCCACCCCCGTGCACAATGCCCAGTGAGTGGAGGTAGGACATGCCGCTGGCCACGTCCAGCAGGCACAGCAACACCGCCACCTGTAGTTGGAGGGGCCGGAGGGCAGCTGGGCATCTGCAGGGCCACTGGATGCGACACATGCCAACACCTGCTTGCAAGCTCGCAGCGTGGGGCCTACGCTGGTTGCAACCTTCCACGCCGCCTCCGGCCTGCGCCAACCCACCATGTGCGGGCGGCCGTCCTTGCCCACCAGGCGGCGCTCGGCCAGGGCGTCGGCCAGCGAGCCGCGGTCGCAGTACTGCAGTTGGTGGTCCCAAAGAGCAGTTGAACATCCGAAATAATGTTGCACGTGCATCAAAGCAGACGGTTGCCGCACCCCTGCCTGAGGCATCAGCACTGCATGCCACGTGGTATGGGTGGTGCTGCCATCATGCATTCAAACCGCCCTTGCTGAGCCACCCACCTCCAGCACCATCCAGGTCTCATACAGCCCTGGTGCCAGGGGGCCGTAGGGGTCGGCCACCTCCTCGCCCTCCGCCCCCGACAGCAGGCTGTGCACGCGGCGGGGCGGCTCAGTCTCAGCCGCAGGAATGGAGGCACTGCTGCCAACAATTGCCTCTGAAGCTCGGTCAGAAGCTGCAGCAGCAGTGGGGCCGCCGTCCAAGGCCGCTTCAATGCTGGGCATGCTTTCCTCAGACTGCACCAAATCGGCGCCTCGCAGCAGGCGAATCATGGAGAGCTTGTAGGTAGTCACGCAGTTAGGGTGGCTCACGCCCATGCTGCGAGGGTGGGCGGGGTGAACACAATGAGAGCCTTTCAGCATGCAGGGAGGGATGGTGAGCCGCCGTGCACAAATGACCGCGAGCATGCCTGCAAGCCGCCCACGCAGCGTCCAGGGCACAACCCGGGAGGAGGCGAGTGTGCAGCATTCTACTCTGGGACCGAAGGTTCCCAAGTGCCCAGCGGTCCAGCAGCGCCTCACCAGAGCAGTGGCTCGCGAGCGAGCGCATTTGAGCCGCACACCTCGCAGCCGCCGTGGCTACAGCACGCTGCTGAGGTTGCTGTCACGCTGTGCTCCACCACCTGTCCAGTGCAAAGTGAGGCGTGCACATGCGTGGCACACAAGAGAACACCTGATGTCGACGACGGTTGGAAACGGAAGATGCAAGCGCTCCGAGCACCCCAGCCACCACAGTACTGCAGTGGGGGACTCCATGCCCACCTTCACAGCTGTCCATGCACCATTCCAGCGGCTCTTATAAACACGCCCAAAAGCTGCACAGCAGGGACGCGCGGGAGTTCAGCGTTCTTTGCGCGCCTGGCATCCAGTGGCAACGACACAAAGTGCGGTCGGCGCCTCCCGACAAGCGCAGCTGCGCCAGACGTGGCAGACAGGAAGACGGCTGGCCCCACCTCCCCTGCCCAGCAGCTCGCCAACCTCCAGGCCCTCTATCACGCCAAACCTGCAGAGCAGCATTGCCATGGCACGGAGCAGGTTGTGGCACTGCTTATGAGCGGGCAGCACTCCAGGCGCACAGCCGGGACTGGCTTAAAGTGCTTGCGACTGCGCTCAACCGCACAGCATTCCGCAACCCGCCTGCAACGAAACAAGGGGTCGGCATGCCACCCCTCGGCACTCAGCGCTCGTTCCAGCTGGCCCGACCCGGCACGAGACGCGCTGCGAGCTCCATGGCTGCCTGCTGCCCCCAGGCCGCCGCTGCTCAGGGCGGGGCTCAGCTCTGCGCCCAGCTGGCGATCTCCAGACTCCATTCGGTGCAGGCTCTTGGTGCGAGGGCTCATGACCTCCTCCTTGCCCTCTCCTCGCTGGCTGGCTGCTGCCGCTGCTGCCGCTGCTGCAGCCGCACGACAAGCGCGGGCCCGGCGGCGGCGGTGCCACAGCGCTAAGCCTGTGACGGCGAGAGCTGTGCCGAATGCTGCTGCAGCTGAGGCTAGCACCGGCAGCAGCCAGCCCTGCGATCCACCACTGCTGCTGCTGCTGCCGCCATCAGGCATCGCACTGTGAGCCGGCCCAGCCAGCGTGCCGCGCTGCAGCTGCAGCTCCGCCGCCAACGAAACCGCGCTGTCCTCCTCACAGTCCACAATCTGTGCCAAGGTGGCAGGCAGAATGAGCGTGCGGCATGGCTGCAACGGTGGATGCGGCAGCAGGGCCCATTGGCTTGCCTCTCAGCGGCATTGGCCCGGCCATTGTGCAGCATTTGGAAGCAGGCTCGTTCCATGTGCAGTGGGGGCATGCAGGCAGCACCATCAACTGTTACATGGCCCTGCTCACTGTGTTGGACATGCAGTAAAACCCAAAGCCCACTGCAGGAAGGGACCAGAGGAGAGCAGCGTGCGGCATGTGGGGAAGCGGGAGAGCAGCCGCAGCGGCTGGCACACACAGCAGCGGTGCAACTGATGCCACTGAGCGGCACTGCCTGCTGCTGGCTCGGACTGCTGGCCGCACCTTCATGCTTGCTCAACACGTCAACAATTGGCTCCTTGCGCCTCCAGGGCGGAAGCACGACATAGCCGCTCTCTCCCAGCACCCGCGCCCCCTTGGGGCCGATCATCTGCCACGTGAGCGCATCAGGGGGAGTGAGCGCAGGGGCAGCAGGCTGAGTGCAAGCCTCTTTGATGATCATCTGGTCATGAGCAGGCTGAGTGCACGTCATGCAAGGTGGGGACGGCAGGACCCGGGCAGCGCCAGAGGAGGCTGCTAACCTGAACTCAAGGTCCTCGAGTGCAGCGGTGGAAGCAGCAGGAGTGGTCACGGGCAGGGAGGCAGCCTGACCGCATCACTGCAATCCCCTGCAATGCTTCCCACCTGTTGGATCAGCTGCACGGTGATGTTGTTGGAGCGTGCCGAGCAGGGGCTGACGATGGCGTGCAAAACAGAGTGCTCGATAGACACCCTGTGGCCGCTCTCGCCATCGACCTGCATTGAGGGAACGGCAGGAATGCACCGCCGGCGTTGGCAACCAGCGTGCAGATTACCACATGGAATCAGGTGAACATGAGGTCAGGTGAGCATGAGATCCGGTGAACATGCGGGGACAAAGACCCGCCGCGGCCATCATGCAAGCCATGTGATGTTGACATGGATGCTGTACACGGCAGTTAGCTGAATCGCTTGCTCACGGTCGGCCAGAGGGGCGATCCAGGGATGGCTGTGGTGCGGTTGGTGAGCACAGCGGAGGCGGGGGCGATGCCTGCGCTCAAATGCACATTTGGCGATCTTACAAGCGTCGTGGGCGAGAATGCAGTCTGCAGCGCTGCCTGCAGCGCTGCCTGTGGAGTGGGTGGCTGCTGGGTAGCAGCTGCGCAGGGGCCTTACAGCAATTGACCCTTATGCCGCAGGGCACGCAAGCAGCTGCCGCACCTTGCAGGTGAACCTTGCTGAGCGTGAGGCCGCTGTCCGACGACAGATACAGCAGCTGGGGCTGCTCCGCCAAGTCCAACGCTGCAGCGGGCAGGCTATTTCATTTGGTGGCGCAAGGAGGCGGGCGAAAGTAATTGGCTATACGGCAGGCGGCTGGCTCCACGCAGACCATCCATGATGCGACAACCGGAAGCCTTGTGCCGTGCCGCTGTGTAGCTCGCACCTGCAGGCTGTGTGGCAGCGCACTTCAAGTGCAAGCAGTTCTGAAGAAAGTTCCCCTCCTGTCCGCGCTCACTCTTCAGGGTTTCATCATTCGACAGCACGTCTACGTTCCGGCCGCGCAGCGCAATGGGCAGTTGGGGGCCCCAGTGGCTCCAGTTGGCAATGCGCAGGTCGATGTGGACTGTGGGGGGTGGGCACCACAACAGGTCAACCGATCGAGTTGGCTGCCGATCTCGCAACAGCCAGCGGCCCCAATACGCCGCATGCAATGGGAACAACACTGCCTTGTCCATCATGCCGACATCCAGACACGGCCGACCTTCAATGTCCAAGAGGCAAACTGTGCCATTTAGCTCAAGGCGCAGAATGCGGCAAAGCGCACCTCCGAGCACGATGCGCGTCACATGGGGCGTGGCCAGCAGCTGCATGAACTCGTCAGCTCTGCCCGCCACTCCTGCAGGAGGGCACGGCCAGACCATGGGCAAGTGGGGGCATGTGCTAGTCATTCAAGGCGCAGATGCGTCGCTGGCCCGTTCAAGCGCAGCAACAAGGTTCAGTGCAGGCACCGCTGATCCAAGCCAGGGAACAGAGCCGATTGAAGCCAGGGAGCAGAGCCGATCGAAGCCAGGAAGCAGAGCAGCAGTCTTAGTGGCAGACCATTTGAGGCATGCCCACAGCACAGCTCCGCGCCAAACCCACCAGCGTGCGCGGTCTGGTTTGTCGCCAGTGCAGCCATGAACGCTTGGCTGCTGTTGGTTGTGGCGGCAGAGCAGGCCAGCATGACGCCCTGCACGCTGAAATGCATGTTGCCGACTGCGAGCAGCGAGCCGGCAGACATGCACGTGCGTCAGCTTGCACATTGATCGAAGACTGGACCGAGCAGCGCTGCTGCTGGCTTGCCGGCATTGAGCAGAGAGGGATGACAGGCACCCACTGCTTGCTAGCGGCCCAATGACCGTCGGCATGTGCCACTCACTGGGGTCCCCGGTTGCCAGGTTGCGTACTGGGTACGTGAAGTTGAGCTGTTGCTCCACCAGGATGGTGAGGTCGCCCTGCGGGAGGAAGGCCAAATGCAGTCATTTTTTTGTGGCAACGAGGCTACGCACTTGGCAGAGGTGGATGTGCTCAACTGCTGCTGTGTCGGGATGATGAGGTCGCCCTGCCGAAGCAGCATGTGACAGCAGGCACAGCTAGTGCGAGCTCGGGCTACCCATAGACACCCCGCGATATGGAGGCTGCCATGTGACATGGGCTGCTGCTGTCAACCACAAGTACTGCATACATATGTGATCAGGACACCAAACAACGAGCCAGCCTCTTGGCAGCTGCGGCTGGTGAGCCTGTGCCGCACCTGCTGTGTGATGGTCTCGGTGCCTCCGGCCATGCGCCGCAGCGCGTGCATTGAGAAGCTTGTGCTGTTGGCGGTGCAGCTCTTGGCGATGGAGCGGATCTGGCAGTCACAGAACATCATGAGGTGGCCTGGGCAGGAGGACGGGGCAGGGTAGGAGAGAGCGGGGGACTGAGCTGTTGGCAGGACAGGCCACCGGGCGGCACCAACCAGCACAACATGTGTACAAGCTTTCAGCACTGCGAAAACCGTGCTCGAGCACAGGCAGCAGAGTAGGTTAGCGCACTGAGCAGCTGCTGTTTCTTGCCTGGCTCGCCGGTTGTGGTAGGCCACAGCGGCGCAGCCACCATCTGCAGTGCGAATGGCATACGCAGCATGTTGCCGGCACCAGCACAAGAGCGCAGGTGGTCCATGCAAGACGCATGCGCAAATTGAATGCATGGGCACGTCGATGTGAGGGAGAGGCCAACACGCCCTGCGGACAGCAGCCAGCATGCATCTGGAAGTAGAGCGGACACAGCATGCAGCAACACACCTGGGTGGTCAGGCCAGCGGCCAGGCCAGCGGCTGCGGGCGCCATGCCTTGCAGGATGAGGCTGCGAAACACCGAGGAATGCCCCGCCTGTGCCATGGTGTGTGTTGGAGAGGAGCGGCAGGGCACACGTCGATCAACCACCCCGTCAACAAGTCTGCTTGCAGCTGAGCAGTTGCAGCTCATGCCACCTATGGGCCTCACCGGATGGTGAATCAGGTTGACGGCCCTGCAAAGGCCCATGACAAGAGGAGTTGGCGCTTGAGGCAGGAGGCATGGAGTGTCGGTTGGGCAGGAAGCACATCAGACCGGCCTGCCGCAGGGTGGAGGTCAGGCCGGCGCCGGCGGCAGGCCAGTGGCAGATGGGCGCACAACTGAGCACAACTGCAGCGCTGCCCCTGCCCCTGCCCCTGCCCCTGCCCCTGCCCCTGCCCCTGCCCCTGCCCCTGCCCCTGCCCCTGCCCCTGCCCCTGCCCCTGCCC
>RRZL01000042.1:1864159-1895368 GCA_006782975.1 Chlorella sp. Dachan
GCTGCTGCGGGCCACGAGGCGGCAGGCCATGCGGCGGCACAGCGCGCCGAGACGCAGCCAGCGGTGCACGCAGCGTCGGCAGCAGCAGAGTGGGGGCGCGCGGCGGCTGCCTGGCGGGCCGCATTCGATGCCCTGGAGGCTGCAGGGCAGGCAGACCCGGATGCAGAGGTGGTGCGGCAGGCGGCGGCTGAAGTTGAGGCAGCAGGCGGCGTCATGCCCCAGCTGCGCGATGAGCAGGAGTGAGCAGCTCTGTCTACCTGTGGTCTTCTTATGGCTTTGCATTATGGCCACCTCTAGCATTCGAGCTTTGCATGCCAACTAATCCCACACACATTGGCCTCTTGGAAACTTTACTCTGCAACCCACGAACACCCATGAACTTCCTTGCACAGGATGCTGCTCTGCTCCTGTTTGCTCTCCACAGACTCACAGAGCGCCTCCATAATCAGCCAAAAGGCGGATGACCTAGGCCAGGCCTGCCGGGCCCGCCTCAGTTGCCGGTCCGCGCAGCGGCGGCAGGGGTGCAGCCTCTGCTGCCGAGAACGCCACGGGCTGCAAGCGGCATGGTGCAGAAGGCATGGCGACTGAGGCCCACACGTGTTTCGTGCACAATGCCTTGCCTGTATCCCGCAGCATACCCGCACACGCATGGGCTGCCCAGCACAGCCAACCGATGCCGCCACCACGCCGCACCTGAGCCGCCGCACGGTTGATCTTGGCAAACAGCAGGCGCAGCACGCGCTCCCGGTCCTGCCAGCTCAGCGTGCGGATGTCGGCAGCTGGCGTGCCAGTGACTGCCACCGCTGCTGCCGTGGGGCTCGGAGCAGCGCAGCCTGTCCTGCAGGACAAAGGGCTGCCCTGCTGCGTCCAGCCGGCTCCCTCGCATGTGGCGCAGCTGCCAGCTGGCGTACTGCTGTCGGTGTTGCTGCCGGCGGAAGCGCCTGACGCAGCCATGCCGCCCACCTCTGGCTGGTGCAGTGGGTCCTCAACCCGGCCTCCTGCCCTTCCTTCTACCGCTGCTGTGGGCGGCACCCACAAACGCATGGGTCCTGCTGCTGCCCCAGCTGCCGCCCCAGCCCCTGCTGCCTCCGCCGCCATTTGGGCCCGCACCAGCTGGATGGAGGACACCAGGAAGGACTCCACCTCGCTGCGCTGCAGCAGCACCTGCTGGGCCAGGCGGCGCACGTGGCGCAGCTCCCGTGTGCGCAACTGCAGCAGCCTGCAAGGATAGGAGGGCAGTGGGGAGACAGTTGTGAGCGAAATGCTGGTGGGGTGGGCCAAGGCGGGCGCAGCTCCAGCATGCGCACCTGCAGCAGCCTGCAAGGATGGGAGATCAGGATTCAATCGGGGTGCGTGACCTAGGACACCCGCCGCAGGTGCTGATTAAGCGGGTTGTGCCAAGCCAAGCCAAGCCTGCTGCACTGCAGCAACGCCACCCACGTGTGCCCGCCTACCTGCGCAGCGAGTTCTGTTCCGCCGCCGCATCAGCCAGCTGCGCCCGAAGCTGCTGCTCCAGCGCCGCCTTCTCCTGCAGGGCGGGCGGTGGCGGGCAGGAGGGCAGACAGCGGTCGGCCGTGCATCCTGTATGGACACTGACAGATGCCTCCAATCAGCGAGCCTCTTACAAGCGCCTCGCTATGCAGCGCTGACCAGCTGAGCGTCGCACCCTACCACCTGCCCTCCTCACTCCCATCCGCAGCTAGGCTGCCCCCCTCAACATACCTGCTCAAAGTCGGCGGCCATGCGCACCAGGCCCTTCTCCAGCGACGTGATCTTGGTGCGCGCGCTGCGGATCTCGCGCGCCTGCAGGGGCGGGGCAGTGAGCCAGGAGCCGGCAGCTGACGATGCATGGAGGCGGCAGCGACACAATGAGCCGGCGGCGCGTCGACAGGCGGGCTTTTCAGGCATGCTGCGCCTGGCTGACTGCTCCTGCCTGCTGCAGCCAGCCGAGGATGCTTCACAAATGCAACGGTGCATCCCTCCGCACCCACCTGCCCCGTGCCACGCTTGGCGTACTGCGCCTCCATCTCCTGGCGCAGGGCCACGTCCCGCAGCAGCCCCGCTCGCTCGCCCTCCAGCGCCTTCATCTCTCGCTGCAGCGCCTCCGCCTCCTGTGGATTTGTGCGGACAATGTGTGCTGTTTGCAAGACTGATGGCGCAGGGTGCACTGCCGTGCCCGTGCGCAGACACTAGTGTAGCACCATGGTTTGCAGCCACAAACTGGGCAGCAGCGCAAACAGGCCATGCCCGCCTGGATGCATGCATTGTCGGTTCCACAGGCTGCCCACGCGTCCAACCCCCCATGGCTGCCTGCCCACCCACCCACCTGCCCATACCGCTCCATCTCCGCTGCCGCCCTGCGGCTGTGCGCCAGCAGGCGGTGCACCTCGCCCTCAGCGTACAGAGCATCGCCGCCATCACCATCCTCGTCTCCTGCGCCGCTGCTGCCGGCATCCATGCGGTGCTCGGCCTCGTGCAGGCGCCGCTGCAGCACACGGATCTGTGGCATTGGGGCAGGAGAGCAAAGGGCTCGTTACAGCACTGCCCGGACCTACATGCAACTGCCTGGCAAGGATCAGAGGTTGCAGCACCCGCCAGCAGCAGCATGGTGCGCCCCACATCCACCGGGTGCTCGCCCCACCGGCCCACCTTCTCCCCCGCCTCCTCAGCCGCCGCCGCCTTTTCGGCGCGCAGGCGCTGCAGCTCTGACTGCAGCGACTCGCGCTGCGCAGCAAACTCCGCCAGCCCGTCCAACTTGGCCTGCAGGCCCGCCGCTGCCTGCTGCAGCAGCGCCGCCTCGGCCGCCGCCGCTGCCGCCAGCGCAGCCTCACGCTGCTCGGCCGCCGTCTGCGCCTCTGCCAGCCGCGTCTCGGCTGCGGCAGCACCCGCCTGAGCAGCCGCCAGTTGTGCATCCTTCTCAGCCATCAACAGTCGATGGTGTGCCGCCACTTCGGCTGCCTCCTGCCCCTCGTGCCGCCGCGCCGCCTGCAGCGCCTCATGCTCCACCGACAGCGCCTCCAGAGCTGCCTGCGTGGCGGCCAGCTGTGCCGCTGCCTGGCGTGCCCTGCTTGGAGGGAATGGAGAGGCTGGGGTGTTGTGGCATGGAGTGCGGCGGCGGCATCATGTGAATGAAGGGAGGGCGGCGGGCTTGCGGCGGCGGCGGAGGAGCCTGGGACGGGGCGCCCCACCATGGCGTCCAATTGACACACGGCCGCGCACCTCTCCTCCTCCAGCAGCGCCTGGACGTCGCAGGCGGGCGTGGCCTCGTTGTCCGAGGGCGCCGGCGCGCCGCTGCGCCGTTTGGTTGTGCGTGCCGACATTGGTCTGGGCTGGGGGAGGGCGGCTGGGGTTGCTGACCGCGACAAACGGGCGCCCTGGAGACCAGAGAGGGAGTCAAGGGCGGTCCTCCATGCAGGCACCCAGTTGTGATTTATTAGCCACACTGAGGTGCTCTGCGTGTCGACGCATTGCTCTGATCGCTCGTGGGGCACCCAGGCCGCTTGCAAGTAGCTGCCAGCAGCGAGCGGCGGAGGCCGAGGGGCTGCAGCGGCCCTCGTGCCTTGTGCGTGGTGCACGTGCATCGACAGAGCGATCGTGCATCCCCTGCGGTGCTGTCGAGCGGGTGGGCCGAACTGCCGGCGCCTCCCGCTTCGCTGTCTTGCCTTCCGCCCGTCTGCTTGCGACTGTGCAAAGATCCGGCCACCAAGAGGCTGATCAGGCAGCCGGCAGCATCGCCGCCGCTCGCTGACCGCACCGCCGCCTGCCGCCGCTCCTGCCGCCACGCCTGCAGACTGGTGCTGCGCCAGGGGAGGCCCCCCACCGGCTCGCGCAGCGCCCAGCAGCAGCCATGGCCGGCGGCAAGAAGCCCAAGGGAGAGGTGCACGAGGTGATCAACGCGCTGGAGGTGCTGTCGGCGCAGAATGGCCAGCGCCCCGACGTCGTGCAGAACAAGCGCGACTGCTTCCAGGTGCCGGGGCCAGGGCTGGTGCTTGGGGCAAATGCTGCTGCTGTCGATGTGCCGCGCTGTGTGGTGCTGGAGTGCTGGACGGTATACAAGCAGGCGCAGTTGTGTTGGGCGGGTGCCTGTGGCCGCCGTCATGCCCGTCCCGCTGGCCGCCCACCCCTCCCTGCCTGCACATGTCTCCCTTGCCACCCCCTGCCCGCCCGCAGAAGCTGATCCGCTACATGACGCAGGGCATCGACATGAGCGCCGCCTTTGTGCCCGCCACCAAGTGGGTGCTGGCCTCAGCAAGGCTGGATGCATGCCTTTGCTGTCAGCAGCTGTGCACAGCGTGCCATCATGCTCACACAGACTAGTCGATGTGGGATGGGCTGGGGTGCAGTGGCCAGAGCTGCTGCGATGCCTGCCCCGCCCCGCCTGCAGGTGTGTGGCGCTCAGCAAGCACGACCTGCCGCTGAAGAAGATGCTGTACCTCTACCTGCGCACCGCCGCCAAGCAGAACGCGGCGGTGGCGCTGCTGGTGGTGCAGGTGCGCTTTTGGTTTTGGGAGAGGAAGTGACCGTGTTTGAGGCTCGTGTCTAGCTATAGCTAGCTATAGCGCGCTGCCGCCCACCAGAATGCAGCGGGGGCGCTGCTGGTGGTGCAGGTGCGGGGGCGCCTAGAAGGTGTGGCGTCCTATGCCTTAGTCTGCATCACACATGCCAATTGAACCAGCATGCAGCGGTGGTGCTGAGCACGAGCGGTTGCGCCGGGCACCTCTTGGCTAACTGCACATGCTTGGCTGCGGTCCTGCTGAGACGCGTCGCTACCACGGCCCCCTCAAGCCTGCTCCTGGTCCTGCCCCTCGCCGCAGACCCTGCTGAACGACTGCAAAGATTTGGACCCCACGATGCGCGGGCTGGCTGTGCGCTCCATGGCGGGCCTGCGGGTGCCGGAGCTCATGGACAGCGTGGTGAGTACTCGGTGACTTTTGCAGGTTGAGGGATTGGTGAGGCTGGGAGCGCGCCATGTTCGGCCTGCGGGTGCCGGAGCTGGTGGACAGTGTGTGTATGGAGCGCACGGAACGCATGTTGATGGCCATTTTTTTATGAACGCGTGCTCCGTGCCGGTCAGCGCCCAAATGCATGGGCGCTGTATTGAGGTCTCGGGCTTGTCACGTCCACCCACACACAAGCTGTTTTTTTTACACAGCACCGCCTGCTGCATCACACTCCAACTGCCCGCAGTTCCAGGCGGTGGACGGCGGGCTGCGGGACGGGCACCCCTACGTGCGCGAGGCGGCGGTCATGGGCGTGCTCAAGTGCTACCACCAGGCAAGTGCACCCCCAGCCCAAACAGCCATGGCGCCAGCCAGCTCCAAGTGCAGCCGCTTTCGCTGGTGGTGCGCTCTGCCGGCCTGCCTGGAGTGGGTGCCGCCTGGCCGCCCACCTTATGCTGCTGCCAATTTGCTGTCACTGCAGGACGCCGCGGGCGTGCGCATGCGGGGGCTGCTGGATCAGGTTGAGAAGCTGCTGTCCTCGGATTCAGACCCCCAGGTGCGGGCAGTCCTGTGAATGAGGGTTGCAAAGATTGCAGCAGGTCGAGAAGCTGCTGTCCTCTTGGGTTCAGAGCCCCGGGTGCTGGCAGGTTTGTGGTTGCGCCGTCCGCCCGCCTGCCAGGGCGGCGCTGCTCTGCCAGCAGCCATGCTGAGTGCGTGCGTCCAACCGCCCCACCGCCTCCCGCGCGCAGCAGGTCGCGCATGTCAAGGCTGCAGCCTTTATGCCCCTTTGTCCCGCAGGTTGTGGCCAACTGCCTGTACGTGATGCAGCAGGTTGGCATGCTGGAGGGTCGGGTCACGCGGCAGCTCATCATCTCCCTGCTCAACCACATCCGCTCGTTCAGGTGGGCACTGCACAGTGGGGCTGCACACTTGTAATAGGCTGCGCGTGCTGCCATGCTCTGCGGCTGCCCAACCGTCTTCCCACCTGCCACATGGTGCTGCAGTGCTTGGTGGATCTGGCAGCGCATTGCTGCCAGCGCCGTGCACTCTCCCATCCCTCACCAGCTGTTATTGTGCCCTTTGCAGTGACTGGGCGCAGTGCTTTGTGCTGGAACTGGTCACGCATTACCAGCCGGCCTCTGAGGAGGAGCGTTTCGACATCCTGGAGGTCCGTGCTACAAAAGTCGTGCAACCGTGTGCAGCAGTTGATACATGTGCCTGCTTGGTCTGAGGATGCGCTGGGAAGGGTTTATGAAAGTGTGCGAATGTCCGCTCTTTTGGACTGCAAGTTTTCGCACCCCTCCAACCTGCGATTCAGGTGCTGGACTGTGTGGTCGGAACCAGCGCAGCTCAGGGTTTATCATGCCAACTTGCATCTTCACTTTCCTTCCCACCAACTCAAACCCCACACTTTTTTTGTTCCACATCTCAGGTGCTGGACTTTGGGCTGAACCACCGCAGCTCAGGATTTGCCATGCCAACTTGCGTCTTCACCCTCCCACCAACTCAAACTGCACACCCACCCACCAAACCGACAGGTGCTGGACTTTGGGCAGGTGCTGGACTTTGGGCTGAACCACCGCAGCTCAGGATTTGCCATGCCAACTTGCGTCTTCACCCTCCCACCAACTCAAACTGCACACCCACCCACCAAACCGACAGGTGCTGGACTTTGGGCTGAACCACCGCAACTCGGCGGTGGTCATGGCCACGGCCAAGCTCTTCCTGCACTACACCCTGGCCTTCCCGGCGCAGCACCAGCAGGTGGGGAAGCCGTGGGCACTTGGACGCAGAGTGTGCGTGTGCGTGTTTGGGACGTGCACAGTCCTGCACTACACCCTGGCCTTCCCGGCGCAGCACCAGCAGGTGCTGCCATGTGTCCGCGGCACCAGCGGCAGTGCCATGGCTCCGTGCACGACAGCCAAAGCTGGGTTCCTGTTGTTGTGTGCACAGCGATACGCAGATGTGCTGCTACCATGGCCCCGTGTGCAAACCCAAATCTGCCTGCTGCGCGTGCCCTCTGTGCAGGTCCTCGAAACGCTGAAGGACCCGCTGCAGACGCTGATCCAGGGGCGGGAGGCAGAGGTGGTGTACGCAGTGCTGTCCAACTTCTTGGTGTTGGCGCAGCGCTACCCGCTCATCTTCTCCCAGGTCAGTGGCGCCTGGCTGGGCGGCTGGCACAGTTCGCCGCTAGTGACGGGCATTTTTATCGCCGTGCCCTGCCACCCGGTGCACACTTCCGCTGTACCGCCCGCATGGTGCCGCGTTTGCTGCTCAAGTTCTCGTATTTCAAGGCAAGACGCAACTTGGTAGATCTTATTTTTGGTTGAACCGTCGGTTCGACTGCCCTCCCTGCCGCAGCTGTACCCCGAGTTCTTCTGCCGCTACGAAGACCCATCCTACCTCAAGGCACTCAAGGCGAGTTTGCTGTCAGCAGCAAATGGGCGGCCATTGGCGGGGGTGGGGCCTTTGGAGGGCGGGCAGCCGGTGAGCCATGCGCCGCTGCAGCACCCCGCAGGCTGGATGCACACCACGGGCAGAAGGCAAGTGAACCTGCTGCCAGTTTGAACCCGCCGATTGCCGCTGCTCTCTGCTGGCCAGGTGGACATCCTGATTGCGATTGCCGACCAGACCAACGCGTACGAAATTGCAGAGGAGATGACGCAGGTGGGAGGGGAGGCGACAGGCCATCCTGTCATTGGGTCTTGAGGCTGGGCTTGCTGTGATGGCTGTGCGGTTGCCAGCCTGGAGAGGCTTGCGAGCCGCCTGGGCCAGAGTGCGCAGGGCATTCATGCGCCGGGCTGCCTCGAGTCCCACTTCCCACCTGGAGGACGGGGTAGCTGAATCGGCAGATCGATGCACTGCCGCTGAATGGGCGTGTCCGTGCCCCAACTTGCTTGCACTTGCTTGGGGACTCCGACACTGGCTGCCCTTGCTTTTATTTTATCAACTTGCTGCAGTACGTCAAGGACGTGGATGAGGACTTGGCTCGGGCGGCCATCCGTGCGGTGGGGCAGATCGCGCTCAAGGCGAGTCGGGTGCCTAACCGAATGTGCCGATTGAAGGGTCGCTTGCTTTGACGACTCTGAGCGCGATCCAGCTTTGGCACTGCAGTCCTCTCCCAGATAACAGCTGCCACATTTGCGTCCCCCTCGATCTCGCGTCCCCAACGTTTGCAGGTGCACAATAGCGGCATCCTGGACCGCTGCCTTCCCTGCCCGTGCATGCACACTATGCATACTACCTGGAATATCGGGTTCCTCAACAACTGCGGGCGTGCCTCAACTTTTGTTGTGCAGGTGCCCGACGTGAACGGCATCCTGGACCGCCTCCTGCTCTTCCTGGGCTACGAAAAGGATTTTGTGACGGCAGAGTCGCTCATCCAGGCAAGCGGGTGCACACGGAAATGCTTGACAGCCGAAAGCAAGTGGCTGGCGGCAGACGTGGTTGCCAGCAGACGGGGGTACTGGGCTCCTTGCTATCAAGTGCTCCGAAGTGTTGGCATGGATCGGCAGCCTATGTTGGAGTGCATCGGGTGGCGGGCCGGCCGAGGTTGCCCTGTCCCGGCTTCCCGAGGTTCATAGCCCTTGCTGCCGATTGGGAATCACTGCTCACCTTGGCCGCCCTGTTCTGCAGATGACTGATGTGCTGCGGCGCTACCCGGATGCAGCAGAGGCGTGCGTGGAAGCAGTGGCAGCCATCCCTGAGGAGGTGAGGGGAAGCGGCAGGCATGCTTACCAACAAATGAGGGGTAGCGTCTGGCACGCCCCAGGGCTGGCCAGAGGTGCGGTTGCTGAGATGCGATGCAACGTGCTGCTCTGCGCTGCTTGCCGCCAGGCGCCATGGGCTGTGCTGCATGCATTTTTGGCAAGTCGCATGCTGCGTTCATGTCCAGAACGGCGTCCACGCCCCTCCCCACCTTGCTCCCTCTCAGTCCATCACTGAGCCCGCCGCTCGAGCCGCCTACCTCTGGGTGCTCGGGGAGTTTGGCTCCCGCATCCAGGTGCGTTGGGTGGGCGGTTACAGTGGGGGTTTGCTTGGGTTTCCCGCAGCTGGCCATGGCCGCCAGGTGCAGATGAAGTGCAGCAGACCACCGGCCTGCCTTGCTGCCTGCCAAGCGCGCCGCCTCTGCATCACTGCCCACGTGGTGCCTGTGCTCCACGAGTGTGCAGGATGCTCCATACACCCTGGAGGCTTTCGCAGATGGTTGGTCCGAGGAGGCCCCTTCCGTCAAGCTGGTGCGTGGCTTGTAGCCTTGGTTGCTAAACGGGCTGCAATTCAGCCTGCTGCTGGTTTGAGGGGCCCCTAAGTTACGTTTGCAGAGCAGCAAGAGCCCCCAGAAGTGGACTGGCCATTAATGCGGCCGCACCCCACCCGCTGCAGGCGCTGCTGACCGCCTGCACCAAGCTGTTCTTCAAGCGAGCGCCAGAGTGCAGGCAAGGGTTAAGGGGAAGAGTGCAGGGCCGGTCAGCAGTAGTGTAGAGGTCAGCAGGGTCAGGGATAGGAATTAGTCTCCTGTCTGCCTCGATGGCAGGAAGCTCCACCACGCGAATTCACTCCCGCCCCAGCATCGTCTGCTCATTGGATTTGCAGGAAGGCGCTGGGCGCTGCGCTGGCAGCAGGCGTGGCCGACTCTGCGCAAGAGGTGCATGACCGTGCGCTGCTCTACTACCGGCAAGTCGCTGGGGGGAAACTGTTGGCTGTCTTGGGCACGAACTGAGCAGCACCTGCCTCCCCAATCTGTGTGCCTCATCTTGGTTGGAACTGTGCTGCGACCCGCCGGCGTTTTCCGTCCTTATGCCGCCCTCACTTCCGAGGCCCCCGCCGTTTTTGCTGCAGGCTGCTGCAGCAGGGGGTGGGCGCTGCGCAGTCGGTGGTGGATGTGACCCGCCCCGCCGTCACATCCTTTGCTGACGCCCAGTCAGCAGAGACGCAGGTAAGCAGAGCGTGGCAGGCAGTAGCACGCTGGTTTGTGCGGAATGTTGGGGCTGTCGCTGTCAACTTGCGAACAGGCGCGCCTGCAGAATGGCGCACATTCTGACCTACGTTCCACGCCGCTGAGCCGTCATGTGCCTGCTGACACGTGGCGTTGGCTGCAGGACCGCATTTTCGACGAGCTTAACACGCTGTCGGTGGTGTACCGCGCCCCCGCCACAACATTCATCGACGCGGAGCAGGGCGCAGGTGGGCGCATGTGCCTTCCGCCTCTCGCATGCATGCTGCTGCCCAGGGAACCAAGTGAATGACACGTTTTGCTGTAAGTTTTTGAACAATGGTTCTGCAATGGATGCGTATCCGTTTGTCCATCGCCGAAATAAAACAGAGCCGCTCACTGTGGCCTCGCCGCCCCACCAGCTGGATGTGGCTGCCGCTTCCGCCTGCCCTCGCATCACCTCCACCTGCCTCTGTATCTTGCTTCCGGCTCCCCGTGTACACAGCGCTTCGATCTGGGAGTGCCCTCCTCGCACCCCACAACGTGCCCCTTCTAGCAGGACAGCTTGCCGTGAGCGAGCCCCTCCCTGCCCCCCTGTGCAGAGCGCTTTGAGCAGGACGGCATCGACATGGGGCTGCCCTCCTCTGATAAAGGGGAGGAGGCTGAGTCAGCCCTCAACGCCGCCCAAGCGTCCCTGCTTGACCTGGCAGACGGCGGCGGCCCCGCCGCTGCTGAGACACCCAGCTCAGCAAGCGCAGCAGGCACAGCAGCGGCGGCGGCGGCAGGCGGGGATGCGTTTGGAGGGCTGGGAGACCTCATGTCTCTTGGGGGCGGTGCGCCGCCCCTGGCAGCAGCGCCAGCGGCAGCGGCAGCAGCGGCGGCACCCTCACCAGCAGATTTGCTTGGGGATTTGATGGGAGGCCTTGGTGGCGTCAGCCCTGCTCCCGCCCCAGCAGCAGCAGCAGCCGCAGCGCCACAGGCAGCCACCGGTGGGCTGGGAGGGCTGGAGGATTTGCTGGGCGGTTTCGGCGGCGGCACCCCCGCTGCGCCTGCTGCGCCCGCCGCGCCAGCTGTCAGCCTGGTGGCGCAGCCGCAGATCAGCCCTCAGGAGTTCCAGCAGAAGTGGGCGGCCTGGACACCGGGGGCGCTTGGCTTCCAAGCGGAGCTGTCGCCCTCTGCTGCAGCCGGCGTGGAGGCAAATGGGTACCGGGTGAGCTGCAAGGGGGGTGCCGCTGCTCGGTTTGCTGGGTTTGCTGTGTGAGGGGTGCTGCGACTGCTGGCGACGGCAGTGGCAAGGCGGCTGCTGACCAAGGGGCTGGGCCGGCTCTGAGCAGTGCAGGGTCTCGTGCAGCGTAGCAGCGGCTGTCTGGCTCTGCCAATGCGTGCGCCTTGACCCGCTGCGCACCTGCGCTCGCCCACGCCCGCACCCCCTTTCCCCTCCTCTGCTGCCCCAGGACTTCACGGGGCACATCGGCCAAGCCAACGTGGCTAACTTTGCCACGCCGCGCGAGGGCTCCGCCGCGCCGTACCGCTTCCTGTTCCACGCCCAAGCCTCCAGCGGCGCGCACGTGCTGGTGCAGGTGAGCAACGGCTGTGGTTGGCGTGGTGCGAGTGCACTGTGGCAGACGCAGCTGGTGCATGGAGCTGAGCAACCCTGAACAAAAGCTTCTCAAGTGCCATGCCTGGCTACTTGTCCCATTGATAGCATTGCTGCCATTTTCCCCCCGCCCCCTCCCTGCGCCTGGTATGCAGATCACCGTAAGCAAGGCGCCGCCGGCAGCAGCTGTTGTGGTGAAGAGCGACGATGCAGCAGCGGCGGCCCACGTGCAGGAGCTGCTGCAGACGCTGCTGCTCACGCTCTAGTGGACGGCGGCGGCATGTGTGTGCTCCCAACCAGCCTCAAGCAGCTGGCGCTGGGCTGCCTCCAATGGTGCCTTGCCTGCCATACCTTTCCTGTGCTGCGCCCCTGCCCACTTCTTCGGTTAACAGGAATGTATCTTCAAGGCAAAGCAATCACGCAGGCTGTGGCTGTGCAAGCTTACAAAGCTGACAGCATTGCTGCCGCGGCAGGCAGTCTTGAGGCTCGTCAAACTGTGTGGCTGCGTGACAGGGGCATGGCCTGCTGAGTGGCAACCTGCAGGAGCCTCAGCTGCCGTCGGTGCGTGTCAACCGAACGCCCCCCAGTCAAAGGTGGGTGAGCGCAGTAGCAGCATCCAGCGACTAAGGCCACATGTCGGAGCTGGCGCCCAAATGCTCTACTCGCAGGCGCTGCAGGCCTGCAGGAACGAAGGGCACCCTGCTGGCGAGTTGGCACCGGTGTGGTACCACACGGCAGCCTTGGCCCTGGCTGCCATGCCGCAAACCCAGCAGCTGCCTGCTTGGCCCTACCACCGCTCACCGGCCAGGCGGCTGTCTGGGAGGCTCTCCAAGCTCGCACGCCTGGGCAAGTGATGGAAGCACGCGCCATGCGGGCACCACCAACCTGGGGCAACGGTGGGCAGGACTGGCGGCGGTCAACTGCACACGCAGCAGCGAAATCATGGCAAGCCAGGGAGGGCCAGCTCGGTGCAGCGCCACTCACTGCAAGATTGCTGCTGTCGATGACGGGAAAGAAGCTGCCTTCAGCCGCGAAGCATCGCATCAGCGGGAAGCGCCCGGGATGAGGCAGCTGCAGACCCGCAGCTTCACAGTGCAGTGTCAAAGTGCGCAGCTGGGAGCCTGGTGAGGCCGCTAAGGCTGCCCAGCGCACGGCATGCTGCTCTGTGCTCCACCAATTCTGGCTGGTCCAGAAAGAGCGCCAGCTGCCGTAGGGCAGGCACCCGAGAGTTGAGCAGGCGGCCGATGTGCCAGGTGAACGGTGCAGCCGAAGCAGCGCCGCTCATGGCGCCCCAGGTGTCATCCAAAGTGACCGCTGCAATGTGCCGCCCCACCAGCTGCAGCAGGCGGTGCTTGCCCGCCAGCCAGTCTGGGAAGCTGGCCCGGCGGGTGACAAGCGCCCCTGGCCCCAGCCACAGCGAGCGCCAGAAGGCTGGGGTCTCAAAATACACGCGCCGCCCTGCGAGGCAGGGGCCACCCGGAAGATGCGCTGCCATGACCAGCAGGCGGCGTAGTGGAGGCTCGCGGCAGGCGCTGCTGCAGAGCCAGCAGCGGAAGCGGCGGTCGGCGCAGGCCGGCGGCGCGTGGCCCCCACCTGTGCTGCCTGGCCGGCAGGCTGCTGAGGATGAGGCTCAGCAGGTGATCATCCAGGCGGTCGAAGCAGCAGGGCTGCTCGGGCGAGGCAGGGCGGGCAGAGGCCGCACTGTCGGCTGGAGCCGCCATGGCTGCCCTTGGACAATGCAGGCGAGGCTGGGAGCTGAGGAGGCACCTGACGTGAGGGGCTGTGCGAAGAAAAGGCAGCACCGCGAGCGCCGCCCATGTCATCCGCTGGACACTCTGACCAGACGATGCAGTCCATGTTCTAAGTTACATCCAAGAAGCGTGCACTGTCATTGCAAGCACATCAAGTTGCAGCCGTGGGTGCCTGTGGCTATGCAGCTGTGTCTCCGCTGTGCCTACCGCCACTGCAACGCGCTGCTGCTCTCACCGCTGGAGTTAGCGCGGCGCGCCTGCCGCCATCATTACTGCTGCTGATCCTGCTGCTACCGGCACAGGTCCACTAGCTGGCTCTTCTCGATGCATCGGCTGAAGTCCACACCCCGAGCAGCCAGGTAGTCTTTCAGCTGCCGTACTGACCAGGCAGAAAAGTCTGGGGCAGGCTCCTGCTGCTGCGCCCGCTGCCCCTGGCCCTGCTGCTGCGGTGCCGCCGCTGCCGGCTGCTGAGCCGCCGCCTGCTTCGCCTGCTCCTGCTGCGCCTGCTGCTCCTGCTGCTGCCGCTCCGGGTCCTGCTGCAGCCGCCTGCAGATGGCCTTGTGGCACTTCCAGTGCTTCTTGGCACATCTGCAGCATGGTAGAGGCAATCATCAACACATGTAATCACTTTACGCTGCTCCCAGCAGCCTTGGTGGCACCCAGGGAAGCCGCGTCACCAAGCAGGCTCAAGCAGTGCACCGGCTGGGTACTGCCCGTCTGCACGGTGCCCCAAGCTCACTCTGGCGAGCAGTAGCGCCGCTCGCGGCAGCCGCCGCAGCGCCGCAGCTTGACAGGCTCCTGCCCCAGCTCCGAGCGGAAGTGGTTGTGCCTGCTTTGCAGGGCGGGGGGAGACACAAACAGTTGAAAAGCTGTGCCACGTGATCCTGCACCAGCTCCGAGCGGAGGCGGGTGTGCCTGCTTTGTAAGTTGGGACAAAGGGGCTGGGGCAGGCAGCTGGCCAGGCCTGGGATCCAGCTGACAAGCGGTCAGCATCACGCTAATGTGCAGCGGGGCAGCAGGTTCGGCAGGACAGCACGAATGCCCGTAGTGCGCTGGATCTCACATCCGATGCACTCCAGCCAGCCAACCTAGCCCCTGGCATGCGCGTAGGCGCCCATGGCAGTGTAACACTTCACTGCCACACCCGACTCTGCGGCAATTCACCTGCCACAGCAGTCGCACATCTTCAGCTCGTCCCACCAGTCCAGCGCCGGCAGCTTGCCGCTCAAGTGTGGCGGCCTGGCGTGCGGCAGGCCGATATCTATCACCGCATTGGGCGCCAGGTCGTTCAGGCCTGGCCATTGCAGCACTAGTGCGCGTTCGGGGTCCATCAGGCGGGCCAGCAGTCGAGTCTGCAGGGCAGCAATACACGTTTGGTCTGTTAAGGTCGGCTTCAAGCCTGTCTTGGCATGCGCAAGCTTGCGCAGCAGCTGGCTCAGAACAGAACAGACTTGTGAGGCGGTGGGCGCCAAGCTCAAGTGCAACCATGAGCCAGCAGCATTTAACCCTCACAGCTGCAGTCAGTGCATACTGCCAAGGAACGCAACCAGAATCGACGTGGGCTCCGCCCTGCTGGCTCCTCACGTCCCCGGTCAGGCAGCCAGGCTGAAACAGCACTGCTCCTGTCAGGTTGAGCAGTATCTGCTGAAACGGCACTGCTCCTGTCAGCTTGACCAGTGCCTCACCTGGATGGATTTGGGTCCCGCCGTGCCCAGCTGGCTCATCATGTCCTGGGTGAGGCAGCCCAGGCTGAAGCACGTGGCGGCCGCAAAGCTGCGCACCACCTTGTCAGGGTGCAGCAAGTACTTGCGCAGGCGCGGAATCATGCACCGCCGCATCTCGATGACCAAAGGGTGCTGCATCCGGAGAAGCAATGCAACAGTCACAGTGCTGGTCAGGCGCCGCCCACACTTGCTAATACAAACATGCATTTGCGCCGGTGGCAGCCCATGCATTATCTGGCACTTCGAATGGCGTCCGCATCACAGGCAGGGCCGCATTACCGCTTGACACACACTGCAACGCCCCCCAGCCACTTGGTGCGTCGAGCCAGCTGCTCACCTCTTTGACCTGTGCCCCCGGCGGCACGATTCTGAGCACGCCATGCAGGATGCAGTTGGTGAGGAACCGCATGCAGTTCTGCAGACCAGGGTAGTGAAGGAAGACGCTGTTGCTCGCACAGCCTGGTGAGTTGTGGAGCTGTTGGCGAGCCCTTGCAGTGAGAGTTGAGGCAATTCTCGGACCGGACCAGCACGGCCCCCTGTCTTGGCTGTCCCCACCGTCGACCACTGCTCACAGCTGTCGCCACTTCGGGCCTCAACACGCCTCCCCACCCCACCCCACCCCATCCCAGCCCCTCACCTCTGCCACGCCACTCATGGCTGCAGCATTCTCGGACAGCCCCTTGAACTCTTGCAGCGCCGGAGAGTCCACAATACGGTCGCAGGCTGCCAGCATGGCCTGTGGAATGCCCGCATAGACCATGGCTGCAGGAGCAGGGTGCGGGGGGCCCGGGAACAGGCGGGTTGGGTCTCAGCTGCAGCAGTCTGGGCCCAAATCGCAGCTACACCGGCACAGCATGGCTAGCAGCATGGCAAGCCACGGCACAGCATGCGCAGCATACCACAGCGCGCACGTCCCAAGCCAGCACGCACCCTTGCCATAGGTCGTCGGGGCGGCGCTCAGCAGGTTCTGGCACGTGCTGATCGCAAACACCGCTTCCTCCACGTTGAAGGAGGGCGAGGTGACATCCAGCGCTGCCAAGTGCTTCCTGGCAACCGCATCCGCCGCTGGGTTGCCAGAGGCGCTGCCGTTGCCGCTGCCGTTGCCGCCCCCACCGCCGCCGCCGCCGCCGCCGCCGGTCCCGCTGCTGCTGCCTGCCGCCCCGCTGCCCGCAGGCTGCGCCAGGTCTAGGTAGCTCTCTGGAGCGCTGGCGCTCAGGTTGAACAGCACATTGCGAGCCTCCTCTTGCAGCAGAGGGTGCGACAGCAACTGCTGCAGGCGCGCCGGCACGCCTGCGGTGCAGACATTGGGTGCAGGAGTTGGACAAAACAAGTGGTGCAAAGCAGCGTCGGGGCAGACAGCTGGGACAGGTATGCATGCAAGCAGCAGGTCTCCATTGTTCACGCGATGGCTTCCTGACGCTTGACACTTGAAATAGAGCAGTCGTGCCCACCTGCCGCGAGCACTTTGTCCATGGTCGCCTTGGTGGCAGCAAACGCCGGAGCTGTGATGTTGATCAGGCACTTGAGCGCCCTGCAGGGAACAGCCAGCATGCGCTGCTGAGCACCAGCCTGACGGCACGCCTTGACCAGCACGCTGTTGCCGCTGGCTGGTGGCATGGCACGCTGCACTGATGTGGCTGCATGCAGGCACCCCGTGCACATTGCAAGCAGGTCGCGCTGCATGCCCACCTGTACACGCTCTGACTGGAGCCGGGCTGGAGGCCATCGCTGGAAGCGGGCCCTTCGTGCCGCATGACCAGCGTGCAGGCATGGTCGACCAGCAGGGCTGCCAATGCGGACCCGTGCTGTGGGTGCTGGATGAAACTGGCCAGGACGGTGAAGGCGCATTCGTAGTGGGTGCGAGAGGCCTCGCAGCTGCCGGGGCCCGCCTCCAGTAAGGACTGGCACACGCGCAGCAGCGTGGGCGCCTCACGCAGTGCGGTGTCTCGGTTGCCGTGGCTGCAGGGACACGTTGGGTGAAAAAAATGCCCGCAGGGTGAGCCCTGGCTGTCAATTTGATCCGGCACATGACGAGAAGCACATCGGTGGCAGCAGCAGTGCCTCTGCCTAGACGGCTGCACCCAGCAGGGTTCAGAGACCGTGGAAGCAGCACGCACCAGCCGTTGGGGGCAGAGGTGCTACCAGCAGCACCCACCAGCCCCCAGCCCTCCCTCACCTGTCCAGCAGGCTGGTGAGCACGCTGAGCGACAAAGACTGTATGGCCTGCGCCATGGTCTGCCCCGGCTGCAGGAGCCCCGGCAGGACAGGTCCAATCGTTCGCGCCGGCTTGGCAGGGTTGACCGCCCAGCGTGCCGCGGTGGGGATCAGGCGGTACAGCGGCGGCCGGTCGCACTTGCAGCGGGACAGGAACTCTGCCACATCCAGCGCCATCAGCCGCAGGTCAACCATGGTGGGGTGGCCCAGGCTCTGCTCCAGCACCCGAATCACAATGGGCTCCGCCACCAGCCGGCTCTTGAGCGCCTGCGTGGAGACGAAGCGGCACAGGGGCAGGTTGGGGACTGCTGATGCATGCACGCACCCTGCAGCTGCACCCACAAACAACCCGCTGTTGAGCGGCCACCGACCGTGTTGTCGGGATCGGCGGCATCGCTCAGCCACATCAGCGTGCCGTGGGACAGCATGAGCGAGGCCATAGACACCGGGTCCCTCTGCAGCAAAGAAAAAGGGTTCAGATGTGAAGGTGGGGCGAGGGCCGGCGACGGCGGCAGGCGGCGGCGGCAGGTGGCAGGCGGCGGCCGCAGACGGTGCCATCGACCCCGCACTCGCCTGCACCTCCCGGCAGCACAGCTGGCAGTAGGACAGCAAGTCCGCCAGCCGGGCGGTAGGGCGGGGAGCATTGCGCACGAAGTCGAGCGCTTGGAAGGCCACCTCGGGCGGCGCAGGGCACGGCGGCTCCATGTGCGCCATAGATTCTGCTTGAGCACACTCTGGCGTGATTTGAGACCGACATAGAATCGCCAGCAGCACCACCGCATGCATGGCGGCGGCGGCGGCGGCAGCGGCATGCAGGCTCCCTGAACCGTCCATCTGCTGCTCTGAGCCTGGCGCTGCCCATGTTGCTGCCCCTGATGCTGCTTCCGTTGCTGCTGCTGCTGCTGCTGCTGTTGCCGCGTCTGCCGTCTGTCCTCCACACCACATAAAATGGCAAACTGTGGGTGCGCTTTGAACAACATGGGCCGTGCACAGCAGGTGGCAGCAGCGGCGGCTGCAAGGCGGCAGCAATGCAGCCTGCTGCAGCTCGAGCACTTGCCGTCCCACGCATGCATGGCCTTGCACGCCGTAAGCGGCGCAAATGAAAGACTATGCACCGTCTGCGGCGCAAAGGGTGCAGTGCAGGCGGGGCTTCGCCGCTGGCGCCGCGATCGCCTCAGGAACTCAAGTGGCAAGGCGGCATCCCTCAATGTCAAATGCAGTGAAGAAGCCACAGATCTCATGACGGGAAGGTGCTGCCGTAATGGGCCAAGAGTAATGCGGGCATCACGCTGTGCCGCTTGCCGCCCGGTCAGCGGCGGTGCCGTGAACCTAGCGCCTCACCTGCCGAACAGGCCACAGTGAGACCGCATCGTGCATTGAACAGTTGCCATAACCGGCGTGGCCACAGTCCTCTTTGGCGCCCCGCAAACCCCAAGGTGCGGCAGGAGCGTGTCTTGGGTGGTCGCTGCGGGTCAGCTACTAGCCGAGGTCAAGCGCCGCCAGCTCGCCACCGTGCAGGCACGCCCGCTGTGCCCTGCCGCCACCGACCGTCGCCGCCGCTCCACCGCCCTCTGCCGCTCGCAGGCATGGCCACGCCCCACATTGAGATGGGCAAGCCCCGCACGGGCGAGGTGCCCCTGAAAGACTTCACGAAGCCCGGGGCGCCCATGGCGGTGCTGGGGCTGTGCCCAGGCAGCGAGGCCAGTGCTGCGCTGGTGCACTGGACCAATCCGGTCGCCGGCCGCTTCCCAGCTGTTGATCCAGCCGGCAGGGAGATTCGCCTGCTTGCCAAGCTGCCCAGCGAGGCGCCCGCTGACGGCACACACAGGTGGGCGATGGCCGAACTGCCATGCCATGCAAACAACCGACGAATGCACTGCTGGCGGGTGCCTGTAGGCGCGGGCGCCAAACGCAACGCACAACCCTCTCTGCTGCCCGCAGGCGGCTGGACATCCCGGCAGCCCGCGAGATGCTGCATGCGGCGCTGGCCACCCTGCCGCCCGGTTGCCAAACGTACGCTTACCTGCTGGACAGCAGCCAAGGGGCCGACTATGCTGGCGATCCTGCAGTGGCCGCCGTTGTAGCCGCCAACCTGGAGCGAGCCAGCCACGTGCTACTGGGCCTGCCCCTGGCTCGCACGGGGCGCGTCAGCAGCAACGCCCGCTCGCGCTCGCTCAAAGTCGGCAAAAACAAGAAGACAAAGGCTGCGCTGCAGACCGCGGCGGCGGTGTTCCCGCAGGTGGAGGGCCGCCTCAAGTGAGCCGGGTTGGCAAGGGTAGGGAGGGTGGTGTCATCGGTCGGGTGGAGCTTGGTTGGTGAGCTGCTGCCCACTGAGGGAGCCAGCCAGGGGTACACGGTGACAGCATGCTGTCACGGCGCGCTTTACCACTCGTCCTGCCGGCGGCCTCCCTGCGCTCACATCGTGCTGCATCTCACCACCCTGCGCCGCAGAGTTGCCAAGAACGACTGGCCTCTGGCGGGCGCGCTGCTGACAGTGGCACATGTCATTGGCGCCACTGCGCGCCCCATGCCTGCACAGCCGGCCGCTGCAGCAGCCCAGCCGACCGCCGCCCCAGCCGCCGCTGGTAGGCCAAGCGCGGCGGCAGCAGCGGGAGCGGCGGCAGCAGCCAGAGCGGCAGCAGCGGCGGCGGCAGCAGCAGGCGACTGGGCAGCAGTGCCTCAGGCTGCTGTAAAGCAGAAGCCGCAACAGCAGGCTGCAGCCGCAGCAGGAGCGGCAGCAGCAGGCAACTGGGCAGCTCCCCAGGTTGTTGTGAAGCAGGAGCCCCAGGCGGCGCAGCCAGCAGCGGCAGCGGCGGCAACACCGGTGGTTGTGACCCCGGGCCAGCGGCCCAAGCGGCCGATGCGGGGCGCCGGCGCTGGCGGGCGCAGCCGCAAGCGGGCGGCAGCAGCTGGGGACTTTGACTTTGCTGGCGATGACTGATTTGATGTGTGGGTATGTAAATCAAGTCCGAAGGATGCACTCAGGCAGCACCCAAACATGCCGTGGCGCAGCGCAGCTCATGAGCATGGTGGCGGCGCACAGATGCTTTCACAGACTCCTCTGCGCAATGAGCGGTCAGGGCAAGCCTGTGGAGGGGAGCCACCCCAAGGGGCCGATTCCCAGCTACTTGCCGAAAGAGGGCGAGGGGCCGCACTCGGTCGACACGTTGTCCAACGACCCAGCCGAGGCGAGGCAGGGGTATGGGATCAGATGCAACAGGGCAGTCCAAGGGGGAGGGAACGACGGGCGGCCGCTCAGCTGCCGGGCGGCAGCCGCTGCCGCCGCCGACGGCGGTTCACAGCATCGCCGCGACCTGGATGGCTTGAGTCTTGCCCATAATGCAGCACTGCACTCACCCGCCATGCTGCAGATCGACAAGCAGATGGCCAACGCGGCAAGCAACATTTTGGAGGTGAGCGGGCAGGATGCATCCATATGGGAGGACTTCCCCAGGCGGCGCCAGGCCCGTGCCACCGGGTGGACCACATTTCCCTGGCCCTGTCCCATTACATACACCCCTCCTGCTGTGCCCTCCCTGCCTGTCAACTTTGCAGGAGCCCCGTGGCCTGACTGCCCCAGTGCCTGGTGACCTAGCCGAGCTCGTGCTGGGCAGCGGCGGCAGCGCTGCGGACCAGGGCGGCGGCGGCAGTGGCAGCAGCACTGTGGGCCAGGGTGGCGGCAGCTAGCGGCTCTTCATGACTGACTGCTGGAGGTGACACAGTCGCTGTTGCTGGTTGAAGGACGGTGTTTGCAGTTTGGATTAAACACAAAAACTTGCCATGGTGTAAACGTGGTGAGCGTCAGTCGGAAGAAGGCAGGGCGGGTAAGCTGCTTGCAAATGCACTGTGCTTGAATGAAGCAAGGCGCTGATGCGGGAGGGTGAACAGGTGACAGGTGGAGGGTGAGTCGAGCAAAAATAAACGTCGAGATGGAGTGACAGGTTGGGCTGAGGCTTGACAAAGAGCAAACTTGGGTTCCATCGAAACATCCTGCCAGTGCAGCGGTCACCTAAAACAACCGGCCGCGCTCACACAGCGGCCTTGCCAACCGCTGCGCCATCCACAAACAGCCCTGCTGGCGCCTGCTCGGGCGGCGGCACATACCCATCCGGCAGCTGTGGCGTGGAGGGAGCATCTGTGATGTACTCTGGTGGCAGCGGGACAGGGCCTTCAGGCGCAGCAGGCTGGCTGTACAGCGGCGGCAGGGTGGGCGGCAGGGCGCCTGGGGGCAGGGTGCCGCTGCCGCCGCTGGGCATGCTGCCCATGCTGCCCATGCTTGGCAGCACGTAGGGCGGCAGCGTGGCTGGCACGCCCGGTGGGAAGAACAGGGGCTGGCTGGCGCTGCCATACTGCTGCATCAGCTGCTGCTGCTGCTGCTGCGCCAGCAGGGCGTGGGACAGCGCAGCGTAGTCGCCGCTGCTGCCGCTCGTGCTGGGCATGCTGTGCATGCTGGACATGCTGCCATCCGGCCCCAGCGTGGGCGGCAGCGGGAAGCTGCCGATGGCGCCAGGCTGCAGCGTGGGCACCAGCATGTATCCTCCCTGTGAAGACGGCGGCAGGGTGAGAGACCTCCGTGTGTCATGATCCGCTTGAGTTCAAGCAAAAGCGTGTGTATACGTTGTGGAGCAGAAAGGTGCACACTCCCCACACTCTGTCCAAGCAAACATGCTCCTGGCCGGGACGAGCCTGCCTCACCTGCGCGGGGACCAGCGTGTACCCCGCCGGCAGCGCCCCCGGCAGCAGCGGCAGCGCCGTGGGCTGCGCAACCGCCGCCCCTGCTCCAGGCGCCGCCGCGTACGATCCCCCTCCCATCTCGCTGCCGGTGCCGACCGCAGGCGTCACGTTGCCCTCCCCCGTCTGAGCGTTGCTGCTGACAATGTGCGGCGAGATGTTGGGCGACACACTGATGCTTGGGCCGGACATGTTTTGGCTGAGCGCCACGCTCACATTTGAGCGGGTGGCCGTCTGGGGTTGGGGGGAGAGGTTAAAGGGCACGGGTTTGGGCATGTTAGTGGGCTGAGGGTTGAGAGTGAGAGTGGGTTCAAGAGCAGCCAGCAAATGCGCAGGCCCCACCACGCATGCGTGTCCGGCGGGCGCACACGCTCGTGAGCTCACCGCCAGGCGCATCGCCTTGGTGTGCGAGCTCTCCATCTTGATGAGCCCCATCTTCACTGCACAGCGCAAGCCAGGAGGAGCGCGAGTCCGCTCAGGGGCAGGGCAGATAGCTGGCGGCACCAGTGGTTGACTCAAGACGGAGGGGGGCACCAAACCTGCCTGCACCCTGCAGCTCGCTCTGGGGCTTGCACCCTACAACTCACTTCAGGGCCGCCTCAATGTCACCCTCCGCCTTGTGCATGCACAGCCACAAGCCTCGCCAGCCAAACGCACCCACTCCCCAGCACCAGCGCCCTCCCAGCCACTCACTCAGGGCCGCCTCGATGTCGCCCCCGGTCTTGCACATGGCCAGCCACTCGCCCCACTCCCAGGGCTCCAGCAGCGCGGGCGCCGCTGGGTCGGTGGGGATGTAGCTACTGCCGCAGCACGATTGCTGTGCCCTGCGGGGCGTTCGGCGCAGCGAGGGCAAGTTGGAGTGAGCGGGCCCGCACAGTGGAAGCGAGCAGTCGGTCGCACTCCGGCAGTTCGGCCACACAAGCCCTGCTGTGCGGCGCCGCTGGCGGGACCATCGCACGCCTGCCCTCCCGCACCTGGCAGTGCGATGCCCCCATCACTCAGCCATAACAAAGTAGCACCAAACAGCTCACTTGGCGATGGCCCGCTGCTGCAGCGAGGCGCGGTGCGTGGCGATGCGGCGGCACGACTGGGCCACGTTGATCAGCTCGTCCGTGTTGCTGCGGTCAAACTCCTGCCACATTGTTGGATAGATGTAGCATGATGTTGCGGTGTGCGGACTGATGCAGTCAGGTGAAGCATCAGCATGGACGTGCGCGCTGCTGCGGATGGCGAATGGCAGCGCATGCGCTGCGCAGCGCAAAGGGCAGGGCGGAACTTTCAACCACAGGCAGGTGCAGAAGACAAACCGTCTCTGAGCAGCTGTAGCACACTTGCCTTGAAGCAGTGCACAGCCATGCAGCGCAGGTGAGTGCCGTAGAGCTCGATGGCCTTCACTGTCTTTCCGCGCTTCTCTTCGTCCCCCGCCACCGCCAGCACAACTGCGCAGCGGGTGCGGGCGGGCAGTGGGGCGCGGGTTACGATCCAGCAGCTCTGGTTGGGCAACATGCTGTACACACATGCTTGACACGCAGGCTCTACAGACGGGTCGGTTAAACGACGCTTGCAAGGCAAAGTCGGCCAGTGATGGGCCCCGCCTGCCCGCCTGCCCTGCCACCAGCCGGCAACGGCAGGCTGCTGTCGCCCGGCTCACTCACGCCGCGCTTTGGTGTTGAAGCTCTTTGCCTGCCGGTACTGCACCAGGCGTGGGTCCTCCTCCTCCGAGCAGCAGCAGCCCTGCAAACTCAGTTGGAAACGGAAGGGCCCCAAGTGAGCGGCACGGGTGGCGGCAGGAGCGGCGGCACCGGCGGCACCGGGCTGGCTCGCGCAGGAGCCCGGGCGTGGCGGGCGCACCATGCTGGTCTTGTGGAGATACTACTCGCTTGTGGGGGAGGTGAAATGCGCCGGCAGCGCCGCTGGACTCGCTGCTGCCCGCTTGCAAGAGCCCTAAGAACACGCAAACTCGCGTCTACGTGCGCGTAAAGTGATGCGTGTGTCGCTCACAAGCCCAAGCGGCCACAAGTTGCTCTCCGCGGCGGGAAGGGAAGGATGGCGGGAGCTGCCTTGCAGCTGCCCCGCCTGCCTGTGGTTGAGGTTGCAGGACGCTGCCTGGGCCGACCTGCATCTCATCCTGCTGTTACTGAACATTCCACGCCAACACCAGGGCGCTGAACGTAAGTGCGGCAGCTTGGTGGGTCAGATCTGCCTCTCAGCACTGCTGCTGGCGGCCGCTGCCGGTGCCGGGCCCCCTCGCCGCCCGCCGCTGGCCGCCCTCCGTGTTTGAGGCCGCCTGAAGCGCATGGAGTGCAACTGCTGTGAGCGCTTTGCATGTGTTTCGTGTGGCATCTAATCCCAGAGCAACAAATGCATGACGAGAAGCTGCAGCGCCATCTGTCGAGCCGCGGCAGCTGCTCACGGATCCGCGAGGTGCATGCACGGTTTGCAGCAAGCAGAGCCTGCTGCCAGCCCTTCCAAGCGGCCTGTGCTGTGGTGGGTCTTTGGTAGAGCCAGGTTGCACCCGCTCGTGATACAATCAGACCCGTCAGGGCATGCTGCTTGCAGGCCAGCGGCTTGGCGGAGCTGCGGCGTGCTGGAGCTGCGCCCGCTGCCGACGCTGAGGGGGAAGCCGGTTTGAGCATCCGTGTCCAGCGGCCTGCTGGATCTGTTTCCTCAACCCCACGCGTGCTTTCAGCCCAGGAGCTTCCTTGCTCGTGCCTTCCCGCCCAAGCCCTCCAACCCCCGCTGCAGTTACAGCCCTCTGGGCTGGCTCCGACATTTGTCACAGGCCAATTCTTCTGATTCAGCGCCCAGGTGAGCCCGGGAGCAGCATGTGGGCGGTCGCTGGTGCCCTGCGTTTTGCTCAGCTGCCGCTGCGGCTGCTGTAGGAGCTCCGGCTGTCTCCCATGCCCTCAGAGAAGTTCGACATGTCGTTGAACGCGCCGCCGCTCCCTCCTGCCGCAGGGCGCCATGGCCCGCCGCCGCAGCTGGGCGGCGACGGCAGCAGTGGCGGCGCTCTGGCTCTGTGCGGGCCTCTGGATGCTGTGCTTGACCGGATCTAGCTGCGCAGTGCTGCCATTGAGGTGAGAGGGGGCCGAGGAGCAGCCTCCAGCCATCCAGACCGCTGCCGGCCAGAGCCGTACCAACCGCTGCTCTTGCCCCTTGTTGATGTGACCCCCCTCCCTCCGCTTGCGCTGCTGCAGCCCCAGCCTGCTGCCCCGCAACGCCTCTGCACGCCGGCTGCTGGATGGGACACCCAATGGCGGCACGCTGATGCAACATGCTGCGCCAGATGGCGCAACACGGCAGGGGCAGCAGCCGCCCCGCGGCAGCCCAGCTCGACGGCTTGGCACACAACCCTAGCGTGCCTGCGGGCCCCAATCTTGGCCTCCTAACCCTTGTGTATCTCCCTACGCTGTATCTTCGTTTTGCTGACTCATGACATGCGCTGGCTGCTCCGATCAACCCAAACTGCCGCCTGTTTTTTCGTCGCCCGCATGGGCCGTTGCTCGGCAACCCCACCGCATAGCCGCATTCACCAGCATCCACTCCCACCCTCCTAATGCCATCCCTGTATCTGTCGCTGCCACACCCTGCCACACACTGCACTTTTGCCATCTCCTTTACAGCCTCTTCCATCTCCCTTGAGAGTCAATCCTGCCCATCGTTCCATGCCGCCTGCGATGCACCTCTGCTCTCCAGCGCTCTCCAGCACAGTACAGGTTGCACCTGATGAAAGAGATCTGGCCACTGCAATCTACATACGTCGCAATGAAACACAGATGCGCTGGGCACGACATAGTGGATCTCAAGGTGCGATTCATGCAGTGTCGGCTGCGGTGCCGGCCGCCGCTACTGCCGCCGCTACTGCTGCCCCGCCTTCTTGGCTGCCTTTGCCGCCTTTTTGCGCTGGGCCCGCAGCTCCGCCAGCTCCGCCTGCCGCTCCAGCGCCTTCTCCGCCCGCTCGCCCTGTGAGATCGGAGGGAGGGAGAGTGGGCCACAGCTTCAGCGCAAGTTGGCTGGGCGTTGACAGGCTTTCAGGAAGTTGCAGTGAACGCGCGTGTTGCCCTGCCGGGAGGCCGATTGGGTAGCCGCATGGCTGCCCCCAAGCGGCGGCTTTGAGCAGTGCAAACACGACCCACGCCAGCTGATGTCAAGCTCACACACACACTCCTCCCAAATGCCATGCTGCTTCCGCAACACGAGATAGACCAAAAGGGCGAAAAGGGCGATTCCAAAGTGACTCACGTGCACATACTCCACACGCTTGCCCTGCTTCTTCTGCTCAATCTTGCGCCGCGGCTCAATCAGCGCCCGCTTCTGCAGGCTCTTGAAGCTGCAGGTAGGAAGGGGAGGGAAGTGTGACAACTTGAGAGGCACTGCTACGATAAAGCGCATGCAGCAACCTCAATCAGCTACATGCTGCCGAGGCTCCGGGCACAGCGGCAGCTGAGCAGCGCACCATCAGCTCACCAATGCTAATGGTGCTCTCAATGTTGCTCTTTACTTATCTGCCAATTGGGCAGGCAGCGCACGGCCCCGCACCATGCAATCAACTCACCGGTCCTTGGCCAGCATGGCGGTGGGCTTGAGGCGGCGCAGGCTGCCCGCCAGCTCGTCCGACGTCAGCACTTGCAGCGGCATGGGCTGGAAGCGGTGCTTGGACAGGCGGGGCGGCTCGGCGGCCAGCCGCTCTTCCTGGTCGAGCTGCGGGTAGAGGGTTGGTTGGTAGGGTGAAGTCAGATACGCTTTGGTTAGAAGCTGGACGCGGTGCAGGCAGGGGGGTGCTGCTGCTCCTGGTCAAGCTGCAGAGAGCAGGGAGGCGGGTCGAGAGGACGGCATTGCCGCAACGCTGTGGTAAGGCGCGCCAGGCGCAGGCACACCGAGCACACCGCGGCACTGCGCCCCTGCGCCCCGCTGGCTGCCATCCTCCTGTAAAACGCGGGCTTGCCCACCCAGACAACGTCTGCCGCGAGCTGGAAGGCAGGAAGGCAACAGACGACTGGCCCACCCCCTCCGCAAGATCCGCGGATGCTGATGGCAGGCGCAACACCTGCACAAGCGCCCACCTTGCGGCGCAGGCGGGCCGCCTCCTTCTCAGCCTCCTCCTCCTCCACCTCGGCCTGTATCTGCTTTAGGCTCTGCAGCTCCCGCCGCTGCGCCTTGAGCTTGCGCTGCAGCAACGTGGAGCGGAGAGCGGCAGGTTGGTCGCATGGTGAGCTCCGCCCACAGCCGCAACCGTACTGAACTGAATTCACCCATCTAGCAGGCCTGCAAGCGGTTTACAGCCGGCCCAGCCCACCGGCCCCTTCCCTGCCTCCTTCCACAAGGCTACCCAATCCCACCCCTATAAATCAAAACCAGAGGGCGGCCCCCTAGCTGCAGAGCTGCGACACACCTGCTCCTCAAGAGCCTCTTCCGCCTCCCGCCGCCGCTTCTCCCGGTTGCGGTCCCTACGCGTCTTCTTCTCCGCCTCCTGCCGAATTTGGAAGTGAGAATCAAAGGAGCGTCGTGATGCTGCCCAAATGGGCGGTGTGATGCTGCTCTGTGCAGAAGCAATCAACCAAAGTAACAGCAGGTCCCTGAGAGACAGCTTCTGCTGCTCCGGCGCGCCCCAGCGCGGAAACGAGCGTGCAGCGCACCTGTCGCCGCCGCGCCGCCATCGCGCCAATCGCGTCTGCCTCATCCTCGCTGCCCTCCTGCTGCTGCCCCTCCTGCTGCTGCTCGTCCGCGTCGCCGGCACCGCCGTCTAATGTCTGCAGAGCAGGGAAGGACACAACTTGCGTATGCTCACAAGGCGGAAAGGCAGCATGGGTGTGCAGGATGGCAGGTGAGCATGGGTAAGGATGCAGGCTGCTGCACACGGCATGCAGGCCACCAAACCGCTTGGACATGACAAGTGCCCGCCAGCCATCCATTCAGCTAGCAACACTGTATGATGCAACATCAGCCCACCTGTAGCAACGCCAGCTCATCTGTCTCCACCTCGTAGTCCACTGTGCGAGGGGGCGCCACTGGCTCCAGCTCCTGCAACAGCAGGCGTGGCAACAGCAGGTGGGCGTCCTAATGTACAGCGCGCGTCGCTCCTGCCTGATCTCTGCCAACCAGCACCACGCCTCCCAAGCCAGCAGTCCCCACACTCCAAACCAAGCTGCCCACCTTGTCCAGCAGCTTGCGATTCTCCGCCGCCACCGCCGCCGCCACCGCCTCCTGGTGCAGCTCCACATCTGGGTTGTAGGAGCAGCCCGCGGGGTCAATCTCAACCTGCAGCGAAGGAGCCAGGGGAGGGGAGGAAGGTGGAGTTGCCGGGTTGACAGGAGCAGACAGGTCTCCAAGCTGATGGTATCACCCGTGCAGATGGGTCATTGCTGTGCAACCTCAGCACCACCTCTAGCACACACGATCGTGCGACATGGCCTTCCCACTCACCGCTGGCACCGCCGCGCGCGACCGCTCGCGCCCCGCTGCCACGGCCACAACGGCGCCGCCTGCCGCCGCCGCCAGCTGCCGCTGTTTCACAGAGGGCGCCGCGCCGCGCTTCTGGCGCTTGCCAGGCAGCAGGCCAGCCGTCCAGCCGTCGCCCTCCTGTGCCGGATCGTCCCAGACGTCGAGTGCTGGTGCCGCCGCCGCTCCTGCTGCCGCTGCGGCTGCCCCTGCGCCGCCCTTTTTGCCGCCGCCGCCCGCCGCCTGCTTGGCGCGCTGCTGCGCCGCCTGCTGCTGCGCCAGGACTGAGCCCTTGGGCTTGCGAGGCACCGCCTTGGCTGCGGGCTTGGCGTTGTGTGCCGCAGCCAGGATGGCGGCAGAGCGCAGCACTTTTTGCCGCGCCGCCTCCTTGCGGCTGCGTGGCAGCTGCCCCGCCTTGACCGCCGCAGCCACAGTCTCCTCCCCGCCCTGCGGCAGCAGAGTGAGTGTGTGTTGAAAGGCGTCAAGCAGTGCGGGCGTGCAGCTGAGAGCATATGGGGCGGGGGGAGGCAGGCGGGCAGTGCGGCAGCGTGCACGCCTGCCAAGTGCGGTGGGCCAAGCAGACTGAGCAGTAAAACTGCACATACATGTAAGCGCTCTCAGATTGTGCAGAGCGCTGCTCACTGGGAATCAGCAACTGTGGGGCCCACCAAAGCAACTGTGGGGCCCACCAAACACAAAGAGGCGGGGCGACAAGCAAGCAAAGTCGGTTCACCTTGTCGACAAAGAAGAGGTCGGCGTCCGGCACGCCGTCTACAACCAGCCCCTGGCGCTCCTCCCGCGTCGACTTCTCCAGAAAGTCCTCCACCTGCCATTTGGATTGGTAGCACAGGGCAGGGCGTCAAAGCCAGGCAGCTGTGGGCGGTGGCGGCGGCGGCGCCATTGGCGGCGGTGGGACATGCATGTGGCGCGGCGTCGGGCCGGCGCCCAGCGGGCGGCACCACGGTCAAGCTCTCGTCCCGCTGACTCACATCCTGTGTGTTTAGCCGGCGGTCGGCCTTCTTGCCGGTGCGCTTCTTCCCCATTGCTGCCGGCGCTCGCTGCAGACAACTCGGAGGCCGATGCAAAGTAGCTCGGAATATGCAGGCTAGCGTTTGGGCACCCACGCCGCCATCGCCACGCGGGCACTCGCCCATGCCGCAGCCAAACGGAGCATCGCTGCTCTTTTACGCACACCAGTGTTCTGGCGACATTGCTGCACACTCGCTCGCGGCGTCAGAAACATGCAGGCAGACGAGCGCTCGCCGCCCGTGCGCCTGCTGTACCCAGACGAGCTTGGCCAGCTGAAAGGTGATTCCAGATCGACATTGAATGCGATTAGAACAGCCAGCGGTGCCATGCATGTCTCCCAGACCGCTCACCGCTCACCGCCGCCGCCGCCTGCCGCCACCGCCTGCCGCCGCCGCCTGCAGTTGTCCAGACGGCCGATGGCGCACAGCTGGGCACAGCCGCCGTGGCGGCGACCTGGTGAGTTAGGCCAGCTGGCATTTGCACTGGAATTGAAGCGGTGTCCCAGGGAGTGCCTACACAATGAATGCTGGCCCTGTTCCGCTTGCTTCCCAGCTCGCCTCACTGCCCAGAGCGTGCTCACCTTTGCAGGGGCGCACCCGACAAGCAGCAGGCCATCGAATGCATAGCCCTGGGCAGCGCGGGCGGTGTGGAAGACACCTCCACCGCTGTGCTGGCGCTGGCGCGGCGCAGCGGCGCCATTGAGCTGCTGTCGCCGCTGACGGGTGCTTCCCTTGGCACCATCCCGGCGGCCGCACCTGCCGCCGGCAGCGGCGGCAGCAAGGGACAGGAAGAGGCAGCGCGTGTTCGCGGATTGCACCTCATCTGGGGCAGCAGCAATGCCGAGGATGACGTCAGCGGCAGCTTGCCGGCAGTGCTGTCAGTCACACAGGGCGGCACTGCCCGGCTGCACGCCCCGGCAGCAGGCGAGCAGGCGGGCGGCGGCGGCGCCGCGCCAGCTGCGTGGGAGCAACAGCGCAGCTGGCAGGTGCCTCTGCAGGTCTGCTGCACGGCCTACGACCCAGCCAGCGGCCGCCTGGCGGTGGGGTGTGAGGGTGCAGAGCTGCGGCTGTTTGATGCAGCCAGCGGGGAGCTGGCGTTTGCGTTCAAAGGCGGCAAGCCAAACAAGGGTGAGGCGCTGCTCGGCTGGGTGTGTGTGTCGGGTTGTCTAGAACACGAACAGCCCCTCCTGCATCAGTCAGCATGCGCTGCTTAGCTGTGCTTGCCTCCATGCGGGTCACATGGTCAGCTGCTGTTTTTGGTTGCAAGGCTGCATCCGAGGTGTGGCGCGGGCACCCCCTTTTCTTCCTTTGCAGTGGGCCTCGTGGACAAGCCTTGGAACACAGCCATCGCCTTCCTGCCGCCTACAAGTAGCAGCAGTGGCGATGGCAGCGGCAGTGGCAGCGAGGCAGCCGGCGGCAGTGGCGATGCGCCGGGGGCAGCCGGCACGCGGCTGCTTGTTGGCACCGGCTACCACAAGGTGTGCTGGAAGGGCTGGTGGCTGCTGCTGAGGGTGTGGTTTCGTGCACACTGTACTGTGCAATGCATCTGTAGCAAGCAGGTCTAGTTCTGCAGTGTCCTGCAGTGTGCCTGCTTTGGCAGCGGGCTGCGCTGATGGAAAAGAGGTGCACTAACCGCTCTTGCTGCTTGCTGCCGCAGGTTCGGCTGTACGATTCGGCGGCAGGCAAGCGGCCGCAGATGGAGCTGAGCTGGGGGGAGGGGCGCATCACGGCACTGGGCCTGGAGCCCCATGGTGAGCGGAAACCATGTGTGCATGACTGATGTCCTTGTGCGCACCCCTGTAGAGGCGGCCAACCACGTGCAGCCAGTTGCTCAGAGCTGCCGCCGACGCCCC
>RRZL01000042.1:1905361-1919468 GCA_006782975.1 Chlorella sp. Dachan
CGGCCGCCGACGCCGCCGGCAGCAGCAGCGCCGCCTCGGCGGCCGCGGCCCGCAGCCCCTTCCAAGTCAACTCCTCGCAAGCGGGTGGGTGCGGTTGAGCTTGTTAGCATTGTGTGCTGCAGCCTCTGCTCACCGGCCCGGGTGCTCGCTTGTGCAGGTGTGCAGGGTGCATGCTGTGGCCACCGATCCAATTGCCCCCACGCCGCACCTCGCACCCCGCCTCGCACCCCGCCTGCCCTCTGTATGCTTGCGGCCAAGGCGTCTAGCATCGCACCCACCGTCAGTCTTTTACCGTATGCCGTGCGCTGCAGACAAGACGCCGGTCAGCCCCTTTGGGCCCAGCAGCAGCGGCAGCAGCAGCCCCTTTGGCAGCCCAGGCGGCGCCGCCAAGCGGCCGTTTGCTGAGCCGGCGGGGCTGTCACCTAACATGCCCACGCCAAAGCAGGTGTGTTTCACAGTGCTCTTTCAGAGCAGGGGTGCGTGCTCGGCGGCGCGCCAGTGGCAGGACCAGGAGGCGTGCTTGGGTGCACGCCAGTGTCGGCTCGGCAGCTGTGAGGTGCTTGCTGCTGCACTGCGGCACCCCCGGGCCATGCTCTGGCGCCGCCCCGCAAGGCACATGCGCACTGGCACGCCACCCCGCCACGCCAGAGCGCCTCGCTCCAGCAGCCAGCCGCCCGCCGCCCCCATGTGACAGCCCTCCTCCCCGCCATGTGACAAGCCCTCCTCCCCCTCACCTCCATCCCCTGACACCCGCAGGACGTGGCCCCCTGGTGGACCAAGATCACGCTCACCCAGGTGGTCATCGTGCTGTCCTTCACCACCATCATCGGCCTCATGATCTCCACGTTCTTCTTCGTGCTGTCCACCGGCGCCATCCACTTCAACGAGTGATTCAAACCAGACAGCAACGAGCTGCAGCCTGGCGGGCAATCAGCATTTTGCGTGTTTGTTTGTGAGCCGCTGGCGGCGCGTATCAGCTGCTGCCCGGCCGCTGCGGGGGTGCAGCCGTGTAAGACGTTTAGTAGAGCCTATTTGGCTGTGGGCTGGCGGCAAGGGCAGCAAGCAGAGGGCTGCAGGGCCGCGGGGGTCCCTGCTTCACTGTTCCCACATCTCCAAGCGGCCGGGGGCTTCCAGGCTTGCCAGAGTGGGTCAGGCGGTCAGAGTGGGTCAGGTGTTCAGCGGAAGGCAACATGCCTCGCTGAGTCGAAGTTGCGTAGGCGGCACAACGGCGGAAGCAGCTTGACAGCCCTTGCCAGTTGTGCATTGTGTTTTGAATACACGCTGCCTTGAGGCGGCGAGCACATCCCACTCCGCATCAGAACCCCTTGGCTTGTGGGGCCTTCAATCCCATGTCGCATCCTGGGTGGCGGCGCCCGCATGGCGGCGCGGTGTCGCAGCACCTCTGGCACTCATTGCCGGGCCCCGTCCTCGCTTTAAGCCGTCTCCAGGTCCCCGCGCGCCTTCCCGGGGACGCTGCTTGCCATGGCACGCCAAAACCGCTGCAATACCCTTCGATGACTGGGCGAGGGTGGGGCGCCTGTTGCGCACTTCTGATCGTGCTGCTAACCTCGGTAGTGCGCCACGCAGTCTGCCAGAGGTGCGCGCGGGCTGCCCGCGTCGGCCCTGTGCCCCCTTCGCCGCCGCCACCCAAAGGGACCATACCCAAAGGTGGTACTGCCCCTCTCATCCCTCCCGTCCCATGTCCCCAATGGCCGCAGCTACCAGCAAGGGCTGGCCCTGAGTGTGTATACCCTGTCGGCTGGTGCCACCGGCCTGCCGGCCGCCTTCCCGCCGGCGGGTGCGCCGCTCGCCGCCTCGGCTGTGCTCCCCACCCCCTTCTGCCCGCAGCTGGCAGACTGTTTCACAGACGGCAGTGGGCGGGTCTACATCCAAAATGTAGCTGCTCTGGTGAGCAAGGCTCGGGGACAGAAGCTGGCACCGTCCAGCTCGGAGGCACGGTTGCAGTCGCCTCCCTCCGCTCTCGCCCTTACCCACCCTTGCTGCGCCGCCTCCCTGCCCAACTGCAGTTATCTGGGGAGCTATGGACGCCCACGGACGGCATGTACACCCTGTTCCTCACCTCCACAGCTGACAGCCGCCTCGACTTGAGCGGTCAGCGCGCCATCAATGTGGACGACTGTGCGACTGCCTACTTGGACGGCAGCTGCCTTGGCAGGGAGCGCTCCATTTCACTCTGGCTGCCGGGCCAGCGGTGGCACGCCATCAGGTGTGGGGGGAAGAGATGGGTGATGGTTGGAGGCGCACGGCCACACTGGGTGCAGCAATCAGGGCTGTAAGCAGTCTGGCGCATTGGCTGACATGTGCATGAATGCTCCAATGTGCATTGGACGGCCTGCTGCCACACCAGCCTAACCAGTCAGCCTCCCCCCACCGCAGAATCGAGTACTGGAACGGTGCAAGCGCAGGCAGCCTGATGCTGCAATGGTCTGGCCCAGACATCCCCAGGCAGCGTGTGCCGCCCGCCAACCTGCGCACCGTGGTGCCGTCAGGGTGAGCACGGCGGGACATGTCCCGCTGTACAGAGGCTAACACGGCCAGTGGACCACAACAAGCAATATTGCAATGCACCCAACATGTTGGCAGCCAGCACCGATGGCCTGTCTCTATTCTGGTTCCCGCTATCATGTATTGCGTGCAGGCCTGCCCCATCTGCACCGCCATCAGGACGGCCGCCCCCCGCTGGCGGCTGCCCAGTGACTGGATCAATTTCCTTAGCGCTCGCCACAGCCACCGACCCCGCCGCGGCGCACGCCACCTGCTTTGCCCGCTTTGCGGTGCAAGTGGACAGCAGCTGCCGCCTGCAAGTGGTGCCTGACCCTGCCGCCAGCCATTGGCAGTACTCATCGGTTTGGAGTGCAGTGGCAGTGCCGCAGCTGCGCAACATGCAGGCAAGGGCGGAGTCTGGGGACAGATTGACGATGGCACTTTATCAAGGCTAGCCATACTTTGTCTATATGGAGCCACATAATGCACCCATCAACCACTGCCCCGCAGGGCTGCCCCACCTTCCCTCTCTCCGGTGGCACACTCAGATCCGAGCGTGAGCGGGCGCCCGGCGGAGTGGCGGCTGCCATCCAGGCTGCCCTAAGCTCCGCTATGTTTGCGGCCCCAGGGGGCTCGGATGCCTACAGCACCATCAGTGGAGTGGAGCTTCGGGCAGACAGCCTGGTCGTGACCACAGCCTGGCCGCAAAACACGCTGGTGTTTGCAGTGGTGTCGGTGAGTGCGCCTGAGGCTGTACACTCCATCGCCTGCACCCGGAAACTAAGCAGCAGCATGTCAACCGTTGGTGACCAGCTGTCGCGCCGTGACTGCCGCTGGATGCGGGCATGGGTAGCCTGCTACACCACTTATTGCTGCAGCAACACCCTTCTGCCGCAGGGCTCGCTGGGCAGCCTAACCACCGCTGGCCCCTCTGCGTGCACTGGCACCGCCTGCGTCCTAAACCCAGCTGCTGGCTGCCCACCCGGCCGCCATCGCATGCTAGCTGGATCAGGCTTCGTCTGCGCGCTCTGCTCGCCTGGCAGCAGCTGCACGGGCGGCAGCGCGGCACCTGTGCCGTGCGCAGCAGGGCGGGCAGCCACCTCTGGCGCAGCGCAGTGCAGCCCCTGGTGAGCCGGGCTTTGCAAGCGCCCCGAGAACAATGCTGGATGGGGTTTCTGCCTGGTATTGCGCCTGGCCTGCACTGTGAACGTTCTCTGTAGCAGCAACCCATCTGTGCTACTGAACTGTGTGCAGTGCCCCCGGGTCGTCATCAGGCAGCCCCGGCATGAGCCACTGCACGCCTTGTGAGTCGGCCGGTGGCTGACCTTGATTGCATAACCATCAATCGACTGGGTGGGGATGGAAGCCTGTGCTGCTCAGGTGCACTGAGCACTTCACAGGCACGCAGTGGAGGCAAGCTGCATGCACAGTTGCCTTGCCTTCTTCTCTGCAGGTTCGTACGACTGGTACCAGCCGCTGGGGGCGCAGACCCAGTGCCGCGCCTGCCCGGCAGGCTCCTATGCCCACTTCCCAGGCTCTACAGTCTGTGTGGCATGCTACTTTGGCAAGGCAGTGGTCATGGCAGACGGCAACGGCGTTTACACCAGCGTGACGGCCGAGCAGCCCTCCCACGGTGGGTGTAACAGGAAGAGCTCTGTTGCGAGGCACAAGCCTTACATGCCGTTGGCTGCTGCCCTGCATGTGCGCCAATGCGCTGCCCATCGCCAGCCTGGCACGTCGGCGCTCCACCTGCCGCAGGGTTCATGAATGTTGTTACTTCGGCCGCCAGCCCCCTGGCCAACAGCAGCAGCTGCGGGTTCAGCCCTTGGGCCTCCACCTGCGAGTCTCTAAGTAACCGGACGCTCACGATCGAGACAGACGCCAGCTGCGAACTGACCATTGCTGTGCTAGGTGACAGCGGCTGTTCGCAGCCGGCGCAGATGACGCTGCTCCAGGGGTGAGCTTTTGTTAAACGGCATTGATGATATGCTGGGCTGGGCACTTGACTTCCGCCTTGCCCTGCCGATCCTGCTGCCAGCCCCGCCTGATGAATGGTGCCCCTTACTGCACACCACACCACAGGGTGTATGCTGATGCCAGCACCATCCTGGCTCGCCTGCCGGGCAGCCCGGCCACGGCGCTCAGCCTGCGCATGAGCCAGACCGCGGCTGGCTGGTCGCTGACGCTGTTCCAGCTGACCACAGCGTTCGACACTGCGCCCGGCTACCTGGGCAGCTGCACTGATGTGTTGACCGCCCCAGCGGGCAGCTGTCCGCCGGGAACGGAGGTTGACAGCAACCCGCAGGTGGGTGCAATGTAGGTAGCATGGTACTGCAGCACAGGGATCTGACCCGCACTGCAGCTGCCTTGTTTGCTCCACGTCGCCCATCACAACGCCTCATGACCACCCCTGCAGGCGGGAGAGGGGGTCACTCTCTACAAGGCCAGCCAGTGTGTGCCCTGCCCCGCTGGTTACAAGTGCACCAATGGGCAGGCCACCAGCTGTGACGACACCCTGCTGAACACGGTGCTGGGGGCCGGCGAGTGCTACACATGTTCAACCGTCAACATCACAGGTAAAGGTGGTGGGAGGCATTGCCGAGGCTCAGCCTGCAGGGTGCAACCGGCTTGCTTGTTCAAAAGGCACACGGCGTTGCAGCAAAGCGCCAAAGCGGCACTCTCACACATCTTCCCTCTGCCCTCCCACAGACCCTTCATGCGACAGCGATTGCTACAGCGACACTGACCCAGTGCTGCCTGGCTCCATCAACTTCTGCTCGGCGTGCCCTGCCGGCTACTTTGCGGCGGTGCCAGGCCGGGATGAGTGCCAGATCTGGTGAATTAGCCAGAGTGCTGTTGTTGTAACGGTACCGTGGTCACACCATGGCCATCCACATGCTTGCACAAAGACCCCGCCGTGATGTCTCACGACATCCCTGCCCTGTTCAAATGCAGCCCGGAGGGCACGTACCGGCGGTACGGCATGCTTTCCACCCACTGCTGGAGCTGCCCGCCCGGCACCTACTCGGCGGCAGGCGCCTTGTCTTGCACGCTGTGCGAGCCCGGCACAGCCACCAGCTCGCCTGAAACTGCGCCGGATGCAGCAACCGGTGGCTGCCCGGCCTGGTGAGCTGGCACTTGCGGCACGTGCAGACATCAGGCCGTGGCAGGAATAATGTGTACGAAGAGTACTGGGTCCGGCCGTGTTTCAGCTGCCACGCATGCCATACCTGGGCACACCGCCCCTTCACCCCACGCTGCAGCCCGCCCGGGGAGTATGCGGGCGGCCATGGAGCACATCACTGCAACGAGTGCCCGGCCAACACGTTTTCCAGTGGCTGGGCCACCAAGACGTGGTGTGGCTGAGGGCACAGCATGTGGTACTGAAGTTGTTCCATGAGAGGCTCTGGCTTTGAGCCAGCTGGATTGATGGTTGTGTGGTGTGGTGCTGGTCCAACCTGCATCTTTTGTCCCCGAACACCGACCATGCCTGCAGCCAGCAGTGTTCTGTCGGCGAGGTGACGAATGGCAGCGGCGCCACGTCGTGCACGCTGTGCCCCGTAGGCACTTATGCAGGACCATTGGACAGCCGCTGCGCCAGGTGAGGTTTTATGCGAGTGTGTTTGAACCCGAATCCATCGGCCACATGTTCTGAACGCGTGCATAGTCGACTGCACGCCATGTGCCTCACCCCTATGGTAGCTGCCCACCGGGTTTTGAGACACGCCTCAACGGGCCGGGCGCCGCCAGCTGGTGAGAGCGGCTCAGCCCACCCAGGTTCCTTGCGTGGCCAGTGGGGGGACAGACTGCATGCTGGGAGGCCTTGACTTTCGGAAACTGATGCTGCACTCACAGATGGCATCCATGCCCGTCCGTTTCTGCGCTGCAGCACGCCCTGCCGGCCAGGGTTCTTCAACCCGGCGCCTGGCCAAGCCTTCTGCCAGCCCTGCCCGCCCGGCCAGTTCACCAACGCAACAGGTGAGCAGGCGGCTCACAGCGCTGCCATCGGAAGCAGCTGCCCGATTCCAGTGATTCAAACAGTGTAACTCCCTGTTTTATACGCCAGCCGCCTGCCCAACCCGCCTTGCCATCTGCGCAGGCTCAGTTGGGTGCCAGACCGCGCCGGGCGGGTTCGTCACTGGCCTCACGGCCACCGCCACTGGCCAGACCGGCGGCAAAGCCGCGGGAGCGGTGCGGCTGGACCCCTGCCCTCCCCGCTTCTTCCGCCCATCTACCTACACCAACAACAGCTGCTCAAAATGCGCCGCCGGGCGCGAGACGCGCCGGCCGATCGGGGCGACTGTTTGCTTGGCCTGTGTTGCGGGCTCAACTCTACGCAACCCAAGCGACGTCAGCTGCACGCGGTGCAGCGAAGGTAGGCGCTGCGGCATGATTGAGAGTGCTGCTGTCCACTGCATGGTCCATGCACACTTGTAAGCTGCCGCTGCGCTGGGGGCAAGCTGGCCTGATGACAGAAGTGTGTGCATGCCTGCCCCTGGCAGGCACGTCCCGGGAGCAGCCCAACACGAGTGGGCCATGCGACCTCTGCCCACCCGGCCGAGCAGTGAACATCACTGGCGCCTCAACCTGCCCAGAGTGTGAGTCGCGCTTGCAGCCAGGTCTGCACCAAGCGGTGCCTGCGGCATGGGAGCTTGGCCGGCAGGCTTCGGTGCTGAGAATGAACGGGTCGAGATGCAGTAGAATGTAAGGTGTGAGAATGTACGGTCACCGGTCTTTAGAATCTAGATGCAGTTAAACGTAACCTCGCAGGCCTGAGCAGGCACCCTCCCTCCTCTTGCGTCCCTGCAGGTGGCCCCGGCACCTATTCGGCCGCAGCTGGCGCCAGGACCTGCACACTGTGCAGGGCGGGCACCGCCAACCCCTTCTTCGGCCGCGCTCAAGCCAGCGCATGCCAGCAGTGCACCAAGGGCACGTTCAGCGCAGCAGGGTGGGACGCCTGTGACCCCTGCCCCAGCGGAACCTTTCATGATCTGGCAGGGCAGTCCGCTTGCAAGGTGGGAGATGCTGCGGGCGCGTAGCACATGGAGGGGTTACATGAGCGGCGAGGTGCAAAGAGCATTGCAGGTGCACCAGCCTTGGCTCGACAGTCTTGGCATGACACAGCCTTCCCTGCCCCGTTCCCTGCCGCGGTGCAGCCCTGCCCTGCTGGCGCGTACTGCCCAGCTGGCGCTGTCCGCGCACTCCCCTGCCCCGCTGGATTCTTTGCGCTGGCGCAGCAGAGCGCTTGCTTGGCGTGCAGAGCAGGGACCACCAGCCTGGGGGGCTCTGCAAACTGCAACATCACCTGCCCAAACGGTGAGCTGGTCAATCCATGCCTGTTGCATGCACTGCGCAGTGCCGTCAACGCGATGCTGGGACTGTGATTCCCAGCCTTGCGCCATGCCCCAACTGTCACATCGACATGCATCTCACTCACATATGCGTCCCCTGCCCCATGCACCGCAGGTAGCACTTGTGCCGCCAGCAAGGCCACCACCGCGGCCGCTGTGCAGTGGAACTGCCCAGCAGGCGGGTACGCGGTTCGCGATACGAGGACCAATAAAGCGTCTTGTGTGAGATGCCCCGCAAACGTAAGAGCCCTTTAACAGTGGACGTCTGGAGCCTACAGTCGGAGCCTGCCCTGCTGGATAACACCGGCCTACTTGCCATCCATCCAGCTTAACACCGCTCCAAGCGTAACGATACTCCCTCTGCCCGCCCTGCAGACGTTTACATCCACAGCTGGCATGTCCAAGTGCAGGCCCTGCCTAGCGGGGCTCTGGACCAACGGCCTCACCGGACAGGCGAGGCTGCTATTGCCTGCTGCTGCTGCTGTTGTTGTTGTTGCTGCTGCTGCTGCTGCTGGTAGATGGCAGGGCAGGGCAGGGCAGGGCAGGGCAGGGCAGCAGAGCAGCTGCCAGGTGCTGCGCAGCTTGCGTGGCCACGGCGAGGCACGTTGGACCGAGGTTGCACCCACACCGCCTACCCTACCCTCGCTTACCTGCAGACACGCTGCTGGGCCATCCCGCTTGCTGTGCCACCCAAGCGGCCCGCTCCCCCGCCCCCACAGCCGCCAGCGAAAAAGGCTGCAGGCTGAGATACCATCCGTTCGTCTTGCCTTGCTGCCGACGTAAGCAGCAACATTGCGCTGCCCCAACATAAATGCACAACCTCAGCAGCAGCCGCTGCCTCCGTCACCTTCACCTGAGCGCAGCTCACACTCTTCCTGCGGCCGGCACGCTGCCCCATGTTAATGCGCAGCCGCCTCCATCCCGGGGCCGTGTCCCTTCCCCCATTTTCACATGTTAACTGGAATGAACTGTGCAGTGCCCCACCCACATCATCACGTTACCCCTACCCCACAACCCTTTCACTCGTCCCACCTCGCTTCACCTTGACCGCCATTTCTTCCAACTTCTTTTCTTTTCAGTCAAACAGCCCTTTGTGCTCACAGCGTCATTTGAGCACCGCTCACTGTGGAATGCCTGGAGGAATGTGAGTGAGCCGCGGCAGCGGGCGCTGCACCTACCATGCGGTCGAGGCGCTGGCAGCGGCAGCAGCCCTGTGCTGTTGAGTCGTCTGGCTGAGCGGCCCCCTACTGCAGCAGTTCACTGCCATCAGTTCCAAAGCAGCAGCCCAGTCAGAGAGGCTGTGCCACAGCGACCACCCGAGTGAGGCTCTCGGAGAGGCGGTGCTTGGGCGCCACAAGCTTGGCGTAGGTGTGGAGTACCCAGAAAGTGCCCCGACCTGAGCGCATGCCCCGCAGGCCCCGCCGCTGCCGCCGCTGCCGCCGCTGCCGCCACCGCCTACTCAGCAGCACCCGCTTGGCCTGCAGCCACCCGATTCCAACACTGCTCATTGCCACACCGCTTCCAAGAGATGGCTGGCAGTGACATCAACGGCAGCAAATGCCCGCCACTTGGTGAGCGCCAGGCGGTCTGCCGTTGCCTCCGCAAACAGAGGTGCACAGTGGGTGGCGTGTGTTGCTTCGGCTGCGTGTGTGGCCGCGCTGCCATTCTGCCTGTCGACTCCACCGTCAGCCTTGTTGCACCCGCCAACCCGCAGAGGGGCTGGTTTTTGTCAAGGGGCAAGAGGTGGAGCTGCCCTATGCCTGCGCACTCGGCCCCGTGCTGCTGGAAGTCTTTGCCACCTGGTAGGCGGGCAGTGCAATGCAGTGCACTCTGCGCGGCTGCTTGCATTGCGATAACCAGCTGGCATTCGAGCGCTGGTGTGCTGTGCGCCTCCTGCAGCAGCGACCGGCGACAGCAAGGCCTGCCAGGGCCGGCATCCAATCCTGCTGCCGGGTGCTGGGTGCCGGGTGCCCCTCAGACTTCCGCCCGTCTCCCTGCCCCACGCTCTGCGCCCGCAGGTGCCGCGTCTGCCCCCGCGGCTTCCCAGCCACCACCCAGCTGCAGCAGCGCTACGCCTGGCAGGGCCTGCGCGTGGTGGCGGTGTGCATGGACGGCAGTGTGGAGGCGGTTCGGGAGTATGTGCGCCAGCATGTGAGTGGGCTGGGGCCGGTGACATGCTTGAGCGGCAGCACGCCATACCTGATCCATGCCCCCTCGACTTGCACCCTCCACCACGCGGCAAGGCTCACTGCACGTTGTGTGACCTGGCCCGCCCCCTGCCTGCGCCACACTGAGGTGCAGGACAGCGAGATGCAGTTCGCAGTTGCGGCCGACACGCAGGGCGCGGCGGCGGCGCTCATGCGGGCTGCAGGCGTGCGCGAGGTGCCACACGCCTTCCTGCTGGACACAAAGGCGAGTGCGACCAGCTGATATGGACGGCACGTCCTCCTTTGCAGCTTCGTGGCGGCTTGGGACGCTGACTGCAGCACACCGGCCGAAGCGTGTGCACTGCAATCCCAGCAACGAATGCGGGTACCACTCTTGCATCGTCAACCATCGCGCAGGGCGGATCACCCTCAACCAACCTGTTCCCCTTGCATCATCCCCTTGCATCATCAACCCCATGGCACAGGGCGTGATCCGCGCGCACGCCAACCCCATGCGCCTCAGCTTCAAGATGGATGTCAGTGCAGTCATGCGGGAGCACGCCGCCCAGCCGCCCTTCGGCCTGCCTCCTGTGCCCACCGAACCCACCGGAGCGCCAGTGGCCAGCAAGCCAGGCACCTCGCTGCCCACCCCTGGCACGCCCGGCAGCGCCGGGCCGGCCACCCCCATGGCGCCCGCACAGCGCAGCGGCAGCGGGGCGGTGGCCAGCGGCGGGCGGCAGGCCAGCTGGGAGGAGGAGGGGCAGCAGGAGGGGCTGGTGCTCAGCACCCGCCTGCCCTACAGCGACCTGCAGGGCCACGGCGGCTGAGCCGCCGTACAGTGCCGCCGTGCTCGGACTGTTGTACGGGCATGCTTGGTTGAACTGACTGCACAGCCCCTCCAGGGAACCCCAAGTGCTGCCTGTTGCATCTACCGCATCTGCACAATATCCTTGTTGACTGCCTGCCTTGTGAGCACGCCTTGCAGAAAGCAGCTACCGCTGCCTGTAAAGGGAATGGTCAAGTCGTGGCAGACAGGCGCAGTGTGGTAGAGAGATAGGAGCAGATACAGGGGAGCGCCAAATGGCTGGGGCAGTATACAAGTGGAGCACAGCGGGGCGCTCACATACACCAGACAGGTGGCAGCAGCCCGCCTGGGCCAGCAGGGCAAAACAAGCGGGGAAGTCTGGATTCCGTCCCCTCATGTCCGCTGCGGGATGGCCGGCAGCCCAAACTCGTCCGCTTGCTGCGCCTGCGCCTGCGCCTGCTCCCCCTGCGGCACCGCCGGCAGGTCCACATCCTGCGGGCATGGCAGGGAGGTGGGGGACAGGGCAGCTCAGGGGGGGAGGTCAGCACGCAGCACGGACTGGCCTGAAGCCTGGCGCCTAAAAAAAAGTGGGTTGGCCGCCGTCCCACCTGCACAGAGCCACCGACCCTGCAGCACGCCGAGGCCGGCCCGGGCAGGTGCAAGGACCCGCCGCAACGCAGTGCGCATGGAGACGTGAACCAACTGACCAAACATGCATCTGCCCCCTGGGCCATGGAGCAGCACGGCAACGGGCCAATGGGGGGCGGAGCCAGAGCAGTGAGGCCCCCATGCACCTGCAGGTAGGCGGGCACGGAGCCGCCGGTGGTGGCCTCCATGGCCAGGTCATCCTCCAGCGCGTCCAGCTCGCCCATCAGGTCCTCCTGCAGGTTGATTGCATAATCTAAATAGAATCAAAGTGTACCAGCCCTGGGCGCATCACATCTCCTGTGCTTGGCTGCCCTGCAGCCGTCGGTGCATGCCATCAGCCACCGGGTTCATAGCTGCTTACACAAGCCACGCCACGCCAAGCGAAGCCACGCCCAGCTGCGACTGCTTGCCTCGTCAATGTCCTCGGGCACACCAAATGCGGTACCCATCACGTCCTGGATCTCCTGGTGGTAGTCCTGCGGGCAGGGAACAACGCACGGCGGGGCAGTGGGTTTGAACTGTGGAGGGTTGGGCCGTGAGACTGGAGCCATGGGACTGGGAACTGGACCCCTAGGACTCCAGCCCTGGACTGGGACTGGAGCCGGCCCAGCAGCGCCTGCATGGTCTGGCTCCTGCATGGAGCCTGTGCCTGCTGCACCCGAGTGCCCTGGAATGCACCCCCGCCCTCACCAGCATGTCGCTCATGTCGTCGTGCAGCTTCTCAATGTTCTCGATCTTCAGGTTGTTGTCCTGCGAACGGCAGGCGGACAAGCGGGCAGAGTGACTAGCAGGGTGCACGAGGGTGGCCCACCAACGACCTGGCTGGCCGAACACAGCGTGAGCAGCGCAGGACGCCGCCGCCGACGGCAGCAGCGGTGCAGTCGGCAAGCGTGCAGAACGGCCAAAGCCAAGAAGAGGCAAGCTCCTCCTTGCCTTCATGAACGTCTTCATCTCCTTGCCCGCCGCCTTCATGGCCGACACCATGTGCTGCGTGTCCTGCAGCACAGGCAGGCGCACGGAGGGACAGCAGCAGGTCAGTGCTCCAGCGCAATGTCATCATCACGTGACCTTCCCCCATCGGGAGCTAGCTCATCCGGCTGGCAGTTGCAGAGCCTCAGCAGCCACAGGCCCTGCCCGCCCTGCCCGCCCTGCCCGCCCCCGCCGCGCCTGCATGCTGGTCATGGCAAAGGCCGTCTGCTCCACGTTGAACTGCTGCTGGTACAGCTGGTCCCGCTGGCCCTCGTACATGCGCTTCTGCCGCAGCACCTGCGCCGGGGGTTGGGGTGCAGGCGGCTGCGGCAGTGGGCGGCCTGGAACTGCGGGCAGCCCGGGCTGCAAGGCAGCCGGCGGGTGCTGGCCCCAACCCTCGCTGCGACACATGAGGCACGGGCAGCAGGTGGCGCACCACGAGCGCGCGCCGCTTGGCCGCCTCTTGCGCCGGCCCCCGCGTCGTCTTGATCTTCTGCTTGTGCTGCGCCAGCTGCTCGTCCAGCTTGCGGATCTTCTCGTCCAGGCTGTGGATTTGTTGGAGGGCAGGCCAGGAAACCGCAAGCATGAGACGGCATGCCGTTTGTGGCAGCAGGCGCTGGCTGGGGGAGTTGCGAAACCGCACGAGCGGCGGCACCCGCACCCGTCGCCGCGCGTGTTCAGCTTGTCCACCGCCTGATCCATCGTCGGCGGCGGCTCGGTTGCCTTCTTAGTGCCAAAGATGCGCCGCATAGCTGCCGGCTAGAGGTTGTGAAGCCTGAAGGGCGGACAACAGCCGGGACGCTGTCTCTTGGTGGCAGTGGCAGCGAGCGGCGGCGGCAACGGCAGGCGGCAGGGAGCGGGCTGGTCAAGCCCGGCGGGATGGTGGATTGCCTGGACGAGCGGAGCTCAGTGTCAGCCGCGGCTCGAAAGCAGCAGGCGGGCGGCATACGCACCGAGCGACGAACTGAAGAAGGCGCCGCGCGGAAGAGGAGCTGGTGGTCCCGCGACTCTGATCAGGTGAACGTAGGCGTTGCTCGAGTGGCTGTAAGGTCGGGCCTAGGAAGTCTCTGTGCTCTCGACCGCGTTCGCTGGCCGGGCAGTGGCCAAGTGGGCTGGCGTCCGCTTTCGATAATTTTTGCAACTCTGTGAGCACTGGGCAAGCGCCTGATCGCTCTTCTGTGCCAAGTCCAGCCGCAGTTTCCCATGTGTGACACATGCAGCGACTAGTCTCACCCCAAAACTCATTGCGTGTCCACCATCGAGCCCAATTGTTGTTGCACCACTGTCGCAGCACGCACCAGCGGGCCGGTCAGCCGCAGAGCCCTAACCGCCGGCCTCAAACCAGCCCCCTGGACGCCTCTTGGAGCTGCAGCGCGGCATGCGGCGCGCCTGGGGCGCGCCCCCGCCGCCGAAGCCCGCGTCGGACCGGCGTGTTGAGGCGGTGAGCTGCTCGGCAGCGGTGCGGCGGCGGCACCGGCTTGGCTGGTCCGCTCTGCTCACACCACACCCTACCTCCTAGCTTGCTCTGCCTCACCGCCGTCCCTCTTCAACGACATGCAGGAGCCGGCGCTGCCTCCAGCTGCGCCTCACCAGCCCGCGCCGCCGCTGCACCCGTTCCTGCGCCCGCCGCGGCCGCATGCTGCTCGCTGCGCCGGCAAGGCGGGGCCGCTGCCCAAGCTGGG